>JAAGEH010002525.1:17904535-17996227 GCA_011751065.1 Lasiurus cinereus
ACTGTTTTGCTTTGAGTTGGTTCTGATTCTCAAACCATGTACATTGATCATTGGAGGACTGATCAAGGGTCACTTGGATTATGCTCTGCACCTGAGGGAGCACCTGGAACAGGGTGGGTGCACATAAATATTCATTTTTTTATGAATTAAGGAGTGGCACATCAACATCTTGTAGCATGAAGGGGCCAGAATGAAGTGATGAAGAGGCCCTGCTTTGGGGCCAGACAGAGTGGGGTTTGCTCTGCTACTTTCTGTGTTAGTGACCCCAGTTTTCTTGCTGTCAAATAGGAGTTATTAGGATACCTACTTCAGAGGGTAATGATGAATATTAAACAATATACTCTATTTAAGGTACTTGTCTTACCATAATGGCAGGTATTACTGTTCATTATCGTTGGTGGGGAGAAGAGTTCTAGTCCAACCCTGCCATTTAATGAGTGCAACAGAGAGGAGCGTCGGGTTCATTTTCTGCATCTCAGTTTCTCCAATTATTAAATAAACAGCTTGCCTAAGGGGATTTCCAAATTAGGTCATTGGGATAGGAATTGTGTTTAGGCACCTGGCACTGAAATTGGCTTAGTAACAACGAGGTTTATTTTTCTCATGTAACAGGAAATGTGGAGGGAGGGAGTCCACGTTTGTACAGCAGCTCTGTCCATGCGTCCTCAAGGACTGAGGCTCCTTCCATAGCTTTTTCCTCCACCAACCTCAGCAGGTGAATGTTTGTCCTCTTGTTTTCAAAATGGTAGCCTCTAGTCAAGAAGAAAACCAGGCCAATTGTCACCTTTTAAAGAGCATTCTGGCATAGACCAGAATTCAGAATCTCAGAGGGAAGGCAGGGGAGGGTGATCAGCCAAAGAATTTGTACACATATATGAATAACCCATGGGCACAGACATAGGGTGGTGAAGGCCTGGGGGTAGGGGGCAGGGTAAAAGGAACCAGTGGGGAAAAAGGAGGACATATGTAACACTTTCAACAATAAAGATTTAATAATAAAAAATAAAGGGCTTCCTGTCCTAGCTGGTTTGGCTCAGTGGATAGAGCATCGGCCTGCGGACTGAAGGGTCCTAGGTTAGATTCCGGTCAAGGGCATGTACTTGGTTACAGGTTTCTCGGGCCCTGGCTGGGGTTAGGGAAGAAGGCAGACAATTGATGTGTCTCTCTCACATCGATATTTCTCTCTGTCTTTCCCTCTCCCCTCCACTCTCTCTAAAAACCTATAGAAAAATATTCTTGGGTGAGGATTAACAAAAAAATAAAATAAAATAAAAGGCATTCTGAAAGCTACATGTCTCATTGGCCAAAAGGGGGTTTTGGTCCACCCTTATCCACAAAGGAAGCTGGGAGGATTTTAACTGAGCACAGTCCTTGCACAGGGAAGGAGGCTGCTGCTGGTGGGAGAAAAGTGGAGAATGGATATTGGGAGGCAGACAAGTACCAGCATTGGCCATACAAGGTGATCAGGAGATAATAATTGTTTCATGATAAACCCACCTAGATTTATATAGGCATGTAAAATTATGAATATAAAATATAAGTTTTAGGCCAAAGGTATCAAATTGAAGAGAAAACGTGACCCTTTGATCATGAGGCATTTAAAAGACCCTCTGACTTCTGGCTCTAGAACCCCATTGTCTTTAATGAAGGATTCTGTTTCCGGTTTCTTTCCTAGCTACCGAGACAGAACTCTTCAGGAAACACACCTCCTCCTGGGAGACACTAGTGTAGATGTGGGGAGTTAGGCTGTAATTTCTGTGAGGCTGACTTTGGCAATCTCATCCTGGCATTTTTAAATCATGTGAATGGAGCATCCATCTGTGACGTTAGTGGTGGTTCTCACCAACGCTGGTGTGACCGCTGCGTGAGGTCTGTGGAGGCCACCCCAGTGCAGAATTAGGCGTGGAGGAGGCGAGAGATGCTGTCTGATGACCAAGTGAATGAAATCATCATTAATGTTGAGAATGTTCCATCTGGGGTCCAAAACCATCTACCTTCAAATCCGAATGTTCCAGCAAAGTCGGTGGTGAACTCGCGCTTTGGCACGGTCTCATCCATATCTGACATCGATGTGACAGACTCTCAGGTTTTCAGCCACCGAAATGACAGAAAGGCCAAGCAGTTGTTACGGTTTTCACCTTTGAATGAATCGTTTTCTCACACCCATCATAGCCCAGACAGTGTGGACATGGACACTCCTTGTACTTCACATGAAAACATTCAAGGTAGTAAATTGCTGGGGCAAATGAGCAAAGACAGCTTGCCAGTGATCCCCAGGGATTTTTTGTTTCAAGACAGCAAGTAGATTGAAGATTTGGGAGCTAACCAAGGATGCTAGGTGTCCCGACCCGTGGGTTAAGTCAACGAGGACCCTAGAGGGGGAGTGGGGATGAAAGGGACAAGAGACACAAAGAATGGAGACAAGACCAAGTTCTGATCAAGTCTCATTTATTCAGGAGGAGTTCGAGGTATTTACAGGGAGAAGGAGGAATGAGGCCTAGCCCTTAAGGTGAAACATCTGGCCTAGCCCTTAAGGCGAAACACCTGGCTTACGGGAAAGAGATAGGGTTTGGGGTAATAGAAACCTAGCCCGAGGTTAGTGCTAACGTGGCTGGAGCTTACTACAAAATGGCTGTCAAGCACAACAAGTTTCCCACAGCTAGGAACTGAAGAAGGGGTCACTTGGAGAGCATCGAACACCTAAAAAGGAGTTGACTTTGATCAAGCTGATTTCGTGTGCCTCCCTCTCTGCTGAGCACTTTCTTTTTGTTATCCATCAAACTTATTTGTATTTTCTTTCCATGTTCCACACCTCTAAGGCAGGCAGGCTTGTCATTTCCATTTGCTTGATGAGGAAACTGAGGCTCAGGGAAATTAACACGTTAAGTGCCATGTCAATCATCGGTGACTGACACTATACTTTACGTCTGGACCGATCAGTCACTGATGCCACCAGCATATATGTGAAATCAGATATCACAGGCTAAACAGAGAGGAAGAAAAACAGACTTGGCGCTTAACTTAAGTGATTTTGGCAGATCTGGGACCTAAATGCAGGTCTGTCTGATTCCCTTGCCTGATACCTTTTCCACCATCCTATTCTGCTTTGGTCCAATTTCTTCCCAGCCTGGATTCAGCAACATAGGATGCCTGTTACTGTCAAGTCCACCGTGAAACCAGTTCTTAGCTGAGACCTCCCTGCCTCTCTGCTCTGGAGGTCAGCTCTTGGGTCATTTAGATGCTGTTTCTGTCTCATTATATAAGACTCGAGTCATAAAGTCCAGCCTCTCTCAATGATTTCTAAAAGAAAAAAAATCCACTTACACCAAAGCATTGTGTGGGTTTAGCCCCTTAAATGAAGACTGGCACATCTTCTGTCAGACTGCTGTCTCCTTAAATCTGTTTTTTCCTTCTCCCTCCTCTTTTCTTTCTCTCTGAGAAAGAGACACAAATTCCTCATTTGGGAGTTCGACCAGGGTCAGGGCCAGCTGGCCAACTGCCCACGGCCCCTCTCCCTAGCCAGCCCACTCCCAATTGGCACCCTCTGCTAGCCTGATTGTGAGCAGGGCTGGCCCACCAATCTCCCACATTCCCTTCTGCTGGCCAACCTCCTACATCTCCTTCTTCCCCCACGGCCCTGCCCAATCATCCCTGATTGGGACCAGCCGACTGGCCGGACCTCACCCATGCATGAATTCATGTACTGGGCCTTTAGTTCGTTATAAAATGAGAGTTTCTGACCCAATAGCTTGACCAGGGAGCCAGCCCGCTCCTTTGTTTGGTGCCCCAGCTGGCCTCCAGCTGGCTCCCTCTCTGTTCTGAGATGGTGACAGCACTTCCAGGTGTCATATGTGGACACAACATCCAGAAGCAGGATCTGTCTTTGCTAAGTGTTTTGAGTGTTGCTTTTTTGAGAAGGAAAAACCTTTGCCAAGAAGCTCCTCTGCAGACCACCCCTCACAGAACATTGGCCAACATCTCGTCACATGCTGTGCCTAAATCGCTCACCTGCAAGAGAACAGGACCTTCAGGATGGGCTTGGACTCATCGGGACCTGTCCCCGGTGCCTGGAGACGGGTCCCACCCTGCAGAAGCTCAGGGCCATGGGAGGAAGAGGCTATATTTCTAAACAAAATTAGGATTCTATTAAAAAGGAGAGAGGACTTTGGAGAAGGTTACCAACGTTATCTGCCACACTGACCCAAAATGTGATTACAAGTTATCGGAAGAAGAGGCGGGGAAGTCTTTCCAGGTGGAAGAGCATCTGACAATAGTCAGGCACTGCAAGAAGATGGAGTCCAGGGGGCCTGGAGTCTAGGAAGCAAGAGAAGTGATGTGGACTATTAAAGTGAGGGACATTAATGATTACAAAATGTTATCATGGAAAAGGAAAGCATTGAATTGGAATTACATGCACACTATTATTTTCTTTGGCTTTGAGGTTTAACACAGATGCATGCTGTCAGCTTGTTTTGAATCTGTGACATTTGGGATCATTGAGTCCATACATTCTTCATCCATGTGCTCTTATAAAAACACTAGAGGCTTGCTAGTGAAATTCATGCACTGGAGGAGCAGGGGTTCCTTCGTCTGGCCTGTGCCTACTTGCTGTCTGTGAGCTCTCAGGGCATGTCCAACAGTTTAGGCAGTCAGACATCCTTAGTACTACCCCAGAGGCAGAAGAGGCTCCCACCACCCCTGCTAGGCTTGCTAGCCATGAGCTCTGCTTCTGCATTGAACGTATTCCCCCTAGTGGTTAGTGGGATTAATAGGGACCAGTCATTCCAACTTTCAGTCAATTTGCAAATTAGCCTTTTATTATATAGGATGCTCTAACTTCAGCATCATATTTTAAAATACCATTACTCTGTTAAAGGAAAAATAATTAACTCTATTTTCTTCCACAGGACAAAAGTTAATCGCATCTCTGATACCCATGACATCTAGAGATAGAATTAAAGCCATCCGGAATCAACCGAGGACCATGGAAGAGAAAAGGAAGCTTCGGTATGGATCAAAAGTTTTTCTTCTTTCCCAGATTTTTATGCCAATCTTAAGCTTCTACTTTTGCCCCATCTCAGAAAGATAAGGAATAAACAAATGCAACAGAAGAGACCATCTTCCTACTGAAAATTCCACATAACCTCCTGTTGCCCAGAGTGTTGGCTGCGTGTGGAAATAGGGAAAGTAATTTTCTAGAGATGACATCCATCTAACACTACCTCGGCCAGGTGACCAAGGTTGATATCTTCAGAGATGAGTGATATGACCAGAAGGACATATCCCTCTGTGGCACTGTCTCTTAAAACCTGCAATCCTAATCTAACCAGAGAAAAAAGTCAGGAAGACCACAATTTGGGGGATAGTCTACAAAATACCTAACCAGTACTACTCAAAATTATAAGGTCATCATAAATGAGGAAAGTCTGAGAAACTAATAGACTTGAGGCATGACAACTAACTGCAATGTAGATGGGATTTTTGAATAGAAAAGTCCAGCCACCTCAGTCTCCTTGGGGCTTTGAGTGTCCCTATACATGGGACAATCCTTTATCCATATGATGAACCCATTCCCTCTTACAAGACTTTATTCAAAAGTTGTGCTATTTCAAATTGTAACTCAGTCCCCAATCTAGCATTACCCATCTCCTTACCCTGTTGTTTTCCTTTTTCTTCCTCACAGTATAAATCACCTTGTAATATGCCATACAGTTTACCCACATTATTATTATACTAGAGGCCCAGTATACAAAATTCGTGCATGGGGGTGGAGAGGGTGTCCCTCATCCCAGCCTGTACCATCTTCAATCTGGGACCCCTTGAGGGATGTCAGACTGCCCAATAGGATCTGGCCTAAATGGGCAGTCGGACATCCCTCTCACTGCTGGCTCCCAACTGCTTGCCTGCCTGCCCTTCTGATTGCCCCTAACTGCTTTTTCCCAGCAGCCTAATTACCCTCTAACCACTCCCCTGCCAGCTTTATTAATGCCTAACTGCTCCCCTACCAGCCTGATTGCCCCTAACTGCCCTCCCCTGCTGGCCTAGTTACCCATAACTGCCCTTCCCTACCAGCCCAATCCCTCCCAACTGCCCTCCCCAGCTGGCCTGATTGCCCACAACTGCCCTCTCTTGCCAGCCTTATTAACGCCTAACTGCTCCCCTACCAACCTGATTGCCCCTAACTGCCCTCCCCTGCTGGCCTAGTCACCCATAACTACCCTCCCCTACAGGCCCAATCCCTTCCAACTCCCCTTCCCTGCTGGCCATCTTGTGGTGGCCATCTTGTGGCAGCCATCTTATGTCCAAATGGGGGCAGCCATTTTGTGTGTTGGAGTGATGATCAATTTGCATATTACTCTTTTATTAGATAGGATTTATCACTTATTCTCTTTCTCTTCCAACTAGGATATCAGTCCCATAAGGCAAGGAAATTTGTCCCCGCCCCCCCCCCTCTCTTTTTTTATTTTATTTGTTTTGGGATTTAATGTTGTAGTAATAGATTTTATTTTTTTAACTGGTCTCTTTATCTCCACCTAGGACTGTGCCTGGCATGTAGTAGGTGCTCAGTAAATATTTGGGGAATGAATGTATTACAGCGTTTGTATCACTTGCTTCTGCTGTTCCCCCAGGAGAATGGTTGACAAAGAGAAAAATAAGCAGTCCCGTCGTCGTCGTATCTTTGAGTTCAACTGCTGCACCCAGTGTTTGAATTCCATTTCCCTGGTAAGTCCGCCTGCCACTGCAGTCAGAGAAATGAGCACGAGAGAGTGAAAATGGGGAGGTAGGAAAGTGACCCACGGGGAAGAAGAACCAATTTCAGGGCTATTTCGCTGAAGGCCATAAAAATTGGGTTAGTGTAGGTGTGGGGAAACCAGGGGAGTATGCAAAGGTCTAAGTTATTTGGGCAAGGTAGCCACTGTGTCACCTTCAACAGCAAATCTGTGGATTAAATGAGATGACATTTGCAAATGCCTAATGAGGTGCCTGGCACATCATAATGCTCTAGAAATGTGGCCGTTTCTGCTATTGTGGGACCTGCTCAATAGATACTGTATTTGTTGAGGGAATTTCAAGCCTCATCTTAACCCAGGCATACCGGAGATCCAAGAACATCCTGTCAGAGCTGCTCAATTCTATCAGCCTGTGGCAGAAGACACTCAAGATCATCGGAGGCAAGTTTGGAACCAGTGTCCTGTCCTACTTCAACTTTCTGAGGTGGCTTCTGAAGTTCAACATTTTCTCATTCATTGTGACCTTCAGCTTCATCACAATCCCTCAGTTTACCGTGGGCGGAAACAACAGCCTCCAATTCACAGGACTGGAATTTTTCACGGGAGCGGTAAGTTCTCCATTTCTCTCACTGAGCGTTCACCACCTCGGGAAACCCAGAGACGCACCTTGCTGTCACTGTACCAGACCTCTCTCTTTTTTCTGGGAGTCACTGATGGGGAAAGTGGTGTTAAATAATGTTCTTCTTTTCCCCCCAAAACAAACATGCACAACATAGGAGACTTTCTGTCTTCAGAAGTAACAGCTTATGCTGTACATATGCCTCCTTTTCTCTTTTTTCTCAAAAGGTTAATTATTCATATGTACTGCCTATGATATGCTTTCTTCACCTAATATGTGGTGGGTTTCTCATGTTGGCATTCATAGATATGCCTTTTCTTTGTCCTCTTTCTTTCTATAAACTGATGCTCCTTTTGGAAAATGCCTACTACAGAGGAGAACAAACTAAGAGAAGTCCACTTTACCCTCCTTCCCTTCTTTAACTCCCCAGTTCAGAGGGTATCGTTGACCACTGTTTTTCTCACTATACCAATATAGACATATATATATGCATAGGTAGGTAGGTAGATTGACAGATAGATATCCTTTTTAAAAGTAAGAACAGGATAGGATGCCACAAGCCTTGTTTTGCAACAGTTTTTGCTTTACTAGCTATCTTGGGTATCTACATAGGCCCATATTACTAGTATTCTATGCAATAGCAACCACGATTCATTTACCCAGCTCTTTATCAAGGCACATAGCGCCTCCCTTTTAGGAGAGATTTCTGCCATTGAGATTCTATAGACCAGGGATGGACAAACTACAGCCTGAGAGTCAAGTCTGGCTGGCCATTTGTGTTTGTATAGCCTGCAAACTGAACTTGGCTTCTCCATTTTTAAATGCTTGAGCAAAAATCAAAAGCAGGGCATTTTTGAGAAGCATAAAACACATATTTCCGTGTTCATAAATAAAGTTCTTCCAGAACACAGCCACACGCCTTTGTTTAGGCAACTGTGCTGCTTTCTCCTGTCAGCAGAGTTGAGATATTGCCGTACTGTCATAGGGGTCTGACATTTACTGTCTAGCTCTTTGCAGAAGTTTGCCATGGAATGTTCAAAGTAAGGTCCTTCCCTTTGTCTTTTTATTTTAAAGACAATTTTAATTAAAAAAAAAACACTTCTCGGGATAGATGCATTTAAATGGAATTATTGTGTACTTTTTTTCTCATTACCATGTATATTTTGTGGTTTTATATATATGAAACCTTTTCTTATGAAAAATTTCAAACATACAAAAAATAAAGAGTAGTATAATAAACATACACACACTATGTTGATTTAAGTTTGTTAACATTTTTGCTGTATTTGTCTGATTATTTTAAGTAGATTACAGACATCAGGACATTTCACTCTGAACTTCAAGGTGCATCCTGTTTTTAGATGTGCTTCGTTTGGTCACTGGGTCCTGGTGGGAATTGCTGGGCCCCTCTATTGTAAACCTATGCTTGTTGGGGAGTCCTTTCCAACTAAAAGCTTAGTGATAAAATGGCTAGGTTCTCAGTGGCCTTTGATGTTCCTTTTCCTTGCAAACAAAACATCTAAATGGACTTGTCCATCCTTCTAGATTAGAAGACAAAAGAGGTCAATAATCACTCATCATTTTCTCAAGAGACCCACCTGATGTGGGGCTTACTGTCCCTTTCAGGGTTATTTTACTGACACAGTGATGTACTATGGCTTTTACACCAATTCTACGATCCAGCATCGGAGCGGTGGAGCATCCTACAACATGCAGCTGGCTTACATCTTCACGATCGCAGCCTGTCTCATCATCTGCTTCTTCAGTTTGCTATTCAGGTATGAAGTATCTGAATTTCCTGATTCTAAGTTCTTTTTAGATTTAGGCAAAATTCAAGAGACTCGCCCTACCTAGTTTGGCTCAATGAATAGAGCATCGGCCTGCAGACTGAAGGTTCCTGGGTTCAGTTCTAGTCAAGGGCACATACCCAGGTTTCAGGCTTGATCTCCAGTAGGAGGCAGCCAATCAATGACTCTCTTTCATCATTAATGTTTCTATCACACTCTTCCTTTCCCTTCCTCTCTGAAATCAACAAAAATATATTTTTTTTAAAATTCAAGAGACTCAAAAGTTACCCAGGAAAAAGTCTCTCTGATCATTCCTTGTTTTGCAACATCCTATATAATAAGATGTAATATGCAAGTGGTCATTATGCTGTGAAGCATAACAACCAGATCATGGATTAGCAGAGGGTGGGATGGAGAGCTACAGGAGGGGGCAGGGCAGCAAGCTATGCGGGGATGTGGAGGGGCGGGGAACGGAATGTAAAGAGGGCCAGGACACCTATAAGAGGGTGGGGCAGCAGGCAGAGAGCTACTGGGCAGCATCGAGCTTCTGGTGCACAGATTCATGCTCAGGGATCCTAGCAAAATATAAATTCGGACAGAGGAGAGAGGTTTAGAGATTTCTGTGTGCTTTCAAAGAAATTGGTCAGTCTGAACATAGTAAGGATGCAATGGCTCAGGTATTTATATGGACAGGTATTTATATGGATGGACAATTGTCAAATGGTAATTATCAAAGGGGAAGTACACATGTCCAACCCCTCTATTAGTTTGCAGGTTTGGGTGGCTTAAGCAACAGGAATCTATTTTCTCGAGTTCTGGGGGGCTGGAAGGCCAGGATCAAGGTGTTGGCAGTGTTGGTATTTTCTGAGGCCTCTGTCCTTGGCTTATAGATGACTGTTTTCTCTGTGACCTCACATGGTCTTCCTGCTGTCAGTGTCTGAGTCCTAATTTTCTTTTCTTATAAGGATTAGGGTCTAGCCTTCATGACTTCATCTTAACTTAATTACATCTATAAAGGTCCCATCTCCAAATATAGTCAATATGTGAGGTACTATGTATTAGAACCCCAACGTATGAAATTTGGGGGTACACAATTCAGCCCATACCAACCTCATTGCCGGCAAATTAATTAAAAATAAAATGAGAATATTTTTTGTCCTATCAAACTGTAAAAATACTTAGTGGTGGCGCATTTTGGAAGGGAGTGTCCACTTCACTGAGCCTGGTTTCACTGGGTCCCCTCAGCATCCCCATGACAATAAGAGCTGCCTTTATTGAGTGCTTGTTGCTCTCAGCACTTCATCGATTCTTGTGGTCAGCTGAACAGTGCCCCTCACCTCCCAAAGATGTCCACCTTCGAATCCCCAGGACCTGTGAACATATTACCTTATCTGACAAAAGGGACTTAGCAGACGTGATTAAGTTAAGAATCTTAAAATAGGAAGATCACCCTGGATTATACAGGTGGAGACAATGTAATCACAGGGTCCTTAGAAGGGGGAGGCAGGAGGGTCAAGGTTAGAGAGAGAGATATTACTCTATAAGCCAAGGCATGCAGGCAGTCTCTAGAAACTGGAAAAGGCAAGGATACGGATTCTCTACTCGAACCTCCAAAGGGAATACAGCCTTGCTGACACCTGGATTTTCAATCCATTTTCTGATCTCCAGTAAGAGAATAAATTTGTGTTGTTTGAGGCCACTAAGTTTGGGACAATTTGTTACAGCAACAATAGGAAACTAACACACCTCTCATAAAAATTCTGTGAGGTGAGTACTATTATAATCCCCATTATACAGATATGGAAACTGAGGCTTAGAGCAGTTAAAATAACTAAGATTCCCCAGCTGGCAGTTTAGGGTTGTAATTCAGGCCTGTCAGATCCTGAAGCCAGAGCATCTAACCATTGTTTGTGATCATGCTGTTCCAGAAAAACTTGGAACTAACTCTTTTATATTATATTGTTCCCTGTTAAAGATAGGACTTTCTTTTGTTTAATCCATACACACACACATACACACACACCAGGTGCTTGTCCTAATAACCCTTGGTATGCTGGTTTCTGCTTTCCCTAGCATGGCCAGGTATTTCCGGAACAACTTCATTAACCCCCACATTTACTCCAGAGGGATCGCTAAACTTATTTTTTGCTGGGACTTCACCATCACCCACGAAAGAGCTGTGCAGCTGAAACAGAAGAATCTTAGCACTGAGATAAGGGTAAGGCAAGCTTGCTTTTGACAATACCTTCCCTGGCCAGTGTCCTTCTCTTCTTCAGTATATCTGTAAATTTTCTTAAAGTAATAAGGAATTATTTTTTTATTGCCAATGATATTATCAAAAAAAAAAAAAAAAGAAAGAAAGAAAAGAAAACACCCCCCAAAACCCAGAAAAAATATTCATAGTGCCGGATGCTTATGATGGTGTAGGGAGATGGACATTTTCACATGATACGTGGTTTTGGAATTGGTACAAGCTTACTGGCAGGCAGTTTAACAACTTATAAAATGTTAAATGTAAATACTTATTGACCTCATAGGGCCAGGTTTAAAATTTTATCCAGTGGTTTTCAACCCAGGAAAGTTTTGCCCTTTAGGGAATATGTGCCAATGTCTGGAGACTTTTTTGATTATTATGCAATTTGGGAAGGGTGGGGATACTATTGACATCTAGTGTGTAGATGCAGCTAAACATCTGCAATGCACAGGACAGCTGCCACACACAGAACTATCGGGCCCCAAATGCTGAAAAACCCTGGTCTATTAAAAAAAACAACACTTATTAAAAATATAGAGCAAGCAGAATGCATAAACAAAGGGGCTTTGTCAAGAGGTTTGCAGCCTAACTGGTTTGGCTCAGTGGACAGAGCGTCAGCCTGTGGATTGAAAGGTCCTGGGTTCGATTCAGCCTGGGACTGAAAGGGCATGTACCTAGGTTGCAGGCACATCCCAAGTAGGGAGTATGCAGGAGGTGGCTGATCGATGTTACTCTCTATTCCTCTCCCTTCCTCTCTGTAAAAAAAATCAATAAGATATATTTAAAAAAAAAAAAAAAAAGAGGATTGCAGATGTTAACTTCTTATTCTTTAAGAGTTTCATGACCTCAGTGTCCTTTCCTAGAAGCATGATCCCAATCTGCTGGTCCTATGTGTTCCTCTATGATTAAAAATGGCATTTGAGCCAAGACCGGTTTGGCTCAGTAGATAGAGCGTTGGCTTGCGGACTGAAAGGTCCCGAGTTTGATTCCGGTTGAGGGCATGTATCTTGCTTGCGGGCACATCTCCACACAGTGGGGCGTGCAGGAGGTGGCTAATCGATGTCTCTCGCTCATCAATGTTTCTGACTTTCTATCTCTTTCCCTTCCTCTCTGTAAAAAAAAAATCAATAAAATATATTTTGGAAAAAAAATGGCATTTGATGCAGTAATGGAAGTTCTTGCCCATTTGAGATTTTTCCCATGGGGTCTTCCACAATCCCTGTTCATCATGAATTTTCCCTGTCTCTCTCCTGTGGATCTGGGTGGATTTGTGTCTCTGGGAATGAAGAGTATTAACCCTTTCAGGCCATTGTGACTTCCTTGTGTTTATAGGAGAATCTGTCAGAAATCCTTCAGGAGAACATCAGGTTAACACTTAATCAACAGCTGACCCGCTTGTCTGTCCACCTGGTAGCCTGGATTGTCTCTACCGGAATGGCCATTGCCTGCTGTGTAGCTGTTTATTACCTGGCTGAGAACAACTTAGAGGTAACCAGAGTGCTAGAAGCAGCAAGGTGCAGAGCACAGAGAACCAAGTGAAGGGTGGGATGCTGGAGGGGAGAGGGAAGTAGACCCTGCTACTCAAACTGGGTCCATTGGCATCAGTTGGAAACCTGTTTAAAAATGCAGGATCTCAGGTCCCTCCAGTAGCCCATTGACTCAGAGTCACATCTTAGCAATGTCCCCAGGTGATGTGTATGCACAACTTAGCCCAAGGCACTCTAGGAGAGAGGAGAGATGGGAACTTTGGCTGGTTTCTTCCTTTATTATTATACTAGAGGTCTGGTGCATGAATTCATGCACCCTTGGCCTGGCCTGCAGGATCAGGCTGAAACCAGCTCTCCGACAACCCCAAAGGGGTCCCGGATTATGAGAGGGTGCAGGCCAGGCCGAGGAAACCCTACTGGTGCACGATCAGGAATGGGAAGGATGTGGGAGGCTGGCCAGCTGGGGAGGGACCATGAGAGGGCTTCAGGGCATGTCTGGCCCATCTTGCTCAGTCCCAATCAGCCAGACCTCAGCAGTGAGCTAACCTACTGGTTGGAGCGTCTGCCTCCTGATGGTCAGAGCACATCATAGCGAGCAGTTGAACGTCCTTAGCATGTCATTATTACATTACGCTTTGATTGTTTGAACAGACAACCAGACAACTGGACACATAGCATATTAGGCTTTTATTATATAGGATCCCTGCTGCTTCCCAAAACCCCTGGCACAGTGTAGATGCTCACTAAGTATTGTGATCTGATGGACTCTGGCAAGTGATTTAATCCTTCTGAGCTCCAGACTCCTCACGTGTAAAGTGGGAATGGTCATGCCTGGCTTTGTAGGTGTGTGGTCAAGACGAGAAAAAAGTTATGTGGAGAGTTTGCCCAGTGCCTGGTACTGAGGGTGATGCAGGAATGTTAGTTTTGTTTTGTTTTTAAATGATATGAACTCTGAGATTAATTAGCTATGTGGCCTGGGTAAAGTACTGTTTTTCTGTAGGTTTCAGCTTTTTCCTAGATGTAGCCAGTTTGCCGAGCTCTAGAACTGTGGTGCAAGTTGGTCACTTTTTTAAATGACTTCCCTTTACCCTTATCAGCATGGTTGCTAGATCTTTTATGATGTGATCCCTACCCATATCTCTAGTCTCAATACCCCACAACTGCCCATATCCCACACCAGCAACACTAAATGATGTGTCCATAGTCCCCTGAATACATCATGTTTTCCCTCATCTCTGGGTGAGAAACACGCAGTCCATTCTGCATGCCCCTTCACTTCCCTTCATCTTGTAAACTCCTTTTCTTCCTTTAGACCTCAGCAGAGGTGTCACTTCCTCCAAGAAGCCTTCTCTCACCCCACCACACTCACTAGGCTGAGTTAGGTGCTTCATAATCTGCAGGTTTTCCCTATACACTTGTCACATGCAACATTCAAAAATACCTGTTTATGCATCTGTTTCAAAAAAGACTATAGCCAGAATAGCCTAGTACATGCTCAACAAATGGATGAATAACTAAAGGAGAGGCCAACAAGAATATGGATGTGGGATTACACAACCCAGTCTTGCCACTCACTATATTAAGGTGTGCTCTGAAAGAGGGGAAGTTGAGTCACAGTCCTCAGGGGCCTGGCATTGCCTCCGGTGGAAGCTGTGATGTGGTGGCAGCTGTAGGTATAAAGAAGACTTCTGAGCCCTGGCTGATGTTGCTAAGTGATTAGAGGGTTGGTCCACCCACTAAAGGGTCGCAGGTTCTATTCCTGGTCAAGAGCACATACCCGGGTTGCAGGATGACTTTTTGAGCTCAGGCTCCTGAGTCAGACCCAGGTTCAAATCTGTCTCTTCCTAGGAGGGTGACACTGGGCAGGCATCTCCACCTCTCTGAGTCTCAGTTTGCCCATCAGTTAAGTCAGACTTAACCGGCTGGGCTGCAATCATGTGGGTAGTGAATGCTTACCACAGGTAAGTGCTCAATAACCAGTAACTTAATAGCTAACCCCAGGGGAACTACTGACAGGGTTTTTCCATGGTGAGGGAGCTTCTGAGCAAGGCAGAGAGGGGTCCAGTGCACAGCTGGCATCTGATTCTCTCCCTCCACCCCCTGTAGTTCCTGCAGAGCCACCAGAACCCTGGGGCAGTGCTGTTACTGCCTTTTGTCGTGTCCTGCATCAACCTGGCGGTGCCTCGCTTCTACTCCATGTTCGGGCTGGTGGAGCACTATGAGATTCCGCGGCAGGAAGTTTATGTCCTCCTGATCCGGTAGGTGTGTCTGTCACTCCCAACACCAGCCCCCATTTTCAAGGAGGGAAGTAGAGTGGCAGCTAGAAAGGGTCATGCTCAACTTTTCCAGGAAAAAATTTCAAGAATATAGTATGTTTGTATGGTGTAGGTAAATAACCAGAAAATCCAGAGCCCAGAGAAAATACAGGCTTTTAGTTATATCTGCCTTTTGCTCAAAATGATGACTTACGTTTCCCAGTTACTACCAGCCTAAGGATTAACATCATTCTCAGGTGTAGGATGGACAGATAGGCAGGTTACACACAGCACACACATTCCTGGCTGAAGCATTGTCTGGGGACTTAAATCATCTGGCGTGTCCACGAGTCAGATTATGAGCCCTGGTACCCACTGCATCAGCCCAGAGGGAGAGTCACATTTTTATAATTCAACCACCCAAATGAAGGCAGAGGGAGTACTTTTGGCAATTCATTGGCTGGGCATGGTGATGCCTTATTTTGATTCCCACAAAAGTACTGTATGTACTAGAGGTGACCCCAGGCTTTTGGTAAATAAGGCATAAAACTACCCAAATTGTATTCTTTCTTTTTTTTTCTTCTATTGATTTTTTACAGAGAGGAAGGGAAAGAGACAGAAAGTCAGAAACATCAATGAGAGAGAGACATTGATCAGCCGCCTCCCGCACGCCCCACAGTGGAGATGTGCCAGCAAGCAAGGTACATGCCCCCAACCGGAATCGAACCTGGGACCTTTCAGTCTGCAAGCCGATGCTCTATCCACTGAGCCAAACTGGTCTCGGCCCAAATTGTATTCTTTTTTGTTTTGTTTTGTTTTTATTTATTTTTTAATTAATTTTTTATACATATCTCCCCATTGCCCCCCTCCCTCCCAGGCATACCCCAACCCCCCAGTGTCTATGTTCATTGGTTATGCTTATATGCATGCATACAAGTCCTTTGATTGATCTCTTATCTAGCTCACTTAACTTTAATCTTCCTGCTGTAATTTCACAGTCTGTTTGAAGCTTTACTGTCTGTATCTATCCTTTTGTTCATCAGTTTATAATGTTCTTTATTACCCACAAATGAGTGAGATCATGTGATGCTTCTCCTTCATTGACTGGCTTATTTCACTAAGCATAAGGTTCTCCAATTCCAACCAGGTTGCTGCAAATGGTAAGAATTCCTTCTTTTTAATGGCAGCATAGAATTCCATTGTGTAGATGTATTGTACGGCCCTATCGTCATAAACACCATCAAAGTGGGAAATTGTATTCTTATTGCTGCTTCTTAGCTAGTTCCCTGACCAGTCCTTTGCTTTGATGGTGTTTATGATGATAGGGCCGTACAATGCAGACTGAGTTTCTTTACTAATCAATTTGTCTTCCCATGACCTATGAAGTCAAGCTCCTGGCCAGCTCTCCAAGTCGTTTATTACAGTTCTCCCCTATCTCACTGTGTCCCCATCCCCAGAAAACCTAAGTCTTTGCAGTCATACCAAACTATATACCCATATCTAGACCTTTGTCCTGGCCATTACTTCTTCCTGGAATGCTCCTTCCACAGATAGCAAATCTATACTTACATCAAGATTTAACTTCCTACAGAACTGACACATTTTTGTTACTCTCAATTTATAACAAGCCAAAACCAGTTTGGCTCAGTGGATAGAACATTGGCCTGCAGACTGAAAGGTCCCAGGTTCAATTCTAGTCAAGTGCATGTACCTTGGTTGGGGGCATATTCCCAGTAGGGTGTGTGCAGGAGGCAGCTGATCGATGTTTCTCTCTCATCAATGTTTTTAACTCTCTATCCCTCTCCTTCCTCTCTGTAAAAAAAATCAATAAAATATATATTTTTTAAAAGAGGCACAGTTCTACATTTAAATTGTAGAATTGTATTTTAAAAAATTTATAACAAGGATACACACACACACACACACACACACACACACACACACACGTTTTAGATCAGGAATTGGCAAATACAGCCTGCAGGCCAGCCTTCTTTTTTATAAATAAAGTTTTATTGGAACACAACCACATCCACTTGTTGACATATTGTCTGCCACTGCTTTCCTGCTACAACAGCAGAACTGAGTCGCTGCAACATAAAGCCAAAAATATGTACTATCTGAGTCTTCACAGAAAAAATTTGTTGACACCTTTTTTTAGCTCAGCGTTTAGAGTTAATCTAAGTATTATTCTCCTGAAGAAAAGTCTTAGGGAGCCCTCACTTCTATCCACCTCACCCCCTGGATGCCTCCTCTCCCTGGTTAGAAATATTTGGGACTTTTTTATTGTGGTATATATCATAAAATTTGCCATTTTAATAATTTTTAGGTGTACAATTCAGTGGCATTAGTAATCTGTTTGGTTTTTGTTTTGTTTTATTTTTTGTTGTTTTTAGTATATACAATAATAAGTTTCACTGGCTTCTTTGCTCACTGATATTTATTTAATGTTTTAGAGCAACTGGGTGAGTATCTGACCACACTAGATATCAGAAAATCTCAGAGCAACACCTATAAGCTCTGGAAGTGATTAGTTAGATTACAGAATCTTTGGCCCATCCAACCCCATATGCAAATAGCAAGGCAAAATAAAGATATGGAACATGGAAGTACTTAGAAAGTTGACCATCCCAAAACTGACTCTAAAATAATTTCTCTTCTGACAATATAAAAAGGAGGGTTGTAAGTAGACATATATATACTCAGAATGTCACTTTAATCCAGTGTCTTTGCTATTTAATCTTCATTTTCTGATCACTACAGAGGTGAATTGTCTCTTAATATACATTAGCCATTTGTGTTGTTTCACAAAACTTCCGGCATCTCTTCTACATGAAAAGAAAATGGGAAAGCTCAGAAATAAATATTTCATATTTAATGTGGAACTTCGCTGCAGTATATATAAAGTTCTGATACCAATTCCAATGGGTTTTCCCCCACACCACCAAGCAGTTCTCTGACACTAGCTAGATGTCCAACAATTCAACTCAATTCTGAACTATCTATCTGGATATTACACAGGTTAAGGACACAGTCTTACAAGATGCCAACTGCAAATCTAGGTTGTAACCTGTGATTCTGATTTACCAGCTATGGATTGGAGGTCCCACCCTACCCCCTACATCAGATTAGATTAGAGCAGCTCACAGAACTCAGAGAAACATTTACTTACTAGCTCACTGGTTTATTATAAAAGGATGTAACTCAGGAACAGCCAAGTGGAAGAAATGCACAGGGCAAGGAATGGGGAAAGGTTGGGAACGTCCATGCCCTCTCCAGGCACATCATTCTCCCAGCAATTTCACATGTTCACCAGTTCAGAATCTTCCCTAACCCCTCCTTTGGGTTTTATGGAGCTTCACCACTTAGGCATAATTGATTAGTTCTTTGGTCATTAGCCATTTTTTCGATTTCTAACCCCTCTTCCCTTTCCAGAGGTCAGGGAGGTGAGACTGAAAGTTCCAACCTTCTAGATATTTCCAAAAGCCCCTCCTTACCAAACAAAAGACACTTTTATCACTCTCCTCACTTAAAAAATTCCAAGGAAGGGTTTTTTAGGAGCTCTGTGCCAGAAATGGGGCCAAAGACCAAATAAGTATTTTTTATAACTCACAATATCAAAGTATACCAAGGCATTAATTTAGAAGATATTGAGGGCCATAGTAGGGCTTGGCAAAGGGCAAGAGGTTGGGGATCTGGCATTTAAAAAGACAGATCCAGTTCCCTTCCTTCACAATGATTCCCAACCTTCATTGTGCAGCAGAATTACCTGTAGGGATTGCTAGGCCCCACTCCCAGAGTTTCTGATTCCGTAGGTCTGGGATGAACCCTTAATATTTGTCACTCTAACAAGTTCACAGATGATGATGATGATGATGATGATGATGATAGTCTGGGGACCACACTTGGAGAACTACTGGTCTAGTTGTGGAGAGTGACTACAGCGTTTGGACAGGTTCAAGCCTTGAACTAATGAGAGGACATGGTCCTCGCCTGGCAAAACCACCTGGAAGTTCCAGGTTGGAGGGCAAAGCCCTCCCAGCACAATTATAGCCAAAGGCTATAGTTATAAGCTTGACCTTGTGGTCTGAACCTGTGGTCCTAGGTGGCTAAGTGAGGTAGGCTGTGGGAGGTGCAGCAAGTGCTGACAAAACAAAGCTTAATAGAGTTCAGGTGCATGTAATTAAGTAGATTCAAAACCCAAGATAACATTGTAAACATCTTGACCATGCCCTTGCTTTGCCTCTTGGGATCTGACTATAAAATAAAGACTCAGCTAATAGGCTGAGCAGCATTCCCACCTAGCCCCAGATTGATTCTCTTGTCTGTCTTCTTTAATCCTTCACCACCACCCCACCCCCGCTCCTGTGCAACAGGTTTACCTCTGCCCCTGCCGAGCTCGGCACACCTAGTGACACTTGATTCCTAGCACACCAATCCTGAAGCCCTGTTAAAACCAGCAGGTATTGACTTAAATACCTGAGTTTAAGAACTGAGGCTGTGAGATCAGATAGTCCTCAGTTTGAATCTTTTTCATGCCCCTAATAAGCCGTGTGACCTTAGGCAAGTTATTTTATCTCTCTGAGCTTCAGTTCCCTCGTTGGAAAGATAGGCACCTAATGCTATCTACTTGATGATAGAGTTGTACAGATTAAGAGGGATGCTTTAATAAAGTGCTTAACCCATTGTAATGTTCTGTGGTAGCACCCAATGAATAGATTACTTTTATAATGACAAGTGAAATCAGATTTTGAAATGCACCAAAAGAGGGTGTACCAGTCAGAATAAATTAGGTTATGCTGTGGTAACAAACATCTCCTGTGACCCAAATCTCAGTGGCTTAAAAAGACAAAGGTTTTTTTGTTCATGCTACATGCTCATTGTGGATTGGCAGGGTTTTGTGCTCATGTCAGTCATCCAGGGATCCAGTCTGAGAGAGCAACAATCATCTCAAATATTGCTGATGACCATGCCAGAGGGAAGATAGTAAGTTCCTAGGGTGGATGGGGGGAAGGGTCTCACTGGCTTTTAAATGCTCCAGCCTAGAAGTGACATAAAGTAACACACATCACTTTTGTTCACAGCTCATTTGTCAGAACTAGCTATGTAGCCCCACTCAATTACAGTGAGGCAAGAATTTCTATCTTCATTTGTATCCAAAAGGAAATATTGGAGAACAGCATTAATGACTGCCATAGACAGTAATGGTAGTTGTTTTCTCTTTTGTTATTCAGAAACATCTTTTTGAAAATATCAATCATTGGAATTCTTTGTTACTATTGGCTCAACAATGTGGCCCTGGCTGGTGAAGAGGTAAGCTTTCGATGCTGTTCTGCCTTAACTTTGGTTTCTTAGTCTTTGACCACCAGAGAGGAAGTGAGTTTCTCAAGTTTCTCAAGAGTTTCTGCTCATGATATTAGAGCAACTATCTTATTCTCCTATCTGTCCATTCATTTATCTATTTATCCATTCATTCACCCATTCACTCACCCATCCTTGGGTTGTGTCTCCAAAATTTCCCTCTCCTCATTCAGTCAAATCTGAAAGCTTTTAACTCAGTCCATCAGCTTATTGTACTAACTTCCTGCAGAGTTAACTCACTGCCAGTTTCAATAATTCAACCTTCCAGTTTGTGCTAACTGGCTACATATATCTCTATACTGCTTCCTTAATCTAGCAGATGTTAACTGGTTTTTCATAAGGTTAATGAGCAAAAGGAGTGGAGGCATTATTAGCCATTGGTTCCTCCTGCTCTCCTGAAGAAGCTAATTATCCCAGGTGGAGAAATGGGATCCAGAAGGCATAGGGGACAGGAATGACAAGTGTTTAAAGGAGAGAGAGTGAGAAGGGAAAGTTTGGATGCATGTGGAGGGCAAGCCTTAATGAAGGAAGAAGCATCACAGAAAAGGAATAAAAACCCTGAAAACAAACTCGGTCTAACGCTGCATTTTTACCAAGAGTGGGTCTGCTTTTCTGAGCACTCAGAACTCCATCAGACTGAGCCACCAGCCATGCCCTCATGAATACAGGTGCCAGGAACAGATAGAAATTGAGCGGAGGCAATAGCCCCTTCCCACAGCCTGACTTTTGTTTGCCTTCCAGTGTTGGGAAACGCTGATTGGCCAAGAAATCTACCGGCTCCTTCTGATGGATTTCGTGTTCTCTCTAGCTGATTCCTTCCTGGGGGAGTTCCTGAGGAGGTAAATATTTGTCTGCCTTGGGTGATTAGTATCTAGGGTTGTAACTAGAGCATCGAATGAGCAAGAAGTATGGGCCCTTCATGTTCTCTAAGAGTGCATTGTTCTAAATCTGCCTATTGTCCTTTGGGATATTGTTTTCTTCTGAATTAACTGAACTTTCACGTTGGCCTGACAGTCCTGATGTCAAAGTTCTTCCAACTTTCCAACTTTCTCTCTCTCTCTCTCTTTTTAAATATATGTTATTGATTTTTTACAGAGAGGAAGGGAGAGGGTTAGAGTTAGAAACATCAATGAGAGAGAGACATCTATCAGCTGCTTCCTGCACACCTCCTACTGGGGATGTGCCCACAACCAAGGTACATGCCCTTGACCGGAATCAAACCTGGGGCCTTTCAGTCCGCAAGCCGACGCTCTATCCACTGAGCCAAACCGGTTTCGGCCCAACTTTCTCTTAAAAAAAAAAAAGAAAGAAAATTGCTGAAAACTGGTTTGGCTCAGTGGATAGAGCTTTGGCCTGTGAACTGAAAGGTCCCGGGTTCAATTCCGGTCAAAGGCATGTTCCTTGGTTTCGGGCACATCTCCAGTGGGGGGGCGTGCAGGAGGCAGCTGATCGATGTCTCTCTCTCTCTCTCTCTCTCTCTCTCTCTCTCTCTCTCTCTTTTTCTCTCTTATCAGTGTTTCTAACTCTCTATCCCTCTTCCTTCCTCTCTGTAAAAAAATCAAAATATATATTTTTAAAAAATAAACAAACATTTTTTTAATGTTCTAGAATAAAACATTATTCTAGAGATCTTATCACCACAAATCATTTTAATATTCTAATGTATATTTGTCCAGATTTTTCTAGGCACATACTGCTTTATATGTGTACCAGAGGCCCAGTGCATGAAACTCGTGCATGAGTAGGATCCCTAATGGCTGCTGGCTGAGGCCTTCTGTTGTTCCATGCTACCTCCTGATGCTCAGCACACATCAGAGCCAGCGATCCAACTCCCAGTCAGTCGAACCCCAAACGGGACACTTTGCATATTAGGCTTTTATATATATAGATGTACAAAAATGGGATCACACTGAAAAAATCAGTGTGGAGATTGCTTTTGTTAATCTAATCACAATGCTCTGGCACCTTTCCATTGCCAGTACATATAGATTTATCACATGATTCATTTAATTGGATTTAGTTAAGGTACTAATTTTTATTTTAGAAACAAGATGTACAGAATCAAGGTAGTGTCATCATTATTTGCCCACATGAGTCCCTATTTATTTATTTGTTTGTTTGTTTTTAAATAATATCATGAATATCTTATTCCTTAGAGACATTTCCATATTTCTATAAGCAGCCACAGTAATAAGGTAACATGATAAAATGCCAATTCTTTCCTCAGTGGGTCTGTTGGCAAAATTTCACACTCAGTCTTCCCAGCTTTTGTCTGGGGTATGAAAATAAAGGTGAGAAGTTTTAGGGGATTATTTTGACAGCAATTCTTATTGGCAACTCTTCTGTGTGAAGAAATAAAAGTGGTCTCAAGTTTCCTCAACATAAATGCAGACTTTAGTTTCCTTCTTGTGAATTTGGGAGCAGGGAACAACAGTAATCAAAACGGGAAAAAACTCAATTTGTTTGGTTTGAGAGGGACTGAGTTTATTTGGTCATAAAAAAAAAAAGGTTTAACAAGTGAACAGTTGTATAAACAAGATAATAGGTGGGAAAATTTAAATAAGTAACCAATGTTCTCTATAATTTTTTTAACTATACCTCACACTACCACACCCATTAGAATGTTTTGTGTCATTCCATCTTCCCTCGGTTCCTTTGATTATTTTTCTTCAAAAACATGCTTGTACTTGGAACTTTTCAAAAATTTATAAGTGGACTTATGAATTTATTCCAAACTCGTGAGGGTCTACTTTATTGATTATAAGGAATCTTTTTTTTTTTAAATAACCTTCAAAGTCATCTCTTCTTTTTCTTTTTCTTTTTTTTAAAATATATTTTATTGATTTTTTACAGAGAGGGAAGGAGAGGGATAGAGTTAGAAACATCGATGAGAGAGAAACATCGATCAGCTGCCTCCTGCATGCCCCCTACTGGGGATGTGCCCGCAACCAAGGTACATGTCCTTGACCGGAATCAAACCTGGGACCTTTCAGTCTGCAGGCCGATGCTCTATCCACTGAGCCAAACCGGTTTTGGCAGATTATAGGGAATCTTTTAAAAGAGGGAGTTACTGGTTTTGTGTGCTAAACTTGGTATGTTTTCACAGAATCATTGGGATGCAGTTTATTACAAGCCTTGGCTTACAGGAGTTTGACATTGCCAGGAATGTTCTAGAACTGATCTACGCACAAACGCTGGTGTGGTAAGTTTTGAGACTCTTCAGTGTGCCCAGTGGTTCCTGTCTGACTGTGGACTCAGAATTGGTGGCAAGTCCCAGAATCTGTTGTTTCTAAAACTGCACGGGGGATACCAAGTCTAGCCGGTCTGAGAACCATGAACTTATTACCTTTTTCCTTTATGAGGACTTCTGGCAAGAATTAAAATAGAACAGGAATCCCAACCTGGAGGCGCCAGGCCGTATCTAGCCTGCAGGTGTGTTTTGCTTATCACACACAGTGCTTTTTCTAAAAATTGGAAATAGCCACCAATATTTAAAAATCAGGTGGTTTGACATAAAATTTAAAATTTCTGGATTCTTCTCGTCTCCCATTATGGTAACAATAGCCGAGTCTTGAGCTGGACTGAGCCCCTCCAATTTGCCATAGAACCCACCTCGCTATTCTCTTCCCAACATAGATTTGACATTTCTTGTTGCCCTTCTGGTATTCGTTTTCTTATGGTAGAAACTTTTACTTCACATTGATTGATGTTTCAATAGAAGTGGGAAAATAAAGGCAGGAGAGCTGTTTATTTCTTATTCCTGGCCTGCTACACTGACTGATGTAGTAACACCGGATGGGGCCTCTGTAGCCTTGGGGGTTTGTGGCCTGTCTTAGCAGCTCTGTATGTGTATGTTTGCCGGTGGGTGTGCATGTGTCTTTTGAGACTAGCCAGCTAGTTGCATCAAATATTTGACAAGCTCACTTAAAAACTCAAACCAATAGCCAGTGACTATTTTTATTTATTTTAACATGATGTTATTAAGGCCAGAATTCTGTACAGTGTATCAAATTTTGCTAATTTGAAAGTAGGGGATTTGGAATTAGAAGCAGGTTCTTCCTGTATTTGTTTATTAGGCTGCCATAACAGAGGAACTTGGAATCTGGGGCTGGCTCTGCTCCTCACTGAGGTCACTGAGCTTCTCTGAGCCTGTCTCCTCCTTTGCAAAATACATATAATAGCTCTAGCCAGTTTGGCTCAGTGGATAGAGCGTCAGCCCTATCTGAGGGGTCCCAGGTTCAATTCTGGTCAAGGGCATGTACCTTTTACAGGCTCAATTCCCAGTTCTGGCCAGGGCATGTGCAGAAGGCAGTCAATTTATGTCTCCCTCACATCAATGTTTCTCTCTCCATGTCTCCACCTCCCTTCCACTCCCTCTAAAAAAAGAGTCAATGGAAAAATATTATCGGGTCAGGGTTAACTAAAGTAAAAATAAATAAAATTCACATAATAATAGCTGCCTTTGAATTGTGTTCAGGATTGAGTCAGATGATATATGGAAACTACTTTGCAATCTTCAACATGCCATCCAATTGTAAAGTGATTTATTTTCCAACTCTTTAAAATTGCCCTGGGTGATTTAGCTATCTTCAAATAACTCACTAATTGTCAATGAATTTCTTTTTAGAGGTAGTGAGGACTTTTTCTTTATGTAGTTTAGTTGATGTATTTGCACATTGCAGGTTACCTGCTAGCAACGGGGCAGCTTATAAAAGCCTTCCACCCACATTGTGTCAACCAACAGGGTGCCTTTGGACAAGTTAATTAAACTATCTCTTAACAGTCTTCTGATCTGTCAATGGGAGTGATAATGTTCAGAACATTTCCTGAGATTGGAGTTTGGTTCAGCAACCTTGGTACTGTATTTGAGTTCTGGCTAACAGGGAATTCAGAGCCAAGACTCATATACAAGCAAAAGTTTATTTAGAAAGTCATAGAGAGATGTGAGCTACAGAAGAAGTGAGCCCACTGGCCCTCTGTGGGCGCAGGAAACAATTTACAGAGGCAAAAGAAGGGCCCTTGGAACTTAAGAGAAAGAAAGCAGGGATATAAATGCGGAAAGGCTCCCACATGTTCCAGGGAGAGCCTTGTTCCAGAGAGGGCTGGGTCCTCTGTCCTCGGGGCTTTTAAGGGAAGGTCCCAGGAGAGGATCTCAATAGAATATTCATCAGCTTTCCAGGGTTGTGGTCTCCACTGATTGGTCAGCGCCAATGCAGGGGGTCATTATTCAATGCAGCTGGCCTAAGTGAGGAATGCCTGGCTTTGCTGCTTTTCTGGGCCTGGGGCTGAAACACAACTGAGGCCTAGATGTTATCTGTTGGGCTTAATACTTAAGGGAACACTAGTGCCAGGGCTAGTATTCTCCAGCACCTTGTTCCTCCTCTAAGGGGGTCTACCACATGACTGGCAATATAAAAAGTCAGGGAGTCTAAACCTCATGACTAGTAATATAAAAGGGGAGGAAAAGTCACCCTGGAGGCAAGATTTAGGTGAGAATTAAATGAGGGGCATACTAAATGCATAGTGAGTACCTGACTCAGAAATCCTATATAATAAAAGCCTAATATACTAAGTGTCTGGTTGTAATCAATCAAAGCATAATATGCTAATGATATGCTAGAGCTGCTCAACCACTCAATATGATTTTCACTGACCACCAGGGGCAGATGCTCCAACTGGTAGGTGAGCTTGCTCCTGAGATCCAGCCGATTGGGACTAAGTGAGATGGGGCCAAACATGCCCTGGAGCCCTCCTGTGCTCCCTCAACATCTGGCCAACCTCCTGCATGTTCCCCCTACCCCAATTGTGCACTGGTGGGGGGCTGAGTGATCCCCCCCAAGTGCACAAATTTCATGCACTGGGCCTCTAGTGTTTTATAAGTGGGGGAAAGTTATAATCAGAGATGACCATTATTACTTCTGGGCCTTTAAGCCTTTTGCTAATAACTCATAAATAAGCACAATTGAAAATACACACTTCTTTTCTCAGTGGCAATTATAGATTTAGCTTCCATGGGTGTTAGGAGAATATTGCCTTTGATGATGATCTTTAAAAGAAGATAATATAATAACAAAAATTGAGTGATGTTAGGGATGTTGGTAGAGGTAAGGTGAGGAAAGTGTTTCCCAAACTTCAGTCTTTTGTATACCAGCCTGCCTATTATTGGCATATTCATATATCACCTGCACTGTTTTTTACTTAACATTATTTTTTAATATTTCCTTTTTTAAGCTTAAATACATTATTAAAAATATTTTTATTGATATCACACAGGGGGAGAAAGCTTAAAACATCAGTGATGAGAGAGAATCACTGATAAGTGGCTTCCTGCACACCCTCTACTGGGGATTGAACCTGAAATCTAGACATGTGCCCTTACTGGGAATCAAACCATGACCTCCTATTTCATAGATCAACCCTCAACCACTGAGCAACACTGGCCAGGCAAGCTTAAATACATTTTTTAAATGTAATTTTTTATTGTTTAAAGTATTACATATATTAAATACATTTTTAAAGAAGTCTTCATTTTACAATTAGAAAATGAAAAACTGGTGTCATTTGACAGAATTGCGTGGAACTTGAAAAATAAAATCAATCTCATCACAACCAGTCATTAAATTCTAGCTAAATGCTGCTGTCTGCTAAGAGCCAGTCAAAAGCCTCCTCCTTTTTTTCAACAAAATGGGAGGTTGGCACATGTTATGAGTTAAAAAAATTCTGTCACCAAACTGAGATCTTCTTTTGGACTCCAGAGAAAGGAGGTTTGTTGAAGGGGAAGTGCCTTCTCACCTGTAACTCAATGTAGTTTAATGTCAGTCCCTGTAGGACCTCAGGGGAGGAGGGTGACATGTTTCACATTTGGGGCACCTCAATTAGCGCTTGCTCAGGACATCTGGTGGCTTAGTGTCTGTGTGGGTGGGGTTCCCTGCAAAATCTCTTTTCCCGAGCTGGGAAGAGAACAGCTGAGGATACTGGGTATGGTGAGAGGAACTTGCCTGGTTGGTGGGGATAGAAGCAGTTGCCCTCTGCATTCGTTTATTAGCCTGTCATAACAAAGAAACTCAGACCAGGGGCTTAAACGACACACATTTCTTTCTTTATTTTTTTATATTTTATTGATTTTTTACAGAGAGGAAAAGAGAGGGGTAGAGAGTTAGAAACATCAATGAGAGAGAAACATCGATCAGCTGCCCCCCATGCCTTCTACTGGGGATGTGCTTGCAACCAAGGTACATACCCTTGACCAGAATCAAACCTGAGACCTTTCAATCCGTAGGCCGATGCTCTATCCACTGAGCCAAACCAGTTTCGGTAAACAATACACGTTTATTTCCTCACTAGAGGCCCAGTGCATGAAAATTCATGCACTGGACGGGGTGTCCCTCAGCCTGGCCTGCCCCTTTTCACAGTCTGGAAGCCCTCAGGGGTGGGATGCTACCTGGCAATCAGGGGAAGGTGACATCCCATCATACCTCTGCTGCTGCCACTGCTGGCAGAGCAAGCTCCAGCTGGCTCTGGTTACCTGAGCCTTGGGCAGCCCTGGGCTGCTGGGCAGCTGCCATCCAAGGCTTGCTTGTATCTCGGGGCAGGCCTAGGTGGCTGGGTGGCTGAGGGAACTGGGAGATTCTAGAGGCAGGGTCTGCTGCCTGTCACCCCAGCAGGGCTGAAGGGACTGGGTGCAGCCATCTTGTGGCTGTAGGCGCTGCCATCTTTAAGGGTGGGGCAGTCAATTAGCATATTCCCTCCTTATTGACTGTGAGCACCACCATCTTTGCAATAGTGTGAGGGTCAATTAGCATATTCCCTTTTTATTAGATAGGATGGTTCCTGAGGCTAGAAGTCCAAGATCACTGTGTCCGGTGTCCACAGGATTGGTTTCTTCTGAGGCCTCTTTCCTTGGCTTGTAGAAGACCATCTTTTCCCTGTGTCTTCACAAGGTCTTTCCTCTGTGTGTCTGTAAGGCCCTATCTCCAAATACAGTTACATCCTGAAATACCAGGTTAGAACTTGAATAGTTGAGTTTTTGAGGGACATGATACAACCCATAACACCCCCTTTCCGTTCTTTCCACACCCCTAAATGCCCCCACTGCATGTCTCCCCTGATCTCTGACACTTACCCTCTCTCCCTCATAGGATTGGAACCTTCTTCTGCCCTCTGCTGCCTTTTATCCAAATGATTACTCTTTTCATCATGTTTTACATCAAAAATGTGAGTTCGTCTGAAGTCGGAACCAATCAGCTTGGCTCAGTCACATGTGACCCAGTGGTTGGAATCAGGAGTGGGAGGGTGAGAAGGTTATCAGGAAGCCAGTGTCTGGCTGGGCCCCCCTGACCTGCTCACAGATGGTAGGTGGTCACCTCTCTCTCTTTAGGTCAGCCTGATGATGAATTTCCAGCCTCCTAGCAAAGCCTGGCGGGCCTCACAGATGATGACTTTCTTCATCTTCTTGCTCTTTTTCCCATCCTTCACTGGGGTCCTGTGCACCCTGGCCATCACCATCTGGAGGTAGGATATGGCGGTTTTAGGATGAGGTTTAAGAGCTGGGATGGATGGGTTTTTATTCAGATTTGGTGAGGCCGACAGACCAGGAGGTGGCTACCACTGAAAAGATAATTTGTTATACTCACAGATCCCCCAAAAGGGGGCACAACCCACCACAAAGGATGGAGCGGGTACATGGGCAGGCACCAGTGTAGTCCAGGAGGCAGAAGAAGCAATGGGGAAAGGTGGGCAAGAGCTTTATTGTGGTATCCATGGTAAGGAATGGTGAGTCAGGATAAGGACTGGCTAGTTTGAATGATTTCAGCGGGCTCTGGGGTATTGAGGTGGTCTGGAGTTGCCAGATATCTGGCCCTGGAGTGATTGGGGCAGGAGAATAGTAACCCAAGGTGTGAGAGCTAGATAGAGGATGGAAAGCTGGCTCTGGAGTGGTTGGTTTGCACATGAAGGACTGAGTTTGGAGGATAGCCCAGGGAATGGCAGAATCTCCAGGGTCAGTAGAGCCCAGATGTCAAAATATCAGAGTGAAGAGACATACTTACTGCAGTGTTTAACCCCAGGTTCCCTGGCTAACCAACAGACACTGCATCCAAAGGAGGGAAAGTCTGAGTTAGGGGCCCACCCTTATGACTGATTCAGCTTCCTCACTTTCTGCAAAATGGAGAAAGGCCAGTTCCTCCACCTGGAGAACAGAACTGCATCTAAATAAACTGAAAGGCACTGTCTGGTCAGGCTCTCTCCTACTTCTCCAACCTCACCCCCATCAGCTTCTTCCTCCCTTGGCCCCACAGCTCTTGCTCCATTCCTGAGACTCTGAGAGCTCCTCCCCACATGGAATAGGGTTCTCTATTTGAAGAGCTCCTCCCACCCCTTTTGCTTGGAGACCCTCTTTCCATCCTCTGCTTCTTGGCTCAAAAGTCATCTCCAATTTCTGATCTTCAGAACCATCCTTGTCTATTTTCAGTTCCACCTCTACTTTCTCCCAGGCCAATTTATTTTCTTCATTTCATAGTTCACAGTCAGAAATGCCTTTGTTTGAATCTTTGTTTAATTGTTTGCTCATTGGTTGTCCATCTTTCCTGCTAGAATACACATCTGCCTGTTTTGTTTACTATGCATTCTCCAGGGCTAAGTATCTAGCACAGTGACTGGTACAAGTGCAATAAAATTAGAAGGAAGGAAGGAAAGAAGGAAGGAAGGAAGGAAGGAAGGAAGGAAGGAAGGAAGGAAGGAAGGAAGGAAAGAGGGGAGGGAGGGGTTGATTTTTAGGATACATGTGGAACTGGAACCATTGGCAATTCAAGTGACTTCAGAGGAGGCTATTCAGTTTCACAATGTCCTTACTACTCTCTGTTGTGTTTCTTCCTAACCAGTTCCTCCTTGCCCTCTAGTTTCTGCTTGTTCATAACAACTGAGTGCATGTGGCCATCATTGCCACACCTTCAGGTTCCATAGATTACAGGGTCCCTTCTTCCTATTTCTGAATTCAAGTCCCCAAGAAAGAAAATCTGGTTGCCCCAGTTCATTTCTTTGAGCCAGGATACCACAGAGGCTACTCTGAATTGACTACCCTTGGCTCAGATGACACTCCTGTCTGAGCACTGGTCCTCAGAGTATGGGTCATGAGTATGAAATATACCAGCTGGGGCTGGGAGAAGGAGGTTTCCTCTGGAAGGGAGGTGTGGGTGGAACAGGCAAGAAGTGCTGATTCCAGAGCCTGGAAAGGGCACCCTGATTGTAGTTCAAATTTGACCTGAGTCTCACACTAGGGGAATTTTTCTGTCCCTTGTTTTAACAGATTGAAACCGTCAGCTGATTGTGGCCCATTTAGAGGACTGCCCTTCTTCATTCACTCCATTTACAGCTGGATCGACACCCTGAGTAAAAGCCCCAGCTACCTGTGGGTGGTTTGGATCTACCGGAACCTCATCGGCAGTGTGCACTTCTTTTTCATCCTCACTCTTATCGTATTGTAAGTGGGGCAAGTTGGCACACACTTTACTAACACAACATGAGGGTGGCCACAAGGATGTTTGGGGGAAAACAAAGGGCTACAGAATAGCTCAGTGTTCTGGATGATCCTGACTCTGCCCCTGAGTTTTGTTTGTTTGCTGTTTTTTGTTAATTCTCACCCCAGGATATTTTTTCCATTGATTTTTTTTTTAGAGCCAGCAGAAGGGAAGAAGGGAGGGAGAGAGGAAGAGAGAGATCAATGTGAGGCAACATGGATTAGTGGCCTCCCACATGTTACAGGAACCAGGGGTGGAACCTGCAATTCAGGCACACGCCCTTGACCAGAAATTGAACCCAAGACTCTTTGGTGCTTGAGCCGGAGCTCCAACCACTGAGCAACACCAGCCAGGGCTACCCTTGAGTTTTGTTTTGTTTTAATATGTTTTTATTTGATTTTAGAGAAAAGGGAGAGGGAGAGAGAAATAGAAACTTCAATGATGAGAGTGAATCATTGGTTGGCTGCCTCCTGCATGCCCCTTACTGGGGACTCTGAATGTGCCCTACCAGGAATTGAAACTTGATCTCCTGGTTCAGGGTCAATGGTCAACCACTGAGCTACACCAGCCAAACCGGCAGGCAAAGGGTTGTTTTTAAATGTTTAATATTACTTAGGGTGGTGAGGGTGTGTTTTTTTGTTTGTTTGTTTATTTTTTGCCTGTTTTATGAAGAAAGCAATGCCTGCTCTGCCCCTCATAAGAGATAACAGGAAACTAAAATTTTTCAAAGAAGGATCTGAGAATGCTTAGGACAGTTATATGTGTGATTCCTTCTGAGATGCTAATGTATTAGAATGGTTTGGGCATTATTGATACATAGGATAGTATATTTTCATTTTCAAATAGAAAAAGATCAACTTCTGACTACTTGTAAACAAGTAGATCTGACAAGACTGGGCCCATTTCCTGCATGAACACCTGTTTGGCTGACTAATGGCTGTCCCTCTTGGAAACCCAGCCCTGATGGCACCTGAGATTGCAGGTCCTCGTGTGAAGACACACACACTGGCTCTCTGTCAGGCTTTCCTCCCCAACACTAGGTTGCCATTGGCTTCTTTAAAATGGAAAGTTCTCCAAGTGTCTTGCTCCTTCAAACTCCTAATTCACTAGGGAGCTTGTTAGAAATCTGGAAACTGAGATCAGCAAGATGGCGGCATAGGTAAACACCTATACTGCTGCCTCGCACAACAATTTCAAAACTACAACTAAAAGACAGAACGGACATCATCCAGAACCACAGGAAAGCTGGCTGAGTGGAAGTTCTACAACTAGAGGGAAAGAGAGGGGCTCACGGAGACCCAGAGGAGCTGCAAAAAGCTGAGGTACAGAGACACGCGCGAGGAGAGAGCGAGTGCCGGAGTACCTGGTTGGCTTTCTCAGGCGGGAGGGAAACGGAGACTCTCAAAGGCATTGAACCCCTTATCCTACGACACTAAACCCCAGATCCAGCCGAAACTCATACGGGGGGAGTTTGGACTGTGAAAAGGGAGAGGTGCATGGAAATTTAGGGGAGTCGCAAAGGATCGTAGGTCTGGTCACGCACGGCACCACGGGGAGGACAGATTGCTGATTGTGCGGCTGGCTTTCGCGAGTGGGCGGGAGACAGACCCTCCCAACTGCACCACTTCTGACTCCACTAAGCCCCTGTTTCGGGCGAAACCCTGGAGACCTAGACTCCTGTGGTCCTGGTGCGCAGGGGAGCCGGAAAGGCAGCGGTTAGAGGCACTGCGGGCGCGCACGCGCACAAGGACCGCTCCAGCCATTACCCAGTCACGTGAGACTCAGGGGCCGTGGAGGGCGGGGCCGACTGGAAGGCAAGGCAGTCCCTTTAAGCCCTGAGACTCCACCCCTCCCAAGCTCAGCAGAGGCTTCTGCGGCTTTGTGTCTGGTATCATAAGGCTGAATCCAACACAGAAGTTTCCCTGGCATAGGGAAAATGCCGAGACAAGGGAAGGGATTACAAACAAAAGAAATGGAGGGGAAAAAAAGACTGGATATAGAGTTCAAAACCACGCTTATAAGGTTTTTCAAGAATATGCTAGAAAAGATGGATAAATTTAGTGAGACTCAAGAGGAGATGAAAAAGGACCAACTAGAAATTAAACATACACTGACTGAAAAAAAAACTATTATACAGAGTCCTAACAGCAGACTAGAGAAAGGCAAGGATCAAGTCAAAAATTTGAAATATAAAGAAGCAGAAAACATTCAACTGGAAAAGCAAGAAGAGAAAAGAATCCAAAAATGTGAAGATAATGTAAGGAGCCTCTGGGACAGCTTCAAGCGTACCAACATCAGAATTGTGGGGGTGCCAGAAGAAGAGAGAGAGCAGGATACTGAAAACCTATTTAAGGAAATAATGACTGAAAACTTCCCACATCTGGTAAAAGAAATAGACTTACAAGTCCAGGAAGCACACAAAACCCCATATAAAAGGAATCCAAAGAAGACTACACCGAGGCACATCATAATTAAAATACCAAGAGCAAAAGACAAAGAGAGAATATTAAGAGCAGCAAGAGAAAAACAGTTCATTACCTACAAGGGAGCACCCATACGACTGTCAGCTGATTTCTCAACAGAAACGATGCAGGCCAGACGGGAGTGGCAAGAAATATTCAATGTGATGAATAGCAAGAACCTACAACCAAGAATAATCTATCCAGCAAAGCTATCATTCAGAATTGAAGGGCAGATAAAGAGCTTCACAGAGAAGAAAAAGCTAAAGGAGTTCATCAACTCCAAACCAGTATTATATGAAATGCTGAAAGGTACTCTTTTAGAAGAGGAAGAAGAAAAAGGTAAAAGACAAAAAATTATGAACAACAAATACACATCTATCAACAAGTGAATCTAAAAATTAAGTGAATTAAAGATTTGATCAACAGAATAAACTGGTGAATATAATAGAATCAGGAGCACAGAAAGGGAGTAGACTGATAATTCTCAGGAGGACAAAAATCATAAAGCATCAAACAGACTGTGAAATTACAGCAGAAAGATTAAAGTTAGGTGAGGTAGATAAGTGATCAATCAAAGGACTTGTATGCATGCATATAAGCATAACCAATGATCACAGACACTGGGGGGTCGGGGTATGCCTGGGAGGGAGGGGGGGCAATGGGGAGATATGTATAAAAAATTAATAAAAATTTAAAAAAAAATCTGGAAACTGTCCTCGCTGGCTTGGGTAGTGGATAGAGCACCAGCCTGTGGACTAAAGGGTTCCCGGTTTGATTCCAGTCAAGAGCACATGCTTGGGTTGTGGGTTCAATCACACATTATTGATGTTTCTTTTTAAAAAATATATATTTTATTGATTTTTTACAAAGAGGGATAGAGAATTAGAAACACCAATGATAGAGAAACATCGATCAGCTGCCTCCTGCACACCCCCTACTGGGGATGTTTCTGCAACCAAGGTACATGCCCTTACCAGAATCGAACCTGGGACCTTTCAGTCCACAGCTGACACTATTCACTGAGCCAAACTGGTTTTGGCATTATTGATGTTTCTATCTCTCCCTCTCCCTTCTTCTCTGAAATCAATAAAAAAAATATTTTTTTAAAAAATGAAATGTGGAGCCGAAACTGGTTTGGCTCATGGATAGAACATCGGCCTGTGGACTGGGGATCCCAGGTTCCATTCTGGTCAAGGACATGTATCTTGGTTGTGGGCACATTCCCAGTGGGGGGCGTGTAGGAGGCAATTGATAGATGTCTGTCATTGATGTTTCTAACTCTCTATCCCTCTCCCTTCCTCTCTGTAAAAAATCAATAAAATATATTTTTAAAAAAAATGAAATGTGGAGTCTTAGGCCCTACCCTAGACCTGCAGAACCAGCACCTGCATTTTAACAAAGTCTCAGAAAATTTGTATCACAGTAGAATCTGAATAGCACCATCCAGATTCATAAATGCTGGCTGCACATTAGAATCATGTATATTTTTTAAATAGTGACATCTGGCCCCACAGTTTGAGAAGCTCAATGAATTGATCTGAAAATGGGCCATGGCATGAGTCTTTTTACCATCTCTTAGGTGATTCCATGTGAAGAATGAAGAAAGCCATTGCTATAATGTACTCACCCTATAACTCAACCAGACTTAACTTTTCAGGAACAAATCCATTTTTAAGCAAATATTTCAGTTCCTTTGCACCCAATTGTAATTCAGAGCCTGTAAAATGTCTGCCATATTTTCTTCTCATCTCTTCCAGAATCATCACCTATCTTTACTGGCAGATCACAGAGGGAAGGAAGATTATGATCAGGCTGCTCCATGAACAGATCATTAATGTAAGTTCTTTTGGACCCATCTGTTACCCTCTCCCCCTTAACATTTTATAATGGAAATTTTCAAACTTATTCCCAAACAGAATATTAAAATGAGCCCCCACCTGCCCACAACCCACCCTGACAGCCATCAGCAATTGTGTATTCTTTGTTCTTATTGTTGTTAATCCTCACATGAAGATATTTTCCCCGTTGTTTTTCATAGAGCCTGGAAGGGAGGAAAGGAATGTGAGGAGAGAGAGAGAGAGAGAGAGAGAGAGAGAGAGAGAGAGAGAGAGAGAGAGGTGAGACAAGCATATTGACTGGTTGCCTTCCACACTTGCTCTGACTGGGGCTGAGGAGTGAACCCACAACACAGGTACATGCCCTTGACCAGGAATTGAATCTGCGACCCTTCAGTGCACAAGCTGATGCTATAACCACTGGGAAACACCTGCCAGAGCAGCAAGTGTATGTTATATTTCATTTAGCCGCTATCCCTTCACTTCAAATCTCTGGGTTATTATAATTTTAAAGGAAATCATAGACTTGATACCATTTTATCTGTAAAAACTTCTATATGCCTAAGATATACAGGCTTTTAAAGAAACAGAACCACAATACCAATCATCACACCTGAAAGAAAACTTAATAATTCCTTACTTATCATCCAATATCCAGTCAATGGTCAGATTTTCCCAATTGTCCCATTAAGGGTATTTTTTACATTAGGTATGGTTGTTCAAATCAGGTTCTAAAAAAGTGCCATATGTTGTATTTGGTTGGTATGTCCTTAATGTGTCTTTCAATCTATAAATGTATAACTCCCCCTCTCTTTTCCTGCCATTTATTGTTGAAGAAAGCAGGTCATTGTCTTTTAATAATTCTCACATTCTAAATATATCTGATTTTCAACCTATGGTGTTTGGCATGTTTTGAGGTATGTGTTTTTTAATGTTTTTTATTGATTTTTTTTTTTTAGAGAGAAGGAAAGGGAGAAGAATAGAGAGATAGAAACATTGATGAGAGAGAAGCATCATCGATTGTTTCCCCCTGCACTCTCCCTACTGGGAACAAGCAACTTGGGCATGTGCTCTGACCAGGAATCAAACCAGTGACCTCTTGGTTAATGGGTCAATGATCCACTACTGAGCCACTGAGCCACACCAGCCGGGCTGGCATGTTTCTTTTCATTTTTTTTAAAATATATTTTATTGATTTTTTTACAGAGAGGAAGGGAGAGGGATAGACAGTTAGAAATATCAAGAGAGAGACATCGATCAGCTGCCTCCTACACACCCCCTACTGGAGATGTACATGCCCTTGACTGGAATCAAACCTGGGACCCTTCAGTCCACAGGCCAACGCTCTATCCACTGAGCCAAACAGGTTTCGGCTCTTTTCACTTTTATATATATATAATTTCAGAGAGGAAGGGAGAGGGAGAGAGAGAGAGAGGAACATCAGTGATGAGAGAATCATTGATTAGCTATCTCCTGCACAACCCCCACTGGGGATCAAGCCTGCAACCCGGGCATGTGCCCTGACCAGGAATGAACCATGACCTCCTGGCTCATAAGTTCATGCTCAACCACTGAGTCATGCCAGTCAGGCTCTTGTTACTTTTGATTTCCTGTAAACTAGTGGTGAGATGTAGAGACCTAATTAGATTCAAACTCAACTTTTTAGCCAGAATACTTTATAGATGTTGCTATGCCCTTCTTATGGTACTTGAAGTATGAAATGTGATTGTCTTTTGTGTGTGTGTGATGTTAAGAGTGATGAGTGGGTCCATGCTTTATTAGCCTGACTCATCTATTGTAAAGTTCCTCATCAGCCTTATCTCTAATGGACTTGGCAGCCTTTGATGAGTATTGCCTAGAGAAGATCCATTTATTTCATTATGGATTACAAAATAGTGATACTCAAATTCTAGAATTTTTCTGCATTTCTTAGCTGGAACTCTATAAACAAAGAATTTTGCTCACCAATGATTTGATTGCCTTAAATTCCCAAAGTCAGTGCTTCCATGGAGAAGAATGCCAATCAATAGATGTAGAAGGAATGAGAACAGGAAATCATCATAAAACAAATAGCACAGTAATAATTGTTACATATGAGATCCACTAGTGGATGCTAAAATTAGCAGGTGAAAATTGAAGGAAAAACCAGGGCATGAGAACTGGATTGACCTGGACTGGACCATCAGTGGTGCTCACTATCCCACCTCAACTCAGGTGGGACATACCACTCACTTATCTGCAACAGGTTCACAGGAAAGCAACTCACTCTCCTGGAGAAGGCATACTCTCTTCCTTCCTTCCCCTTCCCACCTAGGGAATTTATTAACTAGATCTATTCCATTAACACAGGTAACTTTGATAAATGAAATAGATTTGATGTCCTTACATGCAGAGCTATAGCTTTGACATTCTCGGTGGGAGGACAGGGCAGAACCAGGCAATGCCAGGTGCCCATGCAGGGTTCTGGAGCAAAGGGAATGCCAGGAAGGGAGAGACAATAAACCATTTGTCCGGGCCTTCGACAGTGGCATGTAAGCTGCTTCTAGGAACCAGGCTGGAGAAGGCTGCTACTCAAGCCTGCTAGGGAATTGCTTTAGAGGAGAATATCCTAATTCAGGAAGGCTTTGGGGGATCATTTGGCTTTACTATAAAATGTTTTATTTCATCAAGAAAAAACATGGTGGCAGTATCCATCCTATGGACTCTACCTGCCTACAAATAAACCTTTTCTTCATTTGTTTCTCACCCCTACGTCACCATTCATCCTTCATGTTTTCATTTTCATTTTTCTTCTTGGCAGGAGGGCAAAGATAAAATGTTCCTGATAGAAAAGTTGACTAAGCTGCAGGACACAGAGAAGAGAGCAAACCCCAGCTCACTCCCGCTGGAAAGGACAGATGTGGAGGTGAGGCTGGAGGCCATCTTGGGATCCCTGTGACACTGCCTCCCTGTGAAAAGGATGTCAGAGAACTAGAATCACATTAGGGCACTTCACTTTCTATGTTTACACATTTCTGTATTTTTTTAAAATATATTTTATTGTTTTTTTACAGAGAGGAAGGGAAAGGGACAGAGAGCTAGAAACATCGATGAGAGAGAGACATCGATCAGCCGCCTCCTGCACGCCCCCCACTGGGGATGTGCCTGCAACCAAGGCACTTGCCCTTGATCGGAATCGAACCTGGGACCCCCCAGTCCATAGGCCGACACTCTATCCACTGAGCCAAACCGGTTTCAGCCATTTCTGTATTTTTTATTTAAAAAACCGTACTCACTCATTCAACACTTTCCACGCCTGGCCTTCCTCCAGGTGCTGGGCTATTGTGAACACAGCAAAGGTGCTGCCCTCATGCAGTCTGCATCCATCTTTCCTATAAGGCTAATCATACAAAAGTATCCTGCCCTAACTGGTTTGGCTCAGTGGATAGAGCATCAGCCTGAACACTGAAGGGTCTCAGGTTCAATTCCAGTCAAGGCCAGTAGGGGGTGTGCAGGAGGCAGCTGATCAATGTTTCTCTCTCATCTAGCTCTCTATCCCTCTCCCTGCCTCTCTGTAAAAAAATCAAAATATGTTAAAAAAAAAAAAAGTATATACCACCAAGATGAGAAGTGCCCTGAAATCTCACCCCTCTACATTAATGCTTCAGTGTCTATTCTCCCTAGGCAGCTGCAAACATATACATCTCACTTTTTTTTTTTTTTTTACAAAAGAAGGGCTAAAGTATACTCATGTATCATAACTGCTCCCCCCCTCCTACTCTTAATATCTCAGACATTGTCTCAGTCTGTACATATTTGGGCATTTGGATTGTTTTCGTGTTTTTTAAGATAAAAAACAGTACATAATGAAACATTTCTGTTGTAATTATTTTAGGCAAGTATTTCAGCCATAGGACAGCCACATAATAATGTTAATAGATGTTGCCATATCACTCTCTTAAGATTTTACTAGTTTCACTCTTATCATGAGATGCCTGATTCCAGAGCCCATGCTGGCTTCCCTGGTATCCTGGAAAATACAGATAAACAGTAAAGCCATCTTAATTCAGATGCCACTAGTTCTTGAAGTTATGATTTTGTCAGAAGGGACTGTTGTGTCATGTACTATCTGTGCAATTAATACTGCCAGCACCATTTAGGGTTCAAGAGGCTCAACTCTAAATCTTATGGAGGCAGAGACCATGCCGATGCCCTTGCAGCCCCAGGTCCTATTCTGCTACCTGGCATATTGTAAATGCTCTGACATGAATGGGGGAAAGGAATCAATGGACTCACAGTCCCTAAAGAACACAACAAAACATGTTTGATGATTCTGTGGTTGAGACTTGTCCTTCATCTGTCACCTCTTGGTTTTAAAATGGGGACCAGGGGAGTGGGGAGGGGCGGTGTGCACAAACCTTCCCAAATAGACAACAGGACCTGGGGCTCTTTTCCAGTGATGAGGCTGCCTTTTTTTTTTCTTTCAGGAGCCAGTCTCTTTGTACAGCAGGGAACACGAAGCTGCTCATGGTGAGTAACTGAATTGGCGCCAAAGTTTTAATTTACCTAGAGGACATACCCTAAGCTAGAGGATCAGAATTGTACCCAAAGTGGCTTTAGCAAAAACCCAATAATTCTTGCTTTAACAGCTGGGGCTCACAATATGTCACCAGAACCTGGTTTCTTTCTGTTCGGTTATTTTCCATGACAGCTCCTTTCTCAAGGAGGCTCTTCCTAATAATTGCAAGGCAGCTTTATCCGCTTCTTCTGTCAATTGGCCAGATCTAAGTCACTGGCCTCAACTATAGATATAGGTGGAACAACCATACAGACCACAGGGACTGAGATTGGGGGAGAGTGGCTTCAGTAAGAAAACCTGTGGCTGATGCCAGAAGGGGAATGGGTGCTGGAGAGGAAACAAATTGATCAACTCCTCTTTTGGGGGATAGCATTCACTAATAGCATCCCATGATGGGAGTTCAAGAGGCAGCACTGAAGAAACTTAAAAGGAGGAGGCAAAGAAGGCGTGAGCTGAGCTTTCTTGAAGGCCAATTTGGCCTTTCCCTGGGAGAGCTGGGACAGGGTGTGTCTGTGCTAACTTCTCTTTCCTGTGTCAAACCCAGACCTGCGATTTAGGAGGTCAGTTCAAGAAAATAGTCCAAAGACCTGATGATAATTGTGGTGGCCAGACACCAATCAACAAGGAGAGAAGATAACGATGGAACAACTTTTGGATCTTCTTGGAAGAAAATTCAAGCCATTTGGTAGGAGTAGAAACTGACCACAGTGTAAATACTAAAGTAAAATTGGCCATTCCCTGCTGCTATTTTACACTTGAATTGCTGATTTTTTAAAGATAAAGTACTTGGGACTTTCTAATAAAGACTGTCGTAATATCTTAACTAGTTCATAGAAACCTTGGAAACGATAACCTAGGAATGATATATTTTATCTTTAAGAGATGTGCATATGAGTTATTGGTCCTAAGAAACATCTCCCCCCAGACCTGGCAAAGGTTTGGAAAGTGGTGCTCAGACAAGTGGTGCAGCCTGAATAAAAAACATGGTCCTCTGTCAGGGGTGTGATGCCTGTCAATTGTGGGACCTGCATTTGTTCGTGACTTTGAACTAAAAATATTCCAAAGGTAAAATACAAAAACAGGGGTCTCATCTATGAAATCTGTTGCATGTCAAGCCCATGAGTCTTTAAAAAAAAACACATGAGTCTTTGGGGTTGGACAGGAGTCGGGGTGTGGACTGGGACTCTACCCTCTGAGGTTTTATATGAGACCATCGATTTAAGTTGAACCAAACATGAGACCAGTGGTATGTGTGGAATATTATGTATGTATATGTTTCTGTGGGGAATATATACATATGCATATATATGTGTGTGTAATATATATAGCATTCTTTTGCAGATTTTCCAAATGATTCCTTCCCAAGACCTATGACTGTACTTAAAACTGAAGGGTCCTGCAGAACGGTGCAATTACCCAATTACCTGAAGTGGGTAATTTCCTCTTGACTAAGCACTATCATGAAATCTAATTGGAACTGAATTTAGAAAACACTTCAAACATACAATGAGTGTTCGATCGTGGACTCACTTTTTCATTCACTTATTCATTAATTCACTTTATCAACTGAATTAATTTCATTTGGTTGCTAGTAGTGTTCATTCATTTCACAAATACTTGCCAAGTGGTGAACAAAATAATAAACAAGACATAGCCTCTCCTCAGATGCTTACTGTCCAGCAGGTTAATTCAGATAGGAACTTAATAATTAATATTATAATTGTATAGGTGCTGTGCAGAACCCCCTGGGACAATTGGGATACAACTTGTCTAGGGGCAGTGAAGGGAACCAGTGGAATTGGTATTTGAAGTGATTCCTCACCCCGCCCCACCACTCCCACCCTCCACCCCCAACCCCGGTTATCATCTTAATGCTGTATGTGTTCCTCTGGCTTCTACATCAAAAGGTGAACTCCCTCTGAAAGGGGAGTTCATTTTTGCCGACTCACTACATTCTATGCGTTTATATCTCCCTTCACCTCCATCCGTTGTGCAGTCTTTGAATAAGTCAAAGGAGGAATTTAGGCCACAGAAATTTCGGGTGGTTCTTGTCACTTGTCATAATGTAACACAGATATACATGCAGTTTAGTTAGGTATCTGCTCCATTTATTGAATAAATAATTCTCTTATAATTTTAAAATTCAAGGAAATTTTTATAAATTTAAAATTGTACCAAACCCCTTCTACATGCCCTGCCAACACCAACTGTGGCAAAAATCCATTCGCTTCTCACTGCCACCTGGCTGTGTGAACCAGGTGGTCTGCTGCACGTGTGAGGCTGGTGACCCACTGACTCAGGAGGGAAGTCATGACTAAGTTGGGAGGCCTGTGATCAAGGATGGGGCTGTTAGGTGGAGGGAAAGAAGGGCCTAGAGGAGAAAGAAAGCTTTGCAGTCTTTTAAAGACTCAACTTTATTTTAAATGTTGCTATTTAAGTTCACAATAAGACCCTCTAGTAGCTCATGTGGGAAGGAATTGGGAATCAAGGGTTGTATAAAGGCAGACAGGGGGGTTGAAAGCAAGAGCTCCAAGTCAGAGCAACCTAGATTTGAATCCCAATTGCACCAAGAAATTTGAGACCTTAACTAACTTTGTAGTGACTGTTTCCTAAAAAGCCAATACCTCTAAGATTTTTGTGAGATTTAATTAAGATGTGTTAAAACCATTAAAGTTCCTGGCAAATAGTAAAAAAAAAATTTTAGTTATCATAAGATCAGGCTCTGCTACATCACCAGAATTGTCATTTTTGAGTAAGACCCTTCCCTTTCACAGGTTTTCGTTTTCTCACATGAGGATAAGCCTAGATGTCCTTGAATAGTCTCCGATCATCTGTTGTAGAGTAGCCTGAAAGAGTGCAATTCTGCCCCCTAGTGGTCTGTAGTTCTTATTTCAAGATACCATAAACAATCCCTCAGGCTGGTGTCAAGACTTCCCTGACATTTGCATCACACTGAAGCTGTTGCCCCGTCACTGGATTGCTGATAGCAGCTTCCCTAAATTCCTTATGTCCCAGGATTTGATGCTTGATAAGCAGTTTTTCCTTCCTGCTCCTTTTAATGATTTATTAGTATGGTCACAAGTTTGATGACTACAATACATTGATAATGTAGCCAAATATAAGTATTTTAAATAATTATGTGTCAAATTTTAAAATGTCAAGTTTGAGTGATCATGCATATCTCATGCATTTGCATTTGTACCCCCACATTGCACAGCTCAATCTGTGCTTATCCTCACTGGGTCTTGTGTTTACCTCAGCGAGGTCTGGGCAGGAGCTATTGTGCCTTTTTTGCAGACCCAGATTTTCAACAGCAATGGTGTTGAACTCAGGCATTCCATGGAGCACGGTGCCAACACCAGGTTTTGCTTTGTTCCAAGGTAAAAATGCAATTACCGACTATTGCTTCTGTGGGCCACCCGATTCCCCATGGCTTGGACTAGCACAAAGGGTTTTTCAATATCCCTGCATGAGGCCAGCAGGCAATCTCTGTACCCATGGCTTTCTCCCTGGAAGTCTAGAAGTGAGGTGGGCAGTCTTCCAACAAGCTGTCGGTGACATAGCTGGAGCCAAGGTAAGATTCATAGTAACTTTTTTCAGCAAAAGTATTAACAGTCCAACCGACAACCTGAATGCCTTTAGCTGACCACTTCTTTAAGTAATACCTGGAGAAAGAGGAAAAACCAAATCTGTTAGAACAATGACCAGTTGACCCAGGAATCTATGGTGGTCACTAAATTTAGTATTCATTGAGTACTCAGTGTTCAGAAGGCCTCTTAACTGGCCTCTGCACTGAAATCAGAGGGAATGTTCTAAAAGCCAGCAGAAATCTCTTCCACACTGATACAGCTTAAAACTTTTCAGTGGCTTGCTAAAAAACCCACCCTTCCTTAATCCTATATAATAAAAGCATAATATGCAAATTGACTAAATGGCCACACAGTGCAATGACCATCCTGATGACCATCTGAGACCATGCTATGACACCCACTGGCACCAAGCCAGCCAAGGCGGGTGTGATGATATTGGTCAGGGGCCTGGCTATCACCCCATGATGGCCCCACAGAGAGGCCCAGGCCACTGACCAGCAGGCTGAGGTGGGTGGGCAGGGCCTTCCTCTGAGAGGGAAGCCCGGGTCCCAGGTGCCAGAGGGAAGCTGGTGCCGGCAGCAGGGGGAAGGCAGGCTTATTCTTGCACGAATTTTGTGCATCAGGCCTCTATTAGTAAGTCATAATAGAGGCCGTTCCTAGCTTAGTCCCACCTGTCTCTTTGGCCTCATCTTAAACCATACTCCTCCTTTCTTTCCTGTGCTGCAGAATATTGACTTTCTTTTAGTTTCTTAAAACAACCAGGTTCTTTGCTGCCTCAACATTTTTGCATGTATTTCTCCCTCTGACTTGATCTCCACACTGCCCCCCTCAATTCCTACTCACCCTTTAGCTGTTTTTCCCAACTCCCCTGACAAGGTAAAATTATATATGCACACTGTTCTCGCCTACAAAGCATTTATCTTAGTTGTAATTTGTTGAATTTTTATTTGATTAGCATCTATCTCCTCTTCCACTTAAACTATAAACTCCATGAGGACAGAACATGGCTTTGTTTCTTTACCACAGTATCTTCAGATTCTTAATATAATACCTTGCAATACTGTAGACCAAGCATGTCAAACTCGTGGCTGGCTGCAAATTTGACATGCTTGCTGCAGACATACATCAACTATTTACTGAATTAAATATACACAAATCTGAAATAATATGAAACTTAAATTATAATCAGCTGAAATACAAAGCCATAAAATTGCTGACAAAAACAACAGACTGCCAGCACATTAGGAAACAAGAAGTTTTTGGAAACAATGGAGCAGAGCCTGCGATATAGAGGGTAGTGGGAGGAAAGACAGAAGAGATGAGTTAGTCACTCACAGGACTTCTTCACTATGGTTCTGTATGACCCGGATCCTACATTGCTTTTCAAAGGGAAATAATCACAAGGAAATGTAATTTCTCTCTCATCAGTTTGGCAAATTTATTTTTTCCATAAAATGCACTTAAAACCAAGAATATTTGATCAACTTGATTTTGGAAATAATACAGTATGCCTGAACACTTCCCACCTAGAAGCTAGTGGCATTCCAACTTAAAGGCACAATGGGCGCGGTGGGTGGAAACTCATCCAGGCTGTCTACTGTTACTCTTCTTTTCCAAAAAGAACATTTAAGAAATGTGTCAGAAGATAAAAAACTGTCCAACTTACGGAGATATAGAATCCTTTTGTACAAAGAAAGCTGAAACTCCACACAGGTACCACAAGATATTATGCACACTCCAGTCGAGGAAAATGTCTAAGATCACAAACAGGGACAGTTTCCATTTGTTATCATAACGTGGTTTCCCATCTCCCAGATGACTAAGACTCCAAGGTCTGTGAGTTAAAGCCGTTACTACATTCCGATCTGTTTGTCTCATCTGAAAAAAAATTTTGGAAAATAAAATAATTATCATAAGTCCAATACCTCTCACTTCTTATTTAAATTTAGCCAATGTTCTCATTCTAAAAAGTGAGTTGGTATCCTGCCCCCATGTCTACTAAATAAGTACTCTATCATACACACTTTAAGAAAATAAGGTGATGGATATAAAGCATCCTATCTAATAAAAGTAATATATAATTAACCATCACTCCGATACACCCACAAGCCACACCCAACAATCAATCAGGAGTGAGTATGCAAATTAACCCCAACCAAGATGGCTGCAGCCACTAAGTGAGCAGGAGGGAGGCTTGGGTTTCTCCAGCAATGGAGGAACCCAATCTTTCCAAACATCCTGGCCGGCCCAGGCCTCCACTCAAGGCTACAAAGTTTCAATTATAGAAGATAGATAAATCCCAGCAGAAATGGCTACCACCACTGAGCGAGCAGGAGGCTTGGCTCTATTCCAGGCTACAAAGGTTCAATTGTAGAAGATAAGTAAATCCCAGATACCAGGGCCTCTGCTTGGGTCACCAGGGGGCATGGCCAGCCTGCAAGGGAGGGCAGTTGTGGGCAATCCGGCCTGCAAGGGAGGGCAGTTGGAGGCGATCAAGCCTGCAGGGGAGGGCCGTTAGGGGTGACTAGACTAGAAGGGGAGCAGTTAGGCATTCATCAACTAGGCAGGGGAGTGGTTAAGGAGTGATCAGGCTGGAAGGCAGAAGTGGTTATGGGCAATCAGGAAGGCAGGTAGGCAAGCAGTTGGGAGCCAGCAGTCCTGGATTGTGAGAGGGATGTCCGACATCCCTAAAGAACACCTCCCCCCATACACAAGTTTTGTGCACTGGGCCCCTAGTCCTATATAATAAAAGGCTAATATATAAATCAACCAAATAGCAGAATGACTAGTCACTATGACGTGCACTGACCACGAGGGGACAGACACTCAACACAGGAGTTACCCCATGGTGATCAGTGTGCCAGAAACCGGGCTCACAGCTGGCAAGCACAGTGGTGGTGGCGGGAGCCTGTCTTGCCTCCGAGGCAGCACTAAGGATGTCTGAACGACAGCTTAGGCCCACTCCTGCAAGAGGGTGGCAACACCAGGTTTTGGGCTGAGAGACCTCGCTGAGTTCACAAATTTCGTACACTGGGCCTCTATATTAATATAAGTATCAATAAGAACAATTCCTTCACAATCCTAAACAAACTGCAATCCTATCTTTAAAATGAGGAAATCATAATCTCAAAGAGAAATCATAATCTGAGAGTCAAGTTTTAATAATGTCACAAGAAAATACTTTCAAGTGGATATCAACTTAAATTTGGGCCAAAGATAATTAGAACTCAATAAGAATGGAACTAAGATCATTTCAAGATAGGCTGGCTAGCTTTTGATCCTTTCTAGAGAAAATGGCTGAAAAGAATGGTAGGGGTGGTGAAGAGGAATAAGCATGTGAGAAGAGAATAAAGAGGAAAAATGTGGGGTTAGGATAGGAAGTGGGCAAAGGAAAAATGGGGAGATATGGGTAAAATTATTTAAGTCTGTGTTCTACACTCCTCTGGAGAACACAGCACACATTTCAATTTTTTTAAATGTGTTTTTTTTTTCTTTCTTTCAGAGAGGAAGACATAGATAGAAACATCAATGATAAAAGAGAATCACTGATCAGCTGCTTCCTGCACTCCCCTTACTGGGAATCAAGCCTGCAATCCAGGCATGTGCCCTGACTCGGAATCAAACCATGACCTCTGGTTCATAGGTTGATGCTCAACCACTAAGACACCAGGCTGGCCTGCAGCATACATTTTAAAGGTCTCTATGGCCAAGTAAGTTTGATCCAAATATTTGAAAGCCTTATGAGGCCTATTCATCTTATTGACATGTGGACTGGTTACACTCCTACTATAAAATTTTAAATGTATGCTCTGTTGGTCACTGTTAAATAGTGCTACCTCATTATTTTGGAAACTGGTAAATTAAGGGAAAAATTAAGCATGTTATCCACCTATTGGGCAACTAAATAGTAGATTAGTTTCTTTTTATAGAAGTATTCTAACTAATATATGAAGAAATTATGGAATTAAAATATTAACATTTTTCAATCCCTAATAAAGAGAGCTGACCAGTGACATCAATAGCAGCTGCTAACAAGAGTCAGCCAGCCATTATATGCCCTTTGATGGTAAAATACCTAATTTATAAAATTATCTTGCTAAGAACAACTGAATCTAATCTGATCAAGCCTTTAGCTCTCATTACCAATTTATAGGAAATATACAAAGAAGAAAGTGCTGAACTGTGTTATGGCATAATTAGCAAAATACAGACTTGGGTAAACTCTACAAAACAATCTGGTTTCTTCAGTAAATATATCACAAGGGCAGGGGACAGGGTGGGAGAGGGGAAGAATTTACTAGTTTAAGATTTAAAATTAGAACAGACTAGAAGCCCGGTACACGAAATTCATGCAAGGGTGGGGGTGTCACTCAGGCCAGTTTGCATCCTCTCCAATCTGGGATCCCTCTCACAAATCAGGGTTGCTGGCTCCCAACTGCTCGCCTGCCTGCCTTCCTGATTGCCTCTAACCGCTTCTGCCTATCAGCCTGATCACCCCCTAACCACTCCCCTGCCAGCCTATTTGCCCCTGCCTTCCCCTGTAGGCCTGGTCACCCTAACTGCCCTCCCCTGCAGGCCTGGTCACCCAAACTGCCATCCCCTGCAGGCCTGGTCACCCCTAATTGTCCTCCCCTGCAGGCCTAGTCTCCCCCAACTGCTCTCCCCTGCAGGCCCAGTCACCCCCCACTTCCTTCCTCTGCCAGCCTGGTCACCCTTAACTGCCCTCCCCTGCAGACTTGATCACCTCCAACTGCCCTCCCTTGCAGGCCTGGTCTCTCCCAACTGCCCTCCCTTGCTGGCCTGATCGCCCACAGCTGCCCTTCCTTGCAGGCTGACCACGTCCCCCGGTGACCCAAGCAGAGGCCCTAGTATCTGGGATTTATTTATCTTCTACAATTGAACCTTTGTAGCCTGGAACAGAGCCAAGCCTCCTGCTCACTCAGTGGTGGCAGCCATTTCTGTGGGGATTTATTTATCTTCTATAATTGAAACTTTGTAGCCTTAAGCAGAGGTCAAGACAGGCCAGGGCTGCAGAAGCTTGGCTTCCTCCATCACCGGGGGCAATCCTAGTCTCCTGCTTTGTCCAGTTCCATGCCTGCTGCCACTTTTGTTGGGAATTATTTATCTTCTATAATTGCAATTTTGTAGCCTTGAGTGGAGGCCTGGGCCCACAAGGGGTGTGGAAAGCTTGGCTTTCTCCATCACTGGGGAAACCCAAGCCTCCCTCCTGCTCTTTCTGTGGCCGCAGCCATCTTGGTTGGGCTTTGCATATTTGCACCTGATTGGCGTGGCTGGTGGGTATAGCAGAGTGATGGTTAATTTGTATATTACTCTTTTAAATTTGATGGGCTAGTCTTTATTTGGGTCCTAATTCAAATTAGCAATTTTTGAAAAAAACAAACAGAAAAACATTTGTGCTATTTCTGAGACAAATGAAAATGTATACACTGACTGCATATTGATCTTATAGACCAGTGGTTGGCAAACCGCGGCTCACACGCAGCTCTACTGACTAATGAGTTTGCCAACCACTATCATATATTACCCTTTACCTCTTTGCACATAATATGCCACAACTGCCTAATCCTCACAGCTTCCAACTACACGGTAATATTTAGTCTAGTCCAGTGGTCAGCAAACTCATTAGTCAACAGAGCAGCAAACTGTGGTTCACGATCCACATGTGGCTCGCAAGCCGCAGTTTGCTGACCACTGTTATAGACTTATTGTCAATGATTTTAGATGATGGTATTGTGGCTGTATGTTTTTAAAAGAACTGATTTTTAAAGATAATGTGCCTTGGCCGGGTTGCTCAATGGTTAGAGTATTGTCCCATACACCAAGAGGTTGCAGTTTTGATTCCCAGTCAGGGCACATATGGGAGGCAACCGATCTATATTTATCTCTCTCTCTCTCTCAACATATCCTCAGGTGAAGATTTAAAAAAAAAAAGATACTTAATGCAATTTTTATGGATGAAATGATGTGAGATATACCACTGGAGAAGACAAGGTACAGATGAAACAAGCTGGGGGGATATGAATGAAACAAGCTGAATCGTGGTTTGAGGAACTCATTGTACTACCATCTACTTTTATGTATACTTTAAATTCTGAAATTAAAAGTTATTTTTTTAAAAGTATATCTTGCTGTTACTCAGTGAGATGTAGAGCTACATAATTCTTTCTGTTCTGAGAATGTTTTCCAAAGTAATCTGAATGAACCTATAAACATAAAAAAGGGAGCTAAAAAGGTATCACGGGATTTTTAATATATTTTTATTGATTTCAGAGAAAGGAGAAGGAGAAATAGAAACATCAATGATGAAAGAGAATCATTAATCAGCTGCCACCTGCATGTGTCCTACTGGAGATCGAGCCTACAACCCAGGCATATACCCTGCCTGAGAATTGAACCATGACCTCTTGGTTCATAGGTTGACACTCATCCACTGAGCCACACCAGCCTGGCAGGAATCATGGTATTATTAAATGAGACATGAGTACATTCCCCTTTCTGAATTTCTCATTAATTTAAAAGAGAAGTTTCTTAACTGACTCAGTTCAATTTAACAGGCACCTGTCATATAGTTACTTGGCCCATTGCTATTATCACCACCAACTAATATATTATGTACAACAAAAATCCTGAATTTTACCTTATAGATAACTTCTGGCAAGAAAGAGCAGACCATACTAGTATTGTATAGTTGAGGAAACTCCATATATATTTTCTTTAGAGCATCAATAGCCTGTAAAACAGAAGTAATTCATGTATATAAAACCCATTAAAATGTAATAATCTTAGGCAATAACTATTACATATTAAATACAATCCTATCAAATAAATCAGAGGTTTACTAATATGTAGGGGCATTGAAAGGAGACTAGTACATCCCTCTATCTATTGGGATACATTTTAAACTCACTTCTGCAGCATATAAAGAAATTGGAATACAGCTGCTTTACTGTCTTGCTAACAGGCTCACTTCTTCTGTCATATTTTTGGAAAGCATGACAAACGGAAGGCTAGTGGAGGCTAGAAATAAAATTTAAAAATATATTCCCAATATCTTAGTTTAGCCACTAGGAAAAGTCCTTTTATACACAAAACGCTATCACCCTCTGCTTTTTCGGGCTAAAATATAAGCCAGCAGCTTGGAAACCACAAAAGAGTAGATTTTCTCAGTCCAAAGGACTGGGAGGAAATGTCATGCACCATGAACATGAAGGTAGGAACAAGGGAAGAACTGGGGAGAGCTGGAAGTCTCCCAATTCTTCCCAAGGTGAGTAAAAATTTTTTTGTAGCCCTGCTAATAAATGAAGAAGGAATTACAGAATTAAAATATTGACAACCTCTAGGGCAGTGGTCGGCAAACTGTGGCTTTCGAGCCACATATAGCTCATGAGCCGCGGTTTGCCACTGTGTTGACTGAGTTTGCCGATCACTGGGAGAGGGGCTTAATCACAAGGAACAACAACAGCCTGTAATTATTGGGATCGAGAGTCTAGGTCAGTGGTCGGTAAACTCATTAGCCACATGTGGCTTGCGAGCCGCAGGTTGCTGACCACTACTCTAGTGAATTAATAGATTTGGCCATTGAACTTAATGCTGCTACATCATGATTTTTGAAATACTGCTAATTTTTGGAAAGTCACACATACCTATAACCAAATATAGGCAACAAAATGAATTCCAAAAGAGAAAAAAAGAACATAAAAATTATTCATGTTATGCTTCCCCTTCACTAATGAAACAGTGTGAGCTACAGAGCCAAAGTTATTTTCCCGCTATTTGAACTATCACATGCACTGTGTGTAACTCTTCATCTACATAATTTATTTAATTCTCATAACAACTCTATGTGGTGGTTTCTTTTATTATTCCCATGTTATCCATGAGGTTGAGGTCATATTGTATACTAAGTCCATAATCTTGGCTCCTGTGCTCTACTGTCACCAATTTACCGCCAACATCTGTTCCTTTATATGACCATTTTGGTGAACTGGATCAATATGTTCCACCCAGTCTTGTCCAAACCACCGTTTGAGCACCCTACCAGAAAGCTTAAATAGCTGGATTAAAAAAAAATTGTCTTCTCCCCCCTGCCCACCTTCCTCTTATTCTAAGAGAATAAGTATGAAGATCAGTATACTATCGATGAAATGTAGGACCTATCAGGGTTCCCAAATATGTATTGGCCTTATTATCAATAAAACCTGAAGTGCTCATTAAAAATACATGTTCCTTGCCAAAACCGGTTTGGCTCAGCGGATAGAGCATCGGCCTGAGGACTGAAGGGTTCCAGGTTCAATTCCGGTCAAGGGCATGTACCTTGGTTGCAGGCACATCCCCAGTGGGGGGCGTGCAGGGGGCAGCTGATTGATGTTTCTCTCTCATCGATGTTTCTAATTCTCAATCCCTCTCCCTTCCACTCTGTTGAAAATCAATAAAATATATTAAAACAAAAAAAAACATGTCCCTTGATCCCTAGACATTTTCAGAATTTCTTCTCTAGTTGGCATGGCCCAGAAATCCATAGTTTTTATAGGCATTCCTAGTAATTCTGATGCAGACCAACTGGAAACCTAGAACTATCAATTTAGCAGAATAATAAATTAACCAGAGCACCACTCTTTTTTTCTTCAAAAACAGTTTACTAGCCCTAGCTGGTTTGGCTCAGTGGAGAGAGCATCAGCCTGTGGAATGAAGGTTCCCAGGTTTGATTCCAGTCAAGGGCACATGCCCAGTAGGGGGCATGGAGGAGGCAGCTGATCAATGATTCTCTCTCATTATTAATGTTTCTATCTCTTTCTCCTTCTCTGAAGTCAATACTAATATATATATTTTTTAAATATGAGTTTACTGCTGTAACTGGTTTGGCTCAGTAGATAGAGCGTTGGCCTGCGGACTCAAGGGTCCCAGGTTTGATTCCAGTCAAGGGCATATACGTTGGTTGCGGGGAGCAGCTGACCAATGTTTCTCTCATTGTTGTTTCTAACTATCTCTCTCTCTTCCTCTCTGTAAAAAGAAAAATCAATAAAATATATTAAAAATGTGTACTAAAGTTAGAATATATACTTCTGGCTTATAATTCAGATTTTAACAACTGGTTTCAGTTGTATCCTAGTTTAATTTTAAAACTTGGCATCATCAGAATTCTAAACCAATGGCATCATCAGATGGCCATTACTAATTCTAACTATTACAAGTTAGGGGTAAATACACAAGTTATCCAAATGCAGAACAAGTATTTGTACTTGAAAAGCTGATTACAAGAGAACAAATGTTATCTGAACTACACTTTCCCATTATTTTCCATTGCAATATGTTTTCATGAGTAAAAGTGTATGTTCTAAAATGTAAGCAAAATTTTATTTAGGGATGTCATACATATTTGAAAGTATTACAGTAATTTTCTGATACAAGTATAACTATTCAAATCATAGAATAACAAAACTATACATAAGAGATAGTAGGGATAAATCTGTGTAAAAAATATCCTATGAGCTATCAGAAGCTTTAAATTTCATCCATAGTTGTCCATCTAAGACCTTTAGTCGCCAAATGAAACTGGTTGTGTCCAACTCCTGTTCAAAATGTGCCTCCCTACTATTTATTTCATATCTCTGGCAAATGCTTTATGCAAATAGGACATACCTGACTCTTCTATGTTATGCTACTTGTAGAATATCAGGAGTTGTTAAAAGGTTCCATCCAAAGGTTAAAAAGTTTAAAAGATTCTGTAATTTCCAGTTTTCCTTACAGATGTGTATTTTTTGCATTGTACACTTCCATTAAGCAAATATAATTTATAAAAATAATTTAAGAATAAATAACAAAATATGCAGCTTTGAAAATCACTAACAATTAGAGATATCTTTTTTAAAAAGCAAAGTCTATGGTATAAATGTTACCTTATTTGCATGGCCCTTGACATCAAAGAAGATTGTGAGGTTTTGGTTTAAGGACTCTACAACTCCTTCTCTCAGGGTAGGGACTTTTTCATTAGGGAAATCATTCCTGTCAGAGAGGGAAAAGGCATAGTACATTGCAGGAAAAACAAGAAGTACAAGTTTAGTGGAATAGATATTTAAACAATGTCTCTCAAACACAAGGAAAGAATGTTTTCCCCAACTTCCTTTCTTAACTACACTAAAGTCCAAGGGTAATTTACTATATGGACTTGAACCAAAGTACAGATATTCTTGACCAAAAAATAGAAACAACAACAATCATTTAATTTTTAGGAAATTACTGGATTTCCACTGAGTTAGTATTATAATTAGAAATTCTATTCACCAAAGGGCAGAATATATGCCACCTTTGGAAACTCAGAGACTTAATTTTAAGATTGTAATTGCCCTAACAGAACCTTTACAGGAAAAATTCCTAGGATTACATAAATCTGTTGACGGTATTATTGTTCATTTAAATACAATTGTGTAAATAAATAATGTTCTAATATATAATTTTCTGATAAATAAAGGAAAGTTAAGTACAAGATATTAAGAAATAAGCTTTTCTCACATAATGAAGTTTCACAGCACATGATTTAATTTATGCTAATTCAACTGTATTATTTCATTTATAAGATCCTGGCTTTAAAAAAAGATAAAGATAATGGAAATAGTACAGGCAATTTTACCAGCCATTCTATTCAATGCCTATTCCTTGAAGTGAGAAATGGGCATTGAATAAAATGACACACAGGATGACATCATATTGGGTAATTATAGAGAAAATAAGTAGTTTTTCTACAACATGGGCCCTAAACACAAGCAAATTATCATTTGGTGTTCAAGAAAAAAAACAAAACTGCCCTAGATTGGTTTTGCTCAGTGGATAGAGCAAAAGCCTAGGGACTGAAGGGTCCTGGGTTCAATTCCAGTCAAAGTCACATGCCTGGGTTGCAGCATCAATCCTCAGTGGGGGCGTGCAGGAGGCAGTCGATCAATGATTCTTTCTCAACATTGATGTTCCTCTCTCCCTTTCTCTGTAATCAATCCTATATAATAAAAGGCTAATATACAAATAGACTGAACAGGGGAACGACCAGTCACTATGACATGCACTGACCACCAGGAGCTGTCCCCTGGTGGTCAGTGTGCTCCCATAGGGGAAGCACCGCTCAACCAGAAGTCAGGCTCATGCTGACAAGCACAGTGGCAGTGGTGGGAGCCTCTCCTGCCTCCACAGCAGCACTAAGGAGGTCCAACTGCTGGCAGTCAGACATCCCCCAAGGGCTCCCAGACTGCGAGAAGGCGCAGGCTGTGCTGAGGGCGCCCCCCACCGCCCCACACCCCAGTGCATGAACTTTGTGCACCTTGCCTCTAGTAAAATATATTTTTGTAAAAAGTTAAACAAAATATATTTAAAAAAGAAAAAACAAAACACAATCTATTCCATTTGTAGAATAAAGACTTATTATTGCTAAAGATATAAATATGGTAATTGACTCTGATATCATGCTTTTCCTTCCCCCACCCCAAGATTTTTTTATTGACTTTTAGGGAGAGGGAAACATCAATATGAGAATGAAACATGGATTGATTGGCTGCCTTCTATACGCCCCCTTCGGGGCATCGAGCCTGCAACGCAGGCATATGCCACCCTAACCAGGCATCGAACTAGCAACCTTTTGGTGCATGGGACAACACCCACCCAACCGAGCCACACTGGCAAGAGCTGATATCATGCTTTCTTAAAGGATTTTAAGAGTGATGCTGACACTAAGCATATTTTGCTTTTTAAGTGCCAACCTTGAACCTGAAATCTTATGTGCAATGTCACTGTCACATTAAAACCAGCCTTCCGCCCTAACTGGTTTGGCTTAGTGGATATAGCATCTGCCTGTGGATTGAAGGGTCCTGGGTTCGATTCTGGCTAAGAATGCATTTCCCAGTTGCAGGTTTAATCCCCAGTGGGGGATGTGCAAGAGGCAGCCAATCCGTGATTCTCTTTCATCATTGATGTTTCCATCTCTCTCCCTCTCCCTTCCTCTCTGAAATCAATAAAAATATATTAAAAAAAAAAGAAAAAAAGCCTTTCCCTCACATACAGCAGAGCATGAAATATTTGATTACTACAGTAAAGAGTAATTTCAGCAGCCTAGATTTAGAACTTTCAAGTGTTACCATATTCTTTCTAGACTAATACATGATTTCCTTTGGCTGACTTTTAATTTCTTCCCGATCCTAAGAAAATTAAGTCTAAATCATCTTTTTGGGAGGAATTTAACTTAATTATAGGGTGAATACTCAGCACTCAAGTAGTACTCATCATTGTCCAAAGAACTAATATGATATAATAAAAGTAAGCACAGTTTTCAGTATTAAAGAGGGAAAGGATTTAAATGACCATATTCTAAAGTATATTACTCAATATACCAATTCCAAGGTGTTTATAATTGTTAATGGTAGGATGAGTGTGGGTTCTAAACATTTGAGAAATACTAAATTAAAGGTAAGACTTGACTGACATGGACTATTTCCCAGGAGGAACAACAAGAGTACAATGTTTAATTTTACTTGATCATAGAGCCCTTTTTTTGGAGAACATTGTATAGGACTAGTTTTGATATACATATATAGAGAGTGTCCCCCCAAAATATATCCACATGATTTGAATAATTACAAAGGTAGTGTTTATTAAAATATATTTCGTTTTTCAAAATTGAGCTATCAGCTGTTAAAGTACGCATACATTTTTTGGAGACACCATATATATATATATGTATATACACACACACACACACACACACACACACACATACATATATAATTTATATGTTAGTACAACATAATTGTCATGTTAGTGACTGAGTATTGTCTTAAGAATAATTCCAAGGCCAAATTTGGCCTCAGTGGAAAAAGATTAAAAACATCCATTTCTGTTGTTTCTGGCACCTGCTTATTACTAAGGAAACCTGTAGACAGTTCAAAATAAAACACAACCAAACAACTCTCCTGGCGCAGAAAATGTGCTTGGAGATGCCAATGTTGTCTGCAATCTCCAAAAAAAGCTGAAGATATGTTTAAGTGACAATCAACAACTTACCTTAATCTGTGATTTGCTGCAGGATTAAGCTTCCTAACTTGTTCAAATGTCAAATCACATATTCGACCAGTGCCATCTGTCGTCCTATCTACTGTGTTATCGTGCATTAAGATGGGAATCCCATCAGAGGTAAACTCAATGTCCAGCTCCACACCTGTTGCTCCATTCTTAGCTGCCTTAACAAAAAATCAACAATATTAATGTCAAGTGTCATTTTGTAATATGAACACTCAAAGCAACCAACAGTTACTCTTACTGATTCTTTTCAATTTATTCATTCCTCAACTGATGGACACTTTTGTTGTTTCCACTTTTTGACTATTATGAATAATACGATGAACATTCGTATACAAATTTTTACAATTCAATTCTTTTGGGTATATACCTAGGTGTGGAATTGCTGGATCATACGGTAACCCCATGTCTTACCTTTTGAAGAACTGCCAGACTGTTTTCCCACTAGCTCTGAATTCAATAACATTTATTTATATATATATATATATATATATATATATATATATATATATATAATTTTATTTTATTTTTTCCCCTTAAAGCAAATGACATTTGAGCTGAGACCATAATAGATAAACCATATGAAGATCCAGGGAAAGACTTTTCCAAGCAGAATAAATGGCAAGTATTATACAAAGGCCACAAGGTAAGAGGGCACCCTAAAGTGACCTAATCTATAGATTCTTGGCCTAAAGAGCTTACATTTGTGGAGGTCTCAACAGTCATTCTTTATCCCATTACCCTATTTCTTCATTGCATTCTCGCTCTCTTAGAGTCTCATGTATGTATTTACGTGTTTAAGGGCCCGTGTCCTTGACTGCAATGCAAGGTCTGTAAAAGCCAAGTCCCTTTTTGTCTTGTCCATGACTGTATTCTCAGTGCCTGGCACCTGGCAAATACGTGAGTGCTTGCTGTGTTCTGTAAATACTTGAAATCTGGAGACTTTCCAGACGTCAAAGTGATCGAGGGCCACTTCAATGTCTTCCTGGCGGAGGAATGGGGTTATGGGAAGGCAATCGTGGGAAGGCTGGGAACCTTGGGAAAAGACTCGCAGGAAGAAGTCCCAGCTCCCGGGAGGTGCGCGAGCGCGGCGACTGGGGTCTCACCTGCCGAATGGCTGCCAGCGTGTTCTCGGGGGCGTCGTAGCAGCCGCCGCGGTGGGCGATGGCGGAGACGCGGTCGCGGGGCCGGAGCACCTGCAGGGCCCTGCGCGCGGGCAGGGGCTCAAAGCTGAAGAGGCGCAGCAGGAGGTAGAGGATGCCGGTGAAGAGGCAGGCATTGCAGGGGCTGCGTGTCACCAGCAGGAACAGCAGCAGCAGGAAGGAGAAGGGGCCCAGGAGGCCCCCCTGGGTCTCCCACAGCCACATGCCGGCGCCCGCACCGGCACGGAGGGGAATCCCGGACCCGCCCGGCTCCCGGGATAGGAGAACGAAAAGCAAGGGCAAGAGTTCAGGGCACTCACCGTAGGCGCACCCTTCCCGGGTTACAGCGCCGCACAATGGCGGCGGCGGCGGCAGCCACATCCGGTGAGGAGTCGGCAGCCCAGCCAATCAGGGCCGGGGCCTCCAGAGGTCGGGGGCGGAGCCACGGGGGGCGGGCTCAGATCCCAGGCTCGCGTCCCAAAGGCGCTTTTTGGGTGCTTCTGGGGTCTGGACCTCCACCTGGCGTTCAGACTCCAGAAGGAGAGTGATGCAAGAGCCGTTGTGCGGTTGTACTACTGCAAGGGTTCTTAATGACTCCTTCCTTCTGCCCTCGGGGACACTGCCCTGGGATCCTGGAAGCGGCAGGGCGTTCTTGACTATTCAGTTCAGTTCAAGGTGTGTCAAACCCCAATCCGGGTGCTCAGGACACAGCCGTGAACAGGACCCAAAGGGTCCTTGGCTCTTCTGGGGCTTAGATTCTCGTGAGGGCAAATAATAGTGTTAGGTACAGCTAACTTTTGTAGAGCACTTAGCATGCTTAGCATGCACCAGATTATGTGTGAGCAAATGCTTCATGCATTAGATCATATATTCTTACAGCAGTGTCACTGGGTAGGCATTATCTCAGGAAACTGAAATCACTCGACTTTAGAAGGATTTTTCAGTGTGGGTCAGTGGTTGAATGTTGACCTATGAACCAGGAAGTCAAGGTTGGATTCCCAGTCAGGACATGTGCCCAGGTTGTGGACTCCATCCCCAATAGGGGTCATGCAGGAGGTAGCTGATCAATGATTCTCTCTCATCATTGATGTTGCTCTCCCTCGCCCTTCCTCTCTAAAATCAATAAAAATATATTTTTTAAAATTCTTCAGATTTGGAGGGAATGAAAGAGCATAGACAAAGGAGGCATAATCCTATATAATAATCCTATATAATAAAAGTATAATATGCACATTTATCCAAACAGCAGAATGACCAGGAACAATACACACTAACCACTAGCAGATGCTCAATGCAGGAACTTCCCCCTAGTGGTCAGTGTGCTCCCACAGGGGATCTCCACTCAGCCACGAGCAGGGCTGATAGCTGCAAGTGCAGCAGCAGTGGCAGGAGCCTCCCTCACCTCCATGGCAGCACTAACTATATCTGACAGTGGCTTAGGCCCACTCTTCACAGCTACCAGAGGAATATCTGACTGCCAGCTTAGGCCCTATCCAAGGAGTGGGCCTAAGCCTGCAGGTGCACATCCCCAAGGGGTCCTGGACTGTGAGAGGGCACAGGCCTGGCTCAGGAACACCCCCCTCCTGCCCTGAGTGCACAAATTTTTGTGCACTAGGCCTCTAGTTGAATTATAAAGCTGGGAGGGATCGTAATGAGTCCCTCAATTCATAGATGAGAAAACTGAGACCAGGAGAGGTCAAGTGAATAGGGCAATTAATGGCAGAGTGGACTGACATGAAGCTACTCCAGTGTTAAGCCAGTGACTTTTCTACCATTACTCCTCCTCCTAACCTTGCTTCTCCACCTGCTAAAGGCCAATAGTGGGACTTAGGTACCAGGCACTATGAAAGAATTATGTTGTTCCTCATAACCACCCTTATGACAGTCATTTTTAAAACTCTCATTTTACATATGTAAAACTATGCACGGGAAGGAGGCGGAAAGTAAAACTGAGTTAGGAAATAAAAGAGGCTGTTATATCATCCTATATAATAAAAGGTTAATATGCAAATTGCCCCCTGGACCAGGAGTTCAACTGGGAGTTTGACCAGGGGGCCAGCCAGCCAACCATCCACGGCCCCTCCCGCGGCTGGCCCCATCCCAAATCTACCACCCCCACCCCCACTGGCCAACCTCCCTCAGTCCCTCCCCCTGGCCGGCCCAGCCTGATGGGCCGAGATCAGGGAGGGCCAGCAGGACCGCAATCTGTGCACGAATTCGGGCACTGGGTCTCTAGTATTTCAGAAAGCCGGTAACATGTTTAGATAAGAGAACTTTGCTAAAACATTCAGGCTTTTCCTGTCATCTTGAACCTGTTACCTTTCTCAGACATTATTTTCCCACTGATTTGCAAAAGGGTAAACGATGTCTTAAATTTGAGAGTTGGCATCTAGGATTCAGCAATATTATATTTACAGAAAAAATTTCGATGAATGTCGTGCTTTCCGACGATCACACATTAAAAACAAAAAGGAGCGTCCCATTCCAATAAATTACAGTAGCAGAGGCATTAGCTTGCTGTAAAGACTACATTGCCCATCGTACATTGCGCCCTCATAAGTACTACGCCCTCTATCACTGGACCAAAACGCTTACCCAAGAGCGCAATGCACCTCGGGAATTGTAGTTTTCTGGTAGCCCAACCGTTTCAACGGCTGGAGGAGCAAGTACCGGAAGTGCCGGCCCTGAGAGGTGGAGTCTGGGCGGCGGCGGCGGCCCGTTGCCTGGAGCCCGCGCTGTCGCTTAAGACCGATAATATGGCCGGGAGGAGGAGGAGAAGGCGGCGGTGGACCGAGCTGCTCTCTTTCAGTACCAGTTGAGCCGTTTGCTTCCTGACAAGGCCCGTGGTGAGGGAACGAAAGGCCACAGGGCCATGGGAGATCGGGCGTGCACGTGCTGAGGGGGCTGGACTCCGAGGGTCCCCGCTGCGAGGCCACCGGCGAAGCGGAATTGGCGCCTCCGAAGCTGAGGGCGGGCTCAGTACGGAACCGAGCGCCCGTGCCGCCGGGCTCCGGGCCTCGAGCCCCTGGGAAGGCGCTGGTGGGGGGAGGCGGTGCCCAGCGCCGGCGGCTTCGGCACGGAGTGATGCTCGGATGCTGGCGCTGCCGCTGCCTCGTGGTGCCTTGGGATGGAGCCTCCTCACCGGAGCGCAGGGAGGTGGGCGTGGGCCGCGGCGGTGGGAGCAGAGGGTCCGGGTTCACACCCGCGGGCGCGAGCCGGAGAACCGCCTCCTATGGACAAAACGGGGCCTTTTTCCTTCTGCGGCGGTGCTGGCGAGGGGGGCGTCCCTGGGTGCGCGCTGGCCGTTTCTGGACGCGGGTTACCACGACCAGGCGCCCTAGCACCCTCCGGGGCCCCGTCGTTCCCACTCTTTGCCTCTCTCTGCGTTTTGATCCCCCAGTTCCCTACCCCTAATTTAGGCAAATGGCAGGTGCTAGAGGTTGATTTAATGGGCGAAGAGTCTGGAAAGAGCCAAATGAGGAAGCCGTTGTCTCGCTTTCCACGTTTTTAAGTTACGTTTGGGTCTTACCAGGAGCCAAGCCCTGTCACTGCCTTCCAGTTCGTAATGTAGAGATAAACAGCATCATCATCATCATATCATCGTCTGCATAGTAAAAGCAGCCCCCACTTACTGATGCTTCCTGCCTGCCCTGCAGGGTACCAGTTACCAGACCTGACAATAGTTCAGTGAACCCTCACGGAATCCCTTTGAGACAGACGGGGTTATCCCTGTTTCAGAGATGATTCTGAGGCCTAGAGATGGAAAGTGGATTGCCAAGAACTCACAGCTATTAGGGGCCTAAGAAACCTTGCCCTGTATTGTCTCCAAAAGAAGTTTACGCCTTTGAGCGGGTTGGTGGGTCAACAGCCAGCTAGGATCCGAAAGCCAAGCCAGGTCTGTTCTGGTTACTTTGACCATCCCCTTCCGTGACATTTCTGGTGGAGCCCTGGTGAGGAGCGGCTAGCCTGGCCTTGAGTCTGGGGTTTGCAAAGAAACGTATTTGGAGAAGGGTCATGGTGTCAATGGAGAAGACAAGGCATGTCTGACCTAGATGCAGCTGACAAATCATTAGCTCAAGCGGGCCAATAATGCCCGATGGCAGAACGTAGGGCAGTAGACTCGTGGTTGGAGTGGCCTTGTAGTCAAGGCTCCCTTAAAATAAAGCCCTGCTGACAGAGATAATTGTGTTGTGAGACAGAAAGTGCCCTCTTGCTTAATCGTATAGGATTCGGATGCTCACTTTTTGAATGGGTTGCCTTTGCAATTTAGAGGTTCCAGTTTCTTGGAAAATAGGGTCATCCATGAAACTACCATTCCCCAAAGTCCATTCTGCCTTACTAGCTTTCTTTGTTTGTTTGTTTGTTTCCATTATTGTCTGAGTTAATTACCCTAATTTATTTATTCAATACTTTTTATCAAGTGCTACTGTGTGCCTACACTGTTCTCTGTCATGGGGATTCAGCTGTGAGCAGGACTCAGAAAGGACCTGTGCTTATGGAGCTTACGATTTGGTGGAGGAAGACAGACAAAAGCCGAGGAAATAAACAAGATAATTTCAGATAGTGGTAAGTGCTATGAAAATTGGGATGCAGTAGTGTAATGTGGCAGTGACTTACACAGGGTTAATTTAAAGGTGGAGACCAACAAGCTGAGACTGAAGGATAGGAAGGGTCCAGTCATGCTCTTCTGGGATCATTTGGTGATTTCCATAATCGTATTAGCACTTGTATTGGGATATCATGTGCTGTAAGTTAACACTGTTATAATAATAAGTTACTGTACATCTTCAATATGTATGGCATGCATGTACTGTTTAAGGGACGTGGATTTAACTTTCTGAAACAACGAGGCATATCTATATGATGTTGAAAGAAAAACAAAACAATTGCCATGAAGCTATTTTATTACTTTAAATTTCCCAGACCTTTGGAATGGAATTTTATGCTTTGCATGTATATTCATAGGAAATATGTTACATTGATTATATGAATAATCTGTTTACGTTCCCTGTAACGTTGGATGCATGGATTATGTTAAAAAATATTTTGAAGTATTTTAGTAGATATGGGATTATTTGAATTTCTCTTACATCTTAGCTTCTGCATATTTGGTTGTTAAGACATCATAATATGGGTTGAAATTTAGACTAAAAATTGAAGTATTGTGTTGGTTATCATGCAGTAAGGTGTCGGTTTTGTTTTTTACTTTTGCTTGTTTTATGAATAGTAAGTTTGGAAAATAACCTCATTCAATTCAAGAGAACCATTTCTCTGAAATTAAACTCTCACTTTGCTTAAGTTGAATAGAGAAACAAGTAGAATTGATGGGATCGTAGGAAGAAGTTATTCAGACTACCAGTTGGTCAAAAGTAGCAACATATCTTATTTATTATCATCTAATCCTAATTTTGAATATGCCTTTTTTTCATTTCTAATTGTGCTATATTTTGTCCCTGACACTTTAGTATACTGAATTTTTAAGTACTTTGAGACTTAGGATAGTATCATATTTTATCTTATTTCATCTTTGTATATCCTACATCATGAATTGAATTTCCCTACCCTCTTTCTTTTTTTGTTAATTAATGAATTGCTTTAAAATGAACACTTAAAGGAACATTATTATATTAGGTTTTCTGTTTTCATAGTCCATTCCCTTGTTGGTTAGCAGTCTCATGATGTCTCTCTTTTTATTTTTCCTTGTTTATTTAAAGGAAATAATACTGGACATAATGCTATGGAAACAGTCAATCAAATATTTAACGCTTGCTTGATGAATGAATATGGTGGCTAATCCTTCCTGGTTACCTTGTATTTTTATAGCCACCATAGCAATTTCCAGAAATTGTGAAGTTACTGGGCTGATTATTTTAAGTAGTTTGGCAATGGTTCCAATTTTCAATAATAAAATAAAATTATTATGAGAGTCAATAGGTTTTCTGTTTTCTACTGCTGACTGACTTGGCTGGTACTGATGGAGTCATAATATATTTTTAAAATATGCAAGTAATAAACTTTGAACTCCATGATAGAACAATAATTTTTAAACTTAAATAGCCATTCTGTGTTTCTGGGTACCTTTGCATACTTTAGTTTTTCTTGTGCTATATAGCTAAGTCCTGCTAAAGAAAATATGTTCTATTTTATAATCTAAAGTTAGTAAAGTGGTAGAGAACTTTGTGTCTTTCAAGTAGGTTTCACTAGTAAATTCTTAATACTTTTCTAAACTAATCACATTTAAAGATTGATTTGCATGCAGATGTTCAGAAATATTTACTACGTGTTGTAAGCTTTAAATGGGTAGAATCTTAAGCCACTTACCTTATACTTAAGAATTAGCTCCTGATCAGTGAAAAATTTTTGGGAAGGCTAGTTCTAGCAATTGTGAATTGTAAGATATTTTAGTGCTCAAAAAAATTTGCCAAATAATTAAGATCTATTTTTCTCAGTACATGACATTTTTCTCTTTTGCAGTGTGGTTGTGGGAAGATGGAGGAATATGAGAAATTCTGTGAGAAAAGTCTTGCCAGAATCCAAAAGGCATCACTATCCACAGAGAGCTTTCTACCTGTTCAGTCTGAAGGCATTTCACTTATTCGCTTCTATGGAGTGGCTGTGCTTTCTCCATTGGTAAACATTCTTTGATTTTAAATAACCTTTTTTCTATAGTGAACCATTAAGGTACTTCACAGGAAAAGTAAAAGAAAGGCTTATAAACATCAAAAAGAAGCCTAATTTATATATAACTAAAGAAATACAAACGAATTAGGTTTTTGTTTTGTTTTGTTTTTTTGCCTATTAGATTGGCAAAGATCTGATAAGATCTAATGTTCCTTAGGTTGTGGTGAAAGAACACTTTTGCTGAGAGAATCAGTTGATTTTATTTTTTGGTGAGCAATTTGGTAGTATTTATCAGAATTTAAAAGTGTACATAACCTTTGACTCAGCAATTCCATTTTGGGAAAATCTTACCATTATGTTCTCCGCAGCCGCCCACAGGCACCCAGGACTCAACTGGTTTCCCTACAGCCCTGGCTTCGTCGGAAGGATGTCTGGTCTAATTAGCATATTACCCTTTTATTATTATAAACTGTTGTCCTGGTGCACGAAATTCATGCATGGGGGCAGGGAGGGTCCCTCAGCCCAGCCTGCATCCTCTCATCTAAGTGTCCAAAGAAATATTCATAAGGTTATGGTAGCATTCTTTAAAATAGCAAAAGACTAATGAACAACCCGTCCATCAGTAGTGGACTAGTTTAACTATGATTCATCTTGTAGAATCTCATACATGCCATTCAAATGAGTACAGTAAACCTAAATGTGTGGGCAGGGAAGGATCTACCATAAATCACTGAACACAGCATGCTCTTGGAGACAATGTGGAATAGTGGCTTAAAGTCCAGCTGTGGTGTCTTCTGGCCAGGGTTCAAATCATTGCCCTGACACTTACCAGCTTTGTGAACTTGCAAGTCCATTTTCTTTATTTGTTAAATTAGAATAAAAATAACGCCTACCTCATAGGGCTGTTTTGAGGATTAAATGAACTAAGACATTTAAAATGTTCAATACAGAATTTAGAGCATAGGAAGAACTTAATATATGTTAAATATTTGGACTTTTAAATAAGGATATTGTATTCTTTTTCTAGAGAAGGATAAGGAAAGATGACAGGGAAGACACATTTTTCATCATAAACCCTTTAAATGTATGTGATTTTATATCAAATCAAAATTAATATGATTGAAAGAGAGTTCTTTTTTTTTTTCTATAACAGTAGTTAAAAGATCAGTATTTTCTGCCAACATTTTGTAATGAAATTTTCAAACATACAGAAAAGTTGAAAGGGTAATACAATGACTACCCATATATCACTAGTTAGATTCAACAGTTTTTTAATATTTTTGCCATCTTTGCTTTATCATCTGTATGATCTTATATGTGTATGTGTATTTACCTACTCTTTTTATCTTATTGCTAAACCATTTGAAAATTGCAGATATATGACACTTCTCCCCTAAATACAGAGTGGGGCAAAAATGGGTTTACAGTTGTTTGTATGGAAAATGATATAATAATTAATAAATAATAACACAAGAATAAACTCTGTTTCATGTACTCATAATTGTAAACCTACTTTTGTCCCAACTGGTATTATGGTATATGTATTCTAAGAATAAGGATATTCTCTTATATAAAATCCTAATACCATTATCATACCTTAAGACAATAATAATTTTAAAAGCATCTAATATTCTTTTCATAGTCAGATATCCCAACTTGCACTCAAAATGTCTTTTATAACTTTTTAAAATCTGAATCCAGTCAAAATTCACAAATAACATTTGCTTGTTACAATTTTTTAATCTCTTTTGATTTGGAACAGTTCCTCTACTTCCTAAAAAAAATTTGATAGTGAATTTTTAAAGACACTAGAGCAATTAGTTATCTTATAAACTACCTTACATTTTGGATTTGTCTACTTGTTTCCTTCATGGTGATGTTTAACTTGCCCTCTAGTCACTATAATTCCTATAAACTGGAAATTAAGTCTAAAAGTTTGATTGGAGTAGCTTAAACATTTTGGGTAAGAATTATTTGGATGCCGAAACCTGTTTGGCTCAGTGGATAGAGCATCGGCCTGCAGACTGAAGGGTCCCAGGTTCGATTCCGGTCAAGAGCATGTACATTGGTTGCGGGCACATCCCCAGTAGGGGGTGTGCAGGAGGCAGCTGATTGATATCTCTCTCTCATCTATGTTTCTGGCTTTCTATCCCTTTCCCTTCTTCTCTGAAAAATCAATAAAATATATATTTTAAAAAATTTAAAAAAAAGAATTATTTGGAGATGATGCCATGTATTTCATAGTTAATTAAATCAGAATTTACAAAATACCTAGTTTCTCTAGTTTGATGTTCAGTTTGAATATTTGCTTTTATAGGGGTGCCTATCAGATGATTCTTTAAAGTATCTTCTTTCCCCTTTTTTATTAACTAGTAAATAGAATGATTTTATTAGCAAGAGTGGAATGATTCTTTGATACCATGCAAATAGGAAAAATTTTATAACGTTTTTATAAACTACCTGATGACATATTGCTTAATTAGTTTAATATCAACCAAAATGTCTACAGCTTAGGATCTGTGACTCCATGAGTTAACTTATTTATAAGCAAAATCTGATATTTATGGGCATTAATCCATGTTTTTGTTTTTAATCCATGTTTTTATGTTATACTAAAGGACCAGTGCATGAAAATTCATGCAAGAGTAGGCCTTCCTTCCCCTGGCTGCCAACACCGGCTTCCCTCTGGCACCCGGGACCTGAGCTTCCCTACTCCAGCTGCCAACAGGCACTCGGGAGCTGGGCTGGCTTCCCCAGGGCCACCCACAGGCACCTAGGACCCCACTGACTTCCCTCCGGCCCTGGCTTCGTCAGGAAGGATGTCTAGTCTAATTAGCATATTACCCTTTTATTATTATAGACTAGTGGCCCAGTGCACGAAATTCATGCACAGGGGCAGGGAGGTGTCCCGCAGCCTGGCCTGCACCCTCTCTAATCTGGCACCCCTCAGGGGATGTTTGACTGCTGGTTTAGGCCCCATCCTGGCTGTTGGACATCCCTCTCGCCATCCGGGACCACTGGCTCCTAACTGCTCACCTGCCTGCCTGCCTGATCACCCCTAACCTCTCTGCCTGCTTGCCTGCTCACTCCCAAATGGCCCCCATCTCCCACTGACCTGATCACCCCCAATTGCCCTCCCCTCCTGGCCTGATTGCCCCCAACCACCTCAGCCTTGGCCCCACCACCATGGCTTTGTCCAGAAGGACATCCTGAAGGTCTCATGGTCTAATTAGCATATTACCCTTTTATTAGTATAGATTTGATGGATGAATATTGCAACTTTGGAAACATTTTTTATAACATGTTTTCCATTTGCATAAGTCTTAACTCCTTAACACAGTAACTAAGTTTCCCAGAACTTAATAATTAAGATTTAAATCCACTGTAAAAAAGATATAATGCATAGAAGTATTCAGTTTCTTAGGTACATTACATTTTTAGCAGAGGTTTCAATGAAGTAGAATCAAATCTGTGTACTGATTTTGTAGGCAAATAAAATACCATCTATTTCTTTATCATTAACCCTTTGGATAGTTTCTTGAGGTAGCAAAGAGTTAAAATGTACTTGTTTTAGCCGAAACCGGTTTGGCTCAGTGGATGGAGCATTGGCCTGCAGACTGAAGGGTCCCGGCTTCGATTCTGGTCAAGGGCATGTACCTTCGTTGCGGGCACGTCCCCGGTGGGGGGTGTGTAGGAGGCAGCTGATCGATGTTTCTGACTATCTCTCTCCCTTCCTCTCTGTAAAAAAAAAAAAATCAATAAAATATATATTAAGTAATTTAAATGTACTTGTTTTAGAATATTAGAATCTAACTGATGCATTGAAGTAAGTAAGGTATTGTCACGTGAAAAGCTCAACAGTGGCCAAAAGGGCTGATTTTATAACTCAGAGTATTTGAGAAGGTGTGTTTTTTTCCTTTTAACTTTTTTTTGAGTTGAGGATAATTTACATACAGTAAAATACACAGATCTTGGGTATTAAAGTTCCATGGATTTTGATATATGGTGTACACTTGTATTACACCTACACAGAACATTTTCATCACCACTGATCCCAGTCAGTTACCCTGAACCGCTTCAAATTTCTTTCACTATAGTTTTAACCATTCTTCTTTCACTATACTTTTAACCACTCTGGTTCAAAACCTCCTGGTTTTATGCTATTTGTGTATTTATGAGAAATTCTTATTTATTATGTTTTGTAGCTTAATATTGATAAAAGAAAGGAAATGCAACAAGAAAAGCAAAAAGCACTTGATGTAGAAGCAAGAAAGCAGGTTAATAGGAAGAAAGCTTTACTGAGTCGTGTCCAGGAGATTCTTGAAAATGTTCAGGTATGTAATTTAAACTCTATTCAGTTATAATTAAGAAATCATGAGCTAAGCATTGAAGATAATTTTTCAGAAATATGTTTGCACTTAATAATTACCAATATACTTTACTGTTCTGTTTGAGAAGTTTCATAATTTGTGATATTCCATTTCAATTATTCCAAAGAAAATTCACTTGCTTGTTAGTGATGACCAGTACTTGAGTCAGAGGGTACGAATACAATGGAGTCATACATTGAATATAATTGTTTCTTATATGTGTCCTGTGACTCTAAAAACACGGACTTCTCAGTGACAAAATGATAGAATTGTCCATTGTACTTTACCTCTGAATTAATCAAACTGTTGACTCAATTATCTTATTCTCATTCTTCGTTAAAGTAAATAACTGCCCCCCAATTTTTTGGGCAAAAATTCTGCTCTTAGGAACACAAAAGCAATTTAGATTAGATAAATAGAATTAATTGCCTAGATGCATCTTAGATCCAATTTAAACAACTGATCCATACTTTTTGTAATTATTTTTATTTAGTTTAATATAAATTTGTTTAAACAATTTGTTTTAAGGTCTGGATCATTTTATACTAAAAAGAAAATAAATGAATTTGATTGAATAATTTCTGCCATAAATAGCACTGTTTTGCTGGTTACATTTTTTTTCCCCTCATATTCTTAAGGAGTTTTGGTTTGTGTAATTTATACTAGATGAGACATGTACAATTAATATTTCCCATTAACAGCTAGCTACTTTCATTTCTCTGTGGGTAGTAGATTTTAATTTGCAGATTATAATTACTTCATATATTAATTTTAAAATATATAATGGGTAGCACAATAAGGGTAGGTTTTTGAATTTGATATTTTTTATTATTGAAATAAAAATGGTCTATCACTCTTGGTCCATTGAGGGAATATATCAAATATATTACTAAAGAGATTATTGTTGAGTCTGAAAACTTTCTCTATTTAATAGAGCATGTACAATGTGAACTATAATGCATTATGCAGGTAGAGATATTTTATATATTAAAATATATTTCTAAGATCTGTCACATCTTTAAAACTTAGGATTCTAGCATAATTTTTTTGTTATTTAAATCATGTAACCAAAGGCTTGTGTTAGGGGTATATGAAAAACATTGAATCTATGAATATGTTCTTAGACTTTGTGAATATGTATTTCTTTAGTTTTATTTTGGTCCTGAGTACACCTTGTTGTACTGTTTATTGCATGGTACCTGGAAACCATTATACTAGTATGTCTTGGGATTTGCACAGTCAACAGGAGTGCCATATGGTCTAGAAACGACACATGCAAAACAACGTGAAAATCTTTCAGTAATCATGATTCTGGAGTCTATATTCACATAATATTATAATGATTTCTGCCAGTTTAATATATGCTTGTATAATCTTTAGAAACCATCCTAGTTCACTTTTAATTTTTTTGCAAAGTTGAATTATTTAAATACAAAATGAAATTTTTTTTTCCTGTTGGATCTCTTGTGTACATAATTGCTCTCATCTTAATTTATTACTTTTTTTGCTTATTTTGCTTCTTCTAAAGCTCATTAACAGGTTTCTGTTTTAAATAACCATTAGTTAATGGTTTGAAGTTGAATTTTTTCTTGTTTTTAAGTAATTTAAGCTACATGGCCGAGCTATCACTTACTATAAATTTATCTCATTACATAGACATATTTTACTTAAAATTTAGAATAAGTATGTGGGAGACAGGCATCTTATTACTGAATTATTTTTTCTTAATCACTATCCAGGGTAAGTTAGTCTTTGTTAAAGAGGGAATCATTTGTGTAATAAACTTAACGACTTGCTACTTGTCTTATATATTGCTATCCGTAAATGATAGATAGCTCTTATAGGTGGAACAGTTGGTAACATTAATAACATATAACCAGAAGAAAGTTAAGGAAAATGCTTCTATTCCAAGATTAAATTACACATGGATATATAAATATCTCTGTGTGTGTTTAAACATGCATGTATGTTCATATATGTATCAGAATAATTTTCTTTTTTTTATCTTAATAAATAGTCAGAAATGACCACTAGATGTTATTTATAGTAATTTGAGCTCCATGTGATATAGGATATCGTACAAAAAGATAATCTTAGTCTTTATTTGTGTTTTCAAATATTAGAACTCTGAATTTTAAATTTTAGTTTTATTTAGAAAACAAGAAAATCAAAGGTGTTGTTTGCAATGAAGAACTATTACTTTTTAAATTTCATTTTTCAGATTAGAAAAGCACCTAATGCCAGTGATTTTGATCAGTGGGAAGCTGAAACAGTTTACTCTAATCCAGAAGTCAGAAACTTGAACGTTCCTACTACCTTGCCAAGCTCTACTGAACACTCTACTTTAGCAAAGTTTGAAAAGATAACTGGAATTTTGCCATTGAATAATGAGGATCAATTTAAATCTAATGGAACAGACTTAACTAGGGATTCCGAAAATTTTAATTTTCTAAAGCAAGGTGGTAGTTCAGATATTGGTCGTACAGAAAATGAAGCTTCTCGGAAGACCTTCTCAGCAACCTCACAAGAGACTCTTATTTCTGGTGGTGAAGAACAGGATCCATCACTTTTAGAAGAAGTTTCTCCAGATCCCTACTTAATGAGTCTCCAGAACCTGATGAAAAAGTCAAAGGAATATATAGAGAGAGAACAATCTAGACGCAGTCTGAGAAGTAGTGCAAAAGGAAATGTTAATGAGAGTCATTCAGACAAAGAAAATGATGCCGTTCAAGTGACCGATTGTGTAAAGGAGAAGACTCAGTTTATGGGCAAACACTGTAGTTCAGTGATTCCTGATAAACCAAGCCTTAATAAATCAAATGTTCTTCTCCAAGGTGCTTCTGCTCAAGCAAGCAGCATGAACACAGCAGTTTCGGATAGTTTTTCTAAAGCAGACATAGCTGTGGGAACTGGGTACCCTACTGTTTCAGATCCTGATTCTGATTTTAAAGTCATTCCCACTTTTGTTACTGAAAATAATGTTATCAAAAGTCTTACTAGTTCGTATGCCAAATTACCTAGCCCAGAGCCAAGCCTGAGTCCTAAAATGCATCGAAGGCGTTCTAGGCCATCATCAGCATATAATATACTTATAAATAATCCAGTAAATGCCTGTGAATTAAGTCCTAAAGGAAAAGAACAGGCAGTAGACTTAGTTGTTCAAGATACTGATGAAAAAACAAGCGTACCTGAAACGGTGCCAAAGTTACCAACTGATTTAACAGGAGTTTGTTCAAGCAAGGTTTGTGTCAGCAAAAATACATCTGAAACTATACAGGAAATGGTTTTAAGTAATTCAAATCAGGTATGTCAATCTTCAGGAAATCAATTAGAAAATAAAGTTATTCATGGACTTGCTATTGTGGAAGGTCAATTAACATCTGATGGAAGAGTTCTACACAAAATGGACAGTGCAAGTACTGCAGTGTCAAGTTTGCATGAACCATATACCACTGATCCATGTATAACAACTCAAAACTTTGGAACTATGAGTGGACTCAAGTCAGCCAGTGTGTTAGAGAAAAGCTGCAGTTTACAAATGGAACTGAATAAGTCTTATGATGTAAAAAACCCATCTCCTTTACTGATGCAAAACCAGAATGCCAGACAGCAAATGGACACCCCTACAGTGTCCTGTGGAAATGGACAGTTTTTGGATAACAGTTTTGAGAAAGTTAAACGAAGACTTGATTTAGATATGGATAGTTTGCAAAAAGAAAACTGCCCATATGTCATAACAGCTGAACAGGAAAGGCAACATTTGCCAGAAAAAATACGCCCTCTAGGATCTGTCTATATTAACAGGAATAAAATGTTAGAAAGTATTTCCAGAGGTAAGAAACTTGGAAGTGTTTGATACTTGCCAAGCAGATGACACCATTATTGAATACTTTTAATTAACATTTTGCAAAATAATCATCTTTCTGTTCATTAGAGTACTGAATTTCATTTATCTTACCAGAGAGCATATTAGCTACAGTTTATTGTCATTTGTCTTTTCTTATAGGATTCTAAATTTTAATTTATGAATCTTTCACAATCCACTTGGTATTATAGAGAATATTGTTAATGATGAGGAAAAAGTTCTTGCATGAAATCACTCAGTTTTAATCCAGTGTATTGCTATGATTTCTTCCTTTTGGGCTGAGGTTTCTAATATTTTTATTTGTGATGAGATCTCCTGTAGTTGGCCCTTCAGTAAATACTTTTTTTAAAAAATTAATAAATCTTTATTCAGATGATTACAATTATTCTTTTATCCCTCCATAGTACCCCTCCACCTGGTTCCCACCCCACCCTCTGCACTTACCTCCCCCCCCACTGTCCTCATCCATAGGTGTACAATTTTTGTCCAGTCTCTTCCCACACCCCCACACCCTTTTCCCCCTGAGAATTTTCAGTCCACTCCCTTTCTATGCCCCTGATTCTATTATATTCATCAGTTTATTCTGTTCATCAGATTTTTAAAAAAAATATATTTTATTGATTTTTTACAGAGAGGAAGAGAGAGAGATAGAGAGCTAGAAACATTGATGAGAGAGAAACATTGATCAGCTGCCTCTTGCACAACCCACTGTGGATATGCCCGCAACCAAGGTACATGACCTTGACTGGAATCGAACCTGGGACCCTTCAGTCTACAGGCTGATGCTCTCTCCACTGAGCCAAACCAGTCAGGCAGATTTTTTATTCATTTGATTTTTAGATTCACTTGTTGATAGATACATATTCATTGTTCATATTTTTATCTTTACCTTTTTTGTCTTCCTCTTCTTTTTTTTTTTAATATATTTTATTGATTTTTTTACAGAGAGGAAGGAAGAGGGATAGAAAGTCAGAAACATCGGTGAGAGAGAGACATCGATCAGCCGCCTCCTGCACGCCCCACACTGGAGGACTGGAATCGAACCCGGGACCTTTCAGTCCGCAGGCCGACGCTCTATCCACTGAGCCAAACCGATCTTGGCTGTCTTCCTCTTCTTAAAGAATACCTTTCAGCATTTCATACAATACCAATTTGGTGTTGATGAACTCCTTCAGCTTTTTCTTATCTGTGAAGCTCTTTATCTGACCTTCAACTCTGACTGATAGCTTTGCTGAGTAGAGTAATCTTGGTTGTAGGTTCTTGCTATTCATCACTTTGAATATTTCTTGCCACTCCCATCTGGCCTGCATCGTTTCTGTTGAGAAATCAGCTGACAATCGTATGGGTGCTCCCTTGTAGATACTTAACTGTTTTTCTCTTGCTGCTTTTAATGTTCTCTTTGTCTTTTGTTCTTGGTATTTTAATTATGATGTGTCTTGGTGTGGTTCTCTTTGGATTCCTTTTGTTTGGGGTTCTGTGCCCTTCCTGGACTTGTAAGTCTATTTCTTTCACCAGGTGTGGGAAGTTTTCAGTCATTATTTCTTCAGATAGGTTTTCAGTATCTTGCTCTTTCTTTTTTTCTGGCACCCCCATAATTCTGATATTGGTATGCTTGAGGTTGTCCCAGAGGCTCCTTAACACTATCTTCAAATTTTTGGATTCTTTTTGCTTTTCCAGTTGAGTGTTTTTTGCTTCTTTGTATTTCAAATTTTTTACTTGATTCTTGCCTTTCTCTAGTCTGCTGTTAGGTCTCTATATAATATGTTTTATTTTAGTGAGTGTATGCTTAATTTCTCATTGATCCTTTTTCATATACTTGAGAGTCTCGCTCATATTCTTAAGGGTCTCGCTAAATTTATTGGCCTTTTCTAGGAAATTCTTAATAAACCTCATAACCGTGGTTTTGAACTCTATATTCAGTCAGTTGCTTTCCTCCACTTTTTTCATTTGTGATCTGTTTCTTTGTCTCTGCGTTTTCACTGTTTCCCTGAATTGATAGAGTAGCTTTGTGTGCTAGGTGTCCTATAGGGCCAGTGGCTCAGCCTCCCCAGTTACCTGAGGTGGACACTCTTGGTGCACCCCTTTGTGGACTGTGTGTATAGCCTTGTTGTAGTTAAATCTTGATTGCTGTTGGTATCACTGAGAGGAGTTGACCTCCAGGCCAGTTGGCTGTGAGGATCACCTCCTTCTATGCAGGGAGAACTTCTGTGTTGGAGACACCCTAATGAGATAAGACTTGCAAAATTGCAAAAGCCTCTGTGCTCAGCTTGGATGGGGTGGAGTCTCAGGGCAGAGCAGACAGCCTTGGCTTCCATCACCTCTGCCCTATGAGGCCCCTGGGTCTCAGTGTTCCTTGATAATTGCTGCAAGCACCTCTGAGAGAAAGCCATCCTCGAGTTTCACCTGCTGCCAGACAGTCCACATTCCCCCCAAATGAGTCTGGGTTTCCAGAGTCTCTACCAGAACTGGAGTTCAGCACAGTTGGGAGCTTCCATCTCCCTCCCACTTGAGAAAGCTAGCCATGTACTCAGCAATTAGTCCTCTCTGCACTAGTGCGTCTCCGGACCTCTGCCTTCTGCAGCTCCTCTGAGTCTCAATGTGCTTTCCTCTTTCCTTCTAGTTGTAAAATTTCCACTCAGCCAGCTTTGCTGTGGTTCTGGATGGTGTCTGTTTTGTTTTTTTAGTTATAGTTTTGAAATTGGTGTGCGAGGCAACAGTTTAGGTTTTTACCTATGCACCATCTTGGTTTCTCCCCTTTCAGTAAATACTTTAACATCAAATTGTTAGAGAAGACTATTACAAGACTCTGTAACATTTCAAGAATAGTATCTTCAGCCTTAGGCAGTTTGGCTCAGTGGATAGGGCATTGGCCGGAGGAAAGAAGGGTACCGGGTTTGAATTCCAGTTAAGGATTGTACTTCATTTGCAGACTCCATCCTGGGCCCTGGTTGCACATGTGTGGGAGGTAGCCAGTCAATGCATTTTTCTCACATTGATATTTCTCTCTGTCTCTCCTCCTCCTGTCCACTCTCTAAAAAAAAAAACCAATGGAAAAATATCAAGTGAATATTAACTCCCCCCTCAAAAAAAAAGGATAGTATCTTTATTGATAGAAATTATTTCAAATTTCTGTTTCATCTGATGTTATATCAACACATTGCTAAAACAACATCTGATGTTATATTAACAACTTGCTAAACCATGTCTTCTCTATTACTTCTTACTTTGTTGTCATAGTTCATAATTCTTCAATGCTGAGAATGGGAGACATAAGTCAAGTAAATTAAGTTCTTAGACATAAACATTTCAGGTTTAATGTGATATATGTCTTCCTGAAAAAAAACCTCACGTTCTGTAAAATTGTTTGCTAAAATTAATTGGTTTTTTAGGAAAAATGGGGTTTGAGCTGACCACTTAAAACCTATACAACTTCATAAGAATGCTAATAAAACCAACAGTTGATAGCCTGAGAAGCTAACCTGATCCTCCACGTGAACTACATACCATGGCTAGAAGCTGTCCCAGAGAATCCCAAAACCAACAAGTGGATATTCTGTTAGTGGAGGCAGCCAGGTTGCTATCAAACTGGGCAAGGGTGGCAGTGCCCCTCTCTAGTGAGGGAGCTACCTGTCTTGAAGCATTGGAAGGACCCCCCCCCATATTACTATTTTATTATCATTAATACTTTTTTTTTAAAGGCTTTGTCAAAATATAACCTTTCATGGAATACTTTGAGAAAGGAGAAGGGGCATGGAAAAAAGCTCACTTGTCTGCTCCACTAGCACATGTTCAGCAGCACCTTTTTTTCACATTTAAATGATCAATTTGAAGCTGAAAGTGCTAACACAGGATAGGCATTTGCCTTTGTATTTCCAGCACAAATCGATAGCAGTGGGGACAAAGCAATCCTTAATAAAGTTTACAATCAGCTTAACTTGGAACATTTTTAATAATGCACAGTGAAAAACATATTCTTACAAATTGTTCTGCAATCCAAATATACAGTAGCTTAGAAAACAAAAGCCAATGTAAAAAGACAGATTAAAGCAACTACAACAGTACAGGTTTTATATGGCTCTGATTTTATAGTTTCCTACTACCTCATCAAGGTTAGAAATTTGTTACTCTGGCTGGCTTCATTGCTTGGGATTGAAAGAAATGCCTTTCTTCCTGGTTTCGTTTCACCTTCCAGATCCATCCAATATTCCCTAATATCAATTAGGAGCCTGGTGAATGAGCTGGTGAAGGTGGTGAGATGGGGGCCTTTATTTGGTAGCATGAAATAAAGAGTCCCAAAAGAGAATGTGGTTCAAAGGAGGGGCCTGACTATATCTTGATTATATTATGTCAGATTCAAGAATAATCTCTTGTCAAAAGTATACTTTAAGTTGATATAAAACATCAGATATTAGATTTATAAATTTTCTCCATCTGGGGCGACATCTTTCTTTTCAGAAGATGAGGAAATATTAAAAAGCAAGATGTTAGCATTTGAAGAAATGCGGAAAAGACTAGAAGAACAGCATGCCCAGCAGTTATCACTACTCATAGCTGAACAGGAGAGGGAACAGGAAAGATTGCAAAAGGTGAGGAGTTAAAATGTATGGATATGGGGCTGGTAAGTGTAATTTAGATGGGGATATCTAAGAATTTTAGTCATGGGTAGGATACTTACAATTTTTCTCCAGAATATTTTAACCTAAAGGGGTCATTTGATACATGGATAATATTTTTATTACCAGAATGTGAGGTTTAATGTTTAGATTCTTATCTATAAAAATCTAGTGGTCAGTGCACTCCCACATCCAACCTCCCATGGTCCGTGTGCCCTACCCACCCGCCGGCCAGCCAGCCCCGATCGGTCCTGATCGGATCTGGGCTAGATGGCCCCAATTGATCATGCACGAATTTGTGCATCAGGCCTCTAGTCTAAAAATAATGTAGAATTTTATAAAATGGATACTTTAGTAAATCCTTGATTCAAAACTTTATATTTTCATAAAGTTATTTCATAATTAGATGCTATAATAAGCATTCTGCAAGAGTATATTTTAAGAGAAGGACACTTGTTTTAAGATTATTGTTAATATATCACATTTTTAAATCCAATTGTCAATTTTACTGGAGGAACACTTGAAATAGATAACAATTTGCTGATAATTATACATACTTTTAGCTAATTCTAAAATGATACTATTAACAAAATATATAGCATGTTTTAATGAACTCTTATTCTATAGGAAATAGAAGAACAGGAAAAAATGTTCAAAGAGAAGAAAGTGATTACAGTGGAAGCCTCTGAGTTGGGTATTAGCAATACAGTGGACTTAGAATGGAGAAAAATAAGTGACTCCAGTTTGCTAGAAACAATGCTCTCTCAAATGGATTCACTCCATACTTCAAATTCCAATAGTTCTGGTAAATTTTTAAAAAATTTTTTCCATTTGAAAAAATTATCCTGTAATAAGATATTTTATTTGTCACACTTTAAATTATAGCTTTTTCTTCAAGTAATTCCATGTCCAACCTCTGCTGTTTGCCAGCTGCTTATTAACTAGTGAAAAATTAAACGATACCAGTAGATCCAAGACCAGTTAGCAGGTGTTCATGAGAAAAGGCACTTTAGCAAGGAAAATAACCGGAAATTTGACACAGAGTCTAGTCTTTGTTCATTCATGCAGCAGGTGGTATACTTCAAGTGAAAGCACCGTTTGCTGTCTCCAGAGTAATCTTGAATTACATCTAATTCCTATCCCAGTAAGAGTTTATCTTCACATCTTCAATTATCCTGAGATGCTGTTTGTGTTGAAAAGATCCATCTGGTACATAAGCCTAAACGTCCATAAATACTTTAAGTGGATCAGTTTCAGAAGCAGTTGCCATTCTTTTTTGTTGGTGGTGTTCGTAATGAGTGTTGTGTTTATTTGGGTGTTTTGCATATTCTGATTATCTCACATCAAATATAATACTAAATGTATATTTCTCTAGCTTTCACAAATTCTGCCCTACAACATAGCTTTGGTTCTGTAAATGAAGCACCATTCTACCTCTGGGGATCATCAACTAGTGGCTTGACCAAACTCTCGGTAACCAGGCCTTCTGGAAGAGCCACAACTAAATGGTCTCAGGTGGGCAAACTTAATGATACATGTATATCCATCTATCTACTATCTATCTTTCTATATCTTTTTTTAAATATATCTTTATTGATTTCAGAGAGGAAGGGAGAGGGAGAGAAAGAGATAGAAACTCAGTGATGAGAGAGAATCATTGATCAGCTGCCTCCGGCATGCCCCCTGCATGCCCCTACATGTCCCATACTGGGGATTGATCCCACAACCTGGGCATGTGCCCTTGACTGGAATCAAACGTGGGACCTTTCAATCAGCAGGCCCACACTATATCCACTGAGCCAAACCAGCTAAGGCTCTTTCTATATTTTTTTAATATTTTCTATATTATCTTAGGTTATACAAATGAGCATGGGTATTTTTGTCATACATCCAATAGTTTAGCTTTTATTAGCTTCTTTGTAGGTTCAACTTACATAGAGCATATATTTATAGAAGAATTTAGTTCATTGTAATAAAAACAATCTTGAGTATAACGCTCAAGTTATTAAAACATTATGTCTCTCTTATCTCTTCTAGGTTTTCAGTCCAGAAGTAGAAGCAAAATTTAATAGAATAACTGCTATGGTAAAAGGATTTCTTACTCGTAGGCTTATGGAGACAGATAAATTGAAGCAACTTCGACAAACTGTAAAAGTAAGATCTTTATAAATTATTTGTATTTCACTTCTGTATCAGTTTCTGTCAGTCTTGTTACAGCTGAATTGGCAAAATAGTTCAGAACTTAGCCAGAGCAAACTATTTTTAGTGACTATAATATAGGCAATTTTAGAAATCTAATTATTTCATTCTGATAATTTTTTAAAATATGTAAAGAAAGTAGTTTATGTATTTTCATCTCACTTTAAAGTTGAGTGCTGTTTTGATTCTGATAAGTAATAAATTTTTGTATTTAGTAATTTTGGATTAACTGAAAAAAGGAAACTTTAGTGATTGTGAACCCTCTGAGAAAAATTGTTTTTAAAGGAGCATTTTTTTTTTTCAGGATACTATGGAATTCATAAGAAGTTTTCAGTCAGAAGCACCATTAAAGAGAGGAGTTGTTTCAGCACAGGATGCTTCTCTTCAGGAAAGAGTGCTGGCTCAGGTAAGTGTACGGGTCCTGAAGGCTTTGGGAAATGGAAATACTTTATTTCTCTCCCTTCACTTAACCACTGAAAATATGTTTTAATTAAAACTTTAATCTTTTTCTGTAAATAAAGTATATATAATATTATTGTACGCTGACCTCATCTTTTTAAATGGGTACAATATTTTCTTCTTTTGAAACTAGTTGCGAGCTGCCCTGTATGGTATTCATGATATATTCTTTGTAATGGATGCAGCTGAAAGAATGTCTATTCTACATCATGACCGAGAAGCTCGCAAAGAGAAAATGCTCAGGCAAATGGTATGTTATCTGATTTTGTAATGAATACGTAAAAAAGAAAAACTGTTTCTTCTACAGTCACAAAATACTTCTGACACTAGCTGTGTGGGTTTTTCCCCCACACCAACCAGTTCTTTAATACCCTGGGTGTCCTACCATTCAGTTAACTTCTGATAGTATCTACCTAGAGTTATCAGATACTACAAGTTAAGGAGGCAGTTAAGACTGTCCCCACTTCTGACACTAATCACACTTCCCAGGTTGTCACTTAAACTTCTGACTGATGCTATAAATTGAGGTTCCCATTAACCCCTCCTTCAGGTCAGTAATTTTATAGAATGCTCACAGAACATACACTTTTTGGATTACTAGAGGCCCAGTGCACAAACTTCGTGCATGATGGTGGGGGATGGTCCCTCACCCTCTCCAATCCAGGACCCATCAGGGGATGTCCGCTGAGATCGGGCCTAAACCGGCAGTCAGACATCCCTCGCAATCCGGGACTGCTAGCTTCTAACCACTTGCCTGCCTTCCTGATTGCCTCTAACTGCTCTCCCCTGCCAGCCTGATCCCCCTAACTGCTCTCCCTTGCTGGCCTGATTGCTCCTAACTGTTTCTGCCTCAGCGCCATCATTGTGGCTTTGTCCAGAAGGTCTCCCAGAAGATGCCTGGTCTAATTAGCATATTACTCTTTTATTAGTATAGATCAGTGTTCGGCAAACTTATTAGTCAACAGAGCCAAATATCAATAGTACAATGATTGAAATTTCTTTTGAGAGCCAAATTTTTTAAACTATATAGGTAGGTACATTGTTATTAATTAGGGTATTCCTAAATTGGCTTTTGCTAAAAACGTCCTCAATCTGATTGAGGCATGTGGCTCTCAAGCCACGGTTTGCTGACCACTGGTATAGATTATATAACTAGAGGTCTGGCGCTCATCATAGCGACTGATCATTTCGCCATTTGGTCCATTTGCATATTAGGGTTTTATTATATACGATAAAGGATATAGTAAGTTATATAGATGACTAGCCAGATGAAGAGATGCATAGGGTGAGGTCCAGGAGGATCCTAAGAGCAGGAGCTTCTATTCCTGTAGAGTTGGGACCACCTTTATAACACATATATGTGTTTACTAGCCTAGAAGCTCTCTGAACTTTAGGATTTTTTTTTTATATATTTTATTGATTTTTTTACAGAGAAAGGAAAGGAGAGGGATAGAAAGTTAGAACCATCGATGAGAGATAAACATTGATCAGCTGCCTCCTGCACACCTCCTACTGGGGATGTGCCCACAACCAGAGTACATGCCCTTGACCAGAATCGAACCTGGGACCCTTCAGGCCACAGGCCGATGCTCTATCCACTGAGCCAAAACGGTTAGGGCTGAACTTGAGGAATTTTGTGGAAGCTTCATTATGATCAATTATTAACTCAATCTCTAGTTCCTCTCCTGTTTCCAGAGAATAGGAGATGAGGCTAAAAAAGTTCTAAACTTCCAATCATGCTTGGTCTTTCTGATGACAAGGAGTCCACTCAGAGTTACCTCGTTAGAACACAAGATGCTCCTATCACCCAGACAATTCCAATAGGTTTAGGAGATCTGTGTCAAGATTCAAAGTCAAAGACCAAATATTAAAATAAAAGATGCGCATGAGTGGATGAGTAATAGGGAGATAAGGACACATGTAATACCTTAATCCAGTGGTCAGCAAACTCAACAGAGTCAAATATCAACAGTACAATGATTGACATTTCTTTTGAGAGCCAAATTTTTAAAACTTAAACTTCTTCTAACACCACTTCTTCAAAATAGACTCACCCAGGCCATGGTATTTTGTGGAAGAGCCACACTCAAGGGGCCAAAGAGCTGCATGTGGCTCGTGAGCCGTAGTTTGCCGACCACAGCCTTAATCAATAAAGAAATTTTTAAAAATACACACACACACAACAACAACAACACAAAAGGTGCTTCTGCCATTCTTATCAGTCAGATTAAAAGGGTTTTTTAAGTTTATCTCTATTAGAAACTTGGATCAAAGATGAAATATTAGCAGAAACCAGGGGCAGAATCATATATATATATATATATGCTTTTTTGGGTTTGGTATACTTGATACTAAATATCATTCTTTATTGACTTCAGCACCCTTCCTATAATTCTTAAGCATAGGTAATTTCCAGGATTTCTAGCAACACTGAAGTCTATAGACTGATTCAAAAGAAATTGGTGAAAGAATTGCATATTGTTTTGTGATTAGATTTTGGAGTTTGAAGCTTTGAATGTTGCTTGTATGCCTGATAAATTATCATCTACTCCTGATGGAATTTCCTTGAAACTATCATGTGCCTTTTTCCTTTTTTTTGGAAATCAGAGTTAGAAAACAGAGGCTCCAATTCATTTGAAATATATCAGAGTGTTGGAGATCTGTGGTTTGAATCTTAGTGTGGTTGGCAAAAGAAAAGCTAATTTTGTATTATTTCATTGGGAAAAATTATTGTAAATGTTTTAAATTAGACTGCTTCAATTATAAAGACTAAGTTAAAGTTCAAAATGCTGGTAAATGATGTCTGTACATGCAATTAAAATCATCCTATACTGTAATTTAGTGGTATTACTGGATATTGTTAGAGCTTTGTTACTTTTGTATTTTAAAGGATAAAATGAAAAGTTCACGAGTGTCTCTCTCTGCTGCAACACAGAAGTCTCTTGATAGGAAGAAGTATATGAAGTAAGTTTTTCATGTCATGTCACACTAATTTAATTATTATCATACCCATTAATTTCAGTCATCTGTTGGTCTCTATATTTATGTTAGAAATAAAGAACAAGAAATAATTTTTTAAAAAGAAATAAAGAACAGCTCACTCTTCTGCAGCTGAACTGATATAAATCCCTTTTTTATGTAAGAGTTTTATAAAATCCAATGGTAAAATCTGATTTCAACTTTAGATAAATATATTTATTAACTACTAAATTTGTCAGGGTTCACCTTGTGTAACTGATAGTGAATCAAATCTTAAACAGTTTATCCCTATATACACTGTCACTTTTATACCTTTTAAATATGTTCATTTTCTAATATCCTAAAGACCGAATGGAAAGAAAAACTTAATGCAAAGAATATCCTAATGATTATCTTATTAAAACTCTTTTTTCTTAAAAGTAGTATTTATTATGCTTAGTAGAGGTTTTTCATGGTACATTTTTAAGATGATTTGTTTCTGTCACCATGTATCACATTTGTAAACATGTCTTTTCCCCCTTTCTGAATTCATTGTTTGTGTGTCCTTATTTTTATATTATATTAGAGCTGCTGAAATGGGAATGCCAAATAAGAAGTTTCTGGTTAAACAAAACCCTTCTGAAACAAGGTGAGAAAAATCACTTAGCCGCAATGAGAGGCTGTTTTTTTAATTTATTTTTTTAAAAAGAAAATGTTATAAATCCTGAGCTTGCTTTTTATTAGCTTTGTTCCATTTTTTCTCAGTAGAACATACTCTGCTGAGTTGAAGGATCTCAGGGTCAGAAATGGTTTTAACACTTGGTCATGTACCTGGTCACATGTCAGACCAGATATTCCTGAAGGCATGCTGTCCCTGGTGAAAATTTGAGTCCATATGACCTGAATTCAGCCCATGGTCTTTGATATTTATTTAGAAAACTTTGAAAGCTAACTTAATATTTCTGAGTTGTTTCCTACTCTTGTAAGAGTGAAGTTTCTTCTCAGATATTTGAAAGGAAAAATTGGCTTTTGTAAAGTATATAAATAAATTACCTAAAAGCAGCAGGATTAATACTTATGTTGGACATCTCTTTCCTGACAAAAACCTAAGGTTTGAGCTCTTGGTGAGCGAAATATAAGTACCATATTAATTTACTTTAATCAGTTTGCTTTGCTTTGTAGTATTACATTATATAGATGACTTATACTTCACTCTTATCATTTATTTACAGAAAATGGGGAAAAACGGAATTTATCCTGTTGAATTGAGTTGTTTTTTTTTTATTTTGTTAACAGAGTTCTTCAGCCAAACCAAGGACAGAATGCTCCTGTTCATAGGCTACTTAGTAGACAAGGGTAAGAATGTAACACATAAGGGTATTTAAAATATTCAAATTGAGATTAGCTTTGAGAGGGAAAATAATTTAGAGCTCTTTGTATAAAGGATAGTTGTTTTTCAAATGTGATTTATTTTATAGAATTAGAAAGAACTTTTAAAGTTTTGTGTTCAAAGATAACCCTTTGGTTTACTATTGTATATTACATTTCAATTGTCATCTTATGTTGGCATGCTTTTACTTTTCATTTCATACCATTTTGCTCATTAAATATTGTAAACATCTGTATAGTAATTTCACCATCACCGAAGTATTTCTCCAACAAAGTGTGTACTGTCTCCTGCTGAAGCAAAGTATAGTTTCCTTAATGAGCATGCATGAGATTTAAATTATTTTTAAGCTATTTGTGTTAAGAACAGTTGATGCAGTATGGTTGCTTTCTTTGAATGTTGAACATCTAGCCCTTAATGCAAGTGACTTGTTAATTCTTTTATATTCAATTAGAACCCCTAAGACATCAGTGAAGGGGGTTGTGCAAAATAGACAGAAGTCTTCACAGAGCAGAGTGCCTAACAGAGCGCCTGTTGCAGGTGTGTAGCAATGAGTTTGCAAAGCCCATTCGAAAGAAAGAAGTGCACAAGCTGCCCTGTAATGCAGGCCTCACGCATGGGATCCGTCATCCTTGCCACCATAATTCTGGCATATTCACAGTCACTCCTATAAGTGATCATTTGTGTCAGTAGTTTGTGGCGGTCAGGAGGAAATCTTAGTGAAACTGTTTCCAATGTCAATTTGTATAATAATTCCATAGAAACACAGTTGTTTTAATCTGAAATTTTTGTAGAATTACAATAATTAATTCAGAAATCTTTTTATAAATGAGTGACATGTAACAGTGAACGCATGCCTAAATCTATGCATGTTCAGTTTTGGGAAGTGTAGCTATTACCCAGAAATATTTTATCTGTACAGAAGGAAAAGAAATTCTCCCTCTGACCACAAGATCACATGTGAATATGCCAGTTGGGAGGGGATAAGTTGTTGTTTTCTTGTGCTCAATAAGAAGCTTGCGTTAAATCTGTGTTCATTATTAGAGAATTCTTCAAGGGCAAAACTAAATAATGTATTTTAAAATTCTGTGTATGGTGGCAAGAAGACAAATTCATTGTTGAGCTATTGCAAAAACGCTTAAGCTAACATTTTAATATTTTTTAGCTGTCTTTGTTAACACACTGATAAGCTCACAAAAAATTACATGATCCATTAAAAATACTTTCTAAAATGCTTTTCTTTAATTATACTACTTTTTAAGCATTTAAAAGAAACCAAAATTAATCAGGCAATGACAGTTAAATTTATAATAAATTATATCATTAATATGCAATTAGCATATTTTAGGGCTTTTATTACTAAGTGATTGTCTCCAAAGTAGGAGAAAATAAGCAACATAAGAAATGTTTTCATATTATCACCACTTGCTCATAGAAATTCAAAGAAGGAATCAGATATTGATTGTAACTTGGAAATGATTGCTGACCTTTGCATGTAGAGAGTAAATTTCATTCATAATGTTGCATGTATAGACGATAATTTAAATGTCTTCTTTTGGAAGTCACTGTGAGTGACAGTTGGTCAGTTCTTTAATGCAGTTGAAGATCCTGCTTATTCCAGAGGGAGTCAGAATGAGCTGTTTGAAAAATAACCTTTTGAAAGAACTCAGACCAAACACCAGATCTCTTGCTTGTGAAGTTATATAGAATTTTCAACTTTTGAAAATTCAGCTTTTTAAAAGGACATTTTCAATTTTTCCCCTGTTTTATATATATATAGTGATAAAGCCTAGCTAGTTGGCAAATCATTGAGGAATTAATACTGTTTTGCTTCAAATTATTTATTTGCTACAGTGATTACTCTCCATGTTCTTTCTCATGCATTTCATCTCCACTTTTTGTCACTTGTGAACTTGTAAGCAAAATAGCAACTACTGTTTTTATTCAGTAATGTTCAATGGTGTCAAGGGTGAATAGGAAGTCACTGCAGTTAATAATATACAGTGAATTTCAGTATTGAGAATTATTATGATTTAATTGCATCGCAACATAAATAATATAAATGAACTCAACCCTTGAAATAGCATGTGTAATTAATATATACCTAAACAGGTACAGAAATTCTTTCCTTAAGATTTACTTAGACATGAGTGCATCTATAATAATAAAACGTAATACGTATGCTAATTAGACTGGACAGCCAGATGACCTTCTGGATGAAGTCGGGGCCGCGAGGGCCAAGGCAAGCCTCTGCAGCTGCAAGGGCCAACCCCCTTGCGCAAATTTCTCACATCAGGCCTCTAGTATTTAAATGATTTAAAAAGACTAGAGAATCTTACCCTTTTATATAAAATGAAAATTTGGGATATGTAAAATTCTAACTGAATCTCAACACAGGGCTTCATAGTTGTTCTTGAAAAGATTACTCTTTCCTGTTTAGATTTTTAATGGTCTGGATATGTTTCAAACAAGTTTGAAATTATGCTTTGATTTAATCTACATGGAGAACAAACCATTTAGTAAGCAATTTTAGGAAACTAATTTTTAAGATGACAGAATATCATACTCTGAGAATGAAGTAGAATTCTAAGATGTTAAAATTTACTGCAAAGCACTTATAGTTAATTATAGTTTTTACAAACGAAATTGCAATGTGTGATCTTGTGTGCTTTATAGCATATTTGTTCACTTTATGTTTTGTGTTTAACTCAAGGGTTGATAGTGAAATTCAGGAACCACTAATTAAGGCAAAGTAGGAGACAGCAATGAAAAAATGGGTAAGGAATGCAACAAAGCAGGTTGAATTGAGTTCTCAGAATCTCTGCTTCTAGTTCTGTTACTTAGGCAGGTGACTTACTCTCCTGTGTCTCAGTTTTATTGCTGAGATAGCAGTTTCTACCTCAGGATTTTATATAAGGATTAAATATGATAATGTATATTGCTTAACTTAGTGCTTGGCAAGAGCATTAAATAGTATCATTATAGAAAAAGTAACATCAAGAAATAATATTAGTTTTGCTCTATTTTTAGGAGTATATGCAGGAAAAATCCAAAGAAAGCGGCCAAATGTTGCGACAATTTAAGAAGACAACATTCATTAGGATAAAAAAGGGAGGGTTCATCCATATTATTGTCCATGCCCAAGACTTTTCATTTCACCCTGGACTGTTTACACAGACAAAATGACGTCAAAGGGCTGAATAATTATGTGGGTAATATGGTCAGTCTGGCTAATTCCTTCCCATACCACCATTTTCCTTTAAATATTAGGTTTGGGTAAAGAGAAATTAGTGTTTAGTTAATTGACTCATCTCTGTACCAAACATAAGTTTGTTTTATGTACCCATATGTCTATTGAGAACTTTTGTAAACTTAAAAGGACATTTGGGTTTATTTTTATAAACTACTGAAAAGGTGTGATAAAATATAGGTTCTAAAATATAAATTTCATACATTTCTGCATACTGATTGCTGAATTTGATAAATTAGATACTGTTCAAGGAGAAATTATTGCAGAAAAATGTTTTCTCCTGGTTTTGTAAAAACTTATTAATCTCTCAGCCTTCATATTCTTGATCTTACAGGATAACCACGTAGAATAAAACATTTGCCTGCTGATTGTGGTCCACCTAACATTTACCACAGAAGTATCTGGGGATCACCCTTTTGGTCATAAGCACACATTTTTCTCAACAGCTAGTTGTCTTACAGAAATGTTAGGTTTGATGTTTGTTGCCTAGTACTCTTAGAAACATTTCTGCTGAATTAAAAAATCTTTCTGTGGGGGGTAACAACTTTGGTGAAGACAGTACACTCTTCCTGAATGTAGTGGCATGCATTGATATTACATTCATCTCTGTAACCGAATGTTGCATGCAGTCTTCTTTTCCATTTAGTCTGTATATTTTGTTTCTTCAGAGTCTGCTTTTTCTAGCATGCTTGATTTAGGAGAGAACAAAGGGCTATATAACATAATAAGAAGGCCAGATTTTCACATGGGATAATAATATTATCTAGTTGAAATTCTGCATTATTTAAGAAGCACTGCCTTTTAAAATTTTTCATCATTAACATATTCATTTAAAATATAAACCAAAAAAATGTTACTAAGGGACTATGACTTTATGAAAGAGAATGCCACTGTTAATTTATGATAGCATTTCCAAAAAGGGCTTTGTGCTTCTTACATAAAATTGGGACTGTGTACATTTAACCTGTCTAAATTTTTAAAAGATAGTGGTGTTTGAAAATGTAGCCTATATGTATTCCTAATATTCTTAAAAGAATGGATATAAAGATTGTTTTCTTTGACTTTCTGTTCTATTTAAAATTTAACTTTTACAGCCAATCATGGACAGAAAGTAATAACCTACTCTTATCTGGGTGTAAACTTTATTGAGATGTATCGTTTGTTGAATGAATAAACCAGGAAGTTAAAAGACAGGCAAAATGTCTGAATTACCAATTTTTTTATTTGTAGGCAAGAATATCAAGTTATCTTAATATGATAAATTATGCTTTATCATTCTGAAACCTCAGGAGACAGATTGCTCATATCATTGTGGAACTTTCCACTAAGAAAGATACTAAAAGTTTGGTGTATACTAATACAAATTAGCTAAAACAAGTAGTATTTTTTGGAGAAAGTTAAAACTAGTTTTAGATTAAGGATGAGAAACTTGAGTGTGTTTTCTTTAAGCTAGAGCATGTGTGTTTTATACCTTGTTTAAATGTTCACAGCTTTTCTCAGAAAAGTGCCAGACATTGTTTTTGTGCTTTTAATGGATTTTTATTTATACGCATTATTTTTTTAATATTTACTTTAAAGTGGAATGTTCATTAATGTGAATTGTATTTATTTTTATACTTTAATTTTCACTAGTTCTGCTTTTAGGAAAAAGACAAAATAAAGTTTTCTTAAAGGAAATCTAGTTTGATCTTTTTTACTTACCAAGGAAAGGACTATTAGGGATAGATGTTAAAAAGTATCGGGTTAAAACATTAATACTATAATATGGTCAAATTTTACAATGAAAAGTCCCATGAAAAATATACTCCACTATTTAATATGTAACCTATACCAGTGCTTATTCCAGTATTTAATGTTGCATGACTCGGACTTCTCAGAAGACAATTAGTTCACTAGAGGTAGAATGTCTTAGTTTACTAAGTTAGAAGCCTGCTAAAGAGTGAATGGGAGCAAATACTGAGGTCAAAGCTCACATAAAAGCTGCTAATTTATACAGCTTTGAGACCAGCTCTTGGTCCTGCCTGTCGTATAATGTGAACCCAGTAAAATGCTGCTCATTTTCACTTCTTACTGAGATATACTGCATTGGATAATCTGCAAGATGGTGTGAGAAGAGCCCTCACTTTTCCCATGGCCACTCTTGAACTCTTTTCATTTCATATATTGGGAATAATGCATATGACAGAAAACTTATTCACACTGAGTAGAAAGAAGGCCCATTCTGGAAATGAAGATCTTTGTTTTCTATCAGGTGTCACTATTCCATGAGCAACCACAGGCACTCTCTACCCCCTCCCATGAAAAGTAATAGTTACAAAAAGAAAAATAAATGGAGTTGAAATGCTTGCTCTCTAAGGGACCATAGTAGGCGTATGTATGTGTAGATTATAAAAATAATTTAAAACAAAGGAGACTTAGCTGTTGAATATAAAGCCAACCAAAGTGGAATATGGTGCAGTGGATACCCATCCTTGATCAAGTTGTAAAGACCGCTCTGAGGGCAAAAAATGGTGTCTAATCAAAATTATACTTGAAAATAGTCCTGAGGAATCGAAGATGGCGGCATAGGTGAACACCTACACTGCTGCCTCGCACAACAATTTCAAAACTACAACTAAAAGACAGAACGGACATCATCCAGAACCACAGGAAAGCTGGTGGAGTGTAAGGTCTACAGCTAGAAGGAAAGAGAGGGGCTCACGGAGAACCAGAGGAGCTGCAAAAAGCCGAGGTACTGAGACGTGCGCGCTGAGAGAGCGGGTGCCCGAGTACCTGGCTGGCTTTCTCTGGCGGGAGGGAAACGGAGACTCTCAACGGCATTGAACCCCTTATCTTACGACACTAAACCCCAGATCCAGCGAAACTCATACGGGGGGAGTTTGGACTGTGAAAAGGGAGAGGTGCACGGAAATTTAGGGGAGTCGCAGAAGATAAGGTTTGGTCTCGCACATGCACGGTGCTGCGCGCAGGACAGATTGCTGATTGTGCTGCTGGCTTTGACGAGTGGGCGGGAGACAGACCCTCCGAACTGTGCCACTTCTGACTCCACTAAGTCCCTGTTTCGGGCGAAACCCTGGGGACCTAGACTCGTGTGGTCCTAGTGCTCAGGGGAGCTAGAAAGGCAGCGGTTAGAGGCACTGCGGGTGCGGGCACGCACAAGGACCGCTCCAGCCATTACCCAATCACGTGAGGCTCAGGGGCCGTGGAGGGCGGGGCCGACTGGAAGGCAAGGCGGTCCCTTAAGCCCTGAGACTCCACCCCTCCCAAGCTCAACAGAGGCTTCTTCGGTTTTGCATCTGGTATCATAAGGCTGAATCCAACACAGAAGTTTCCCCGGCATAGTGAAAATGCCGAAACAAGGGAAGGGATCACAAACAAAAGAAATGGAGGAAAACAAACAACTGGATATAGAGTTCAAAACCACGCTTGTAAGGTTTTTCAAGAATGTGCTAGAAAAATTCGATAAATTTAGTGAGACCCAAGAGGAGATGAAAAAGGACCAACTAGCGATACAAAAGAGCCAACTAGAGATGGAAAAGGTCCTACTAAAGATGATAAAGGACCAAATAGAAATTAAACATACACTGACTGAAATAAAAAATATTATACAGAGTCCTAACAGCAGACTAGAGAAAGGCAAGAATCAAGTAAAAAATTTGAAATATAAAGAAGCAGACAACATTCAACTGGAAAAGCAAGAAGAGAAAAGAATCCAAAAATGTAAACATAATGTAAGGAGACTCTGGGACAGCTTTCAGCATACCAACATCAGAATTGTGGGGGTGCCAGAAGAAGAGAGAGAGCAAGATACTGAAAACCTGTTTAAAGAAATAATGACTGAAAACTTCCCACATCTGGTAAAAGAAATAGACTTACAAATCCAGGAAGCACACAGAACCCCAAAGAAAAGGAATCCAAAGAGGACTACACCAAGACACATCATAATTAAAATGCCAAGAGCAAAAGAGAAAGAGAGAATATTAAAAGCAGCAAGAGTAAAACAGTTTATTACCTACAAGGGAGCACCCATACGACTGTCAGCTGATTTCTCAACAGAAACGATGCAGGCCAGACGGGAGTGGCAAGAAATATTCAACGTGATGAATAGCAAGAACCTACAACCAAGAATAATCTATCCAGCAAAGCTAACATTCAGAATTGAAGGGCAGATAAAGAGCTTCACAGAGAAGAAAAAGCTAAAGGAGTTCATCAACTCCAAACCAGTATTATATGAAATGCTGAAAGGTACTCTTTTAGAAGAGGAAGAAGAAAAAGGTAAAAGCCAAAAAATTATGAACAACAAA
>JAAGEH010002525.1:18004817-18030103 GCA_011751065.1 Lasiurus cinereus
ACCCCATATAAAAGGAATCCAAAGAGGACTACACCAAGACACATCATAATTAAAATACCAAGAGCAAAAGACAAAGAGAGAATATTAAAAGCAGCAAGAGAAAAACAGTTCATTACCTACAAAGGAGTACCCATAAGACTGTCAGCTGATTTCTCAACAGGAATGATGCAGGCCAGATGGGAGTGGCAAGAAATATTCAACATGATGAATAGCAAAAACCTACAACCAAGAATACTACATCCAGCAAAGCTATCATTCAGAATTGAAGGGCAGATAAAGAACTTCACAGAGAAGAAAAAGCTAAAGGAGTTCATCAACTCCAAACCAGTATTATATGAAATGCTGAAAGGTACTCTTTTAGAAGAGGAAGAAGAAAAAGGTAAAAGCCAAAAAATTATGAACAACAAATACATATCTATCAACAAGTGAATCTAAAAATTAAGTGAATTAAAAATTTGATCAACAGAATAAACTGGTGAATATAATAGAATCAGGAGCATCAGGGGAATGATCAGAGGGGTGTACAGGGAGAGACTGGACAAAAATCATATACCTATGGATAAGGTCGATGGGAGGGAGGTAAGGGTAGAGGGAAGGGTGGGAGTTGGGTGGAGGGGAGCTATGGAGGGGAAAAAAGAGAAACAAATGTAATAATCTGAATAATAAAGATTTAATTTTTAAGAAAGGAAAGAACCTAGGTAGTCTTGATCCCAAAACAATGGAGCAGAAGAAAAGCCTCAAGGAAATTGTCTAAAACTTATAGAAAAACATGTGAAAATTAGTAATTGAGACACATGTTGTTGCTCTTTATAGATGGAGCCAAGGTGCCATTTTTCATGTAGCATGCTAAGAAATTAAAGTAAGAGCTTATGCATTAAAAAAATCAATAAAAATATATTAAAAGACAAAAAAAGAAAAACATTTGTATTAAATTAGTAATATTACTATGATTAGTATCAGAATTAACTTATTCTTCTCATGTTAAGATCCAGATTGGCTCTCAATAGTTGATGGTTGAATGAACAGTGATTAGTAGGGAAAGGATCTGAGCCCTAACTACCAGGAATCAACCAAAGATTAATTGATAGGAATTCCATGGGGATTTCATATTTAAAGAAAGTGTATTTAACAATACCAAACTGAAAATATAATCAAATAAGAAATTTTTTAAAAACTTAATTTCTTACTATTCGTGCTCTTAGAAGATAGAGCTTTTTATGATAAATTCTTAGTTCTTCTCTACTTATAAACAAACATTTGATTCATATAATCTGAAGATTATTTTAATGTAACAATAATAGATTTGGACACTCCACTGTCCTCTCTGGCCTAGACTCTCTTTTAAAAGAATTTTCTCATTTTTCACCCTGTAGTTAAGGGGGGTATCAGATCAAAGTGCTTTGTGTGTATCAAAATATGGCCCATTGTCTTATCAAGAAAGGATCTGCAACCTTGGCCTCATTAGCACCAAGTTCTTACCACAAAACAAACACAGCAAGCAGGGATTTCCATATCATCATCACTATTACTTAACAAATGTCTTCTGATGGGCCAAAAGTTCTTTCTTACAATATTTATCTTTACAAAATGTCCATTTTAGGTAGAAAACAAATATTTCAGATCCTACTAATTTGGAATTTGTGGTTATTCAAATCTTGTCCTTGAATGCACCTTTGCACCATGCACAAGTAAAGGAAATTAAGAAGTAAACAAGGTAGTATATAAAAATATAATGTTTACCCGACTATTAAAAGGATTAATTCATGTGTCTTCACATGAAACTGAAGTGCTAAACAGATTATTTTAATCCCTGATAACAAGGCCATCTAGCAAATGAGAGAATAATGTACATAAATTCATCATTTGTAAACTATAAAAATCTCTACAAGTTCTGACAAGCCCTGATGTTAACTGTACTCACCGAACTCTGTTTTTTCAGGGGCACTGGGACAAGTTAGCTGAATAAGAAAATCTACTAGTCATTATGAGCCTTTCTGACAGTCACTTTTGCCTGTTTGCTCTGTACCCTGGAAACATTTAAGTAGGTAAGTTTCAAATTTTTTCATACCTCAATATTCCATAAGTCAGGAGTCTTACTTATGAAAAGCCTACAATTTGAATGAGGATGAAAACCATTCAAAAAATGTTAAAATATTTGTTAATGTCACACCAAGTATACCAAAATTATATTTGGAAGAAGGATAGAAGACGGTGGTATAAAGTAGTTAAAGATAATTCAAAAAGACTGCAGATGGCAGATTGCCTCCTGAAGACAGGATGATAATATTGATGGAGGAAGTAAGTATTATGAATAGGAGATGAGTATGGCAGTGAGCTTAGCGGCAGAATTATGGACCATGTGCCCTTGCAGTAAGGAATTTGCACACTTAAAGGGAAAGATTTAAATTGGGAAGCTGGCTCCAGCTGGTTTGGCTCAGTGAACAGAGCGCCAGCCCTCGAATGGAAGAGTCCCAGGTTTGATTCCAGTTATGAGCACATATTATAGGCATGATCGATCCCCTCAGATCTTAATGGATCATACATTAAACATAGTTATTGAATGGCTTTAACATGTCAACTCAGCTTTTTGAAAAATGTTTTAATTTTTCTCGTAATAATCTTGCCTGTTTTCTACAATCGAGGAGAGAACACTCTTTATCCATTCCGTCCTTTTTAGGATACATGATAACCAAGAAAGGTTTCCATATTAATCTTACTAATTTTATGGTAAAACTCTAAATACCAAGTTCCTTAAAATAGCATCTTTTACTGGTAAACAAGTGAAGCATAAATTATAATTTAGTCTATGTAATCTTTTATTTGGTTTCCCTCTTTTTAGAGAAAATATATTTAAGGTTTAAAAAAAGCTATGTTTGCATGTATATGTATGAATATGTGTTTGTTCCTGTGTTTCAATATTAAATTACCTACACTATTAAAATATCCTGATTAAGGCACAGTTGGTAATACGCTTGAAACACAAATGAAGCAAATCAGAGAGTGATTTAAAAAAAAAAAAAGATAGTTTGGTGGTTAAAACTAAGCTATAGAAAAACCTGTGTGTTTGAAAAACAGAGAAAACACCATAAGACACAAATGAACACTCTTAACATAGCTCAATACTCATGTATATATTTGACATTTTGGGCAAACAGAATTCTCAGGCCAAGTTTTCACCCATTCAGACATACTATTCTCTCTTTCAGTGTAAATTTTTAGGTAAGTTACTACATATTTTCCCTAGAACAGGAGCTCATCTTAAAATGGAACTTGGTTCAATCTCTGATTCAATAAAACAATAAACAAGTAACTACCCAACCACTTCCTAAAATAAACTTCATTTGAAAGTTATTTATTATCCTATCTAATAAAAGAGAAACATGCAAATTGACTGTACCTCTGCTACATCCACAAGCCATGCCCACCAGCCAATCAGGAGTGAGAATACAAATTAACCCAACCAAGATGGTGGTTCATTTGTATATCCAGGCACAGAGAGAATATTGAAGACAGCATAGAAGGAAGCCAAGCACTGCAGAAGGGAGCGAAGCTCTGGAGAAGCAAGCAGGGCAGCGGAGATGGAAGTGAAGCAGGTGGGGTGGTGGAGAAGGCTACAGGAAGCCCTATTCTTGCAGGAATAGGCCTGAGGAAGCCCTGTTCTCCCAGGAATGTTCCTGCAATGGGCCTCTAGTCAGTACATAAAGTTCCACAAACATTTGCATCCAAACAGCACTATTCTTGTTACCTAATGGGAGGCTCTGGAGTTTAATTTGTCATTCTTTGGTGTTAAATAGGAATAATATCTTGTACCACTAATAAAGTATGCAGACTCAAGACATATAATTATTATTTAAACATCTTTGATGCTTAACTCCAATCAGTATAAAAGTTAATTCATGCCTAAGCATAAGCCTTTCTTAGCTAGGTTTATCTCTGTGTAGTGAGTCAGTGTTTTGAAACCATATAATCTTGCTGAAGTACAGAATAAAGAGTTCTATCTGAAAGATGTACTCAACTGTGTCTTCATCACCGGGTGTTTGCGTGGATGTGCACACTGGTTTTTCTGCCATGTCAGACTGAAAGAGCTGAAAACAAAGAACAAGACCCTTTTAAAAACTTACTGTAAAAGGCAATATTCTTACAACACAATTTAGATCAACAAGGGAGTCTAATATAGACATTATCCTAGGTTTGGGCTTTCAGTTCACAGTATTGATCTGTTTTTAATTGTGGCTGTTTTTTATACAGGCTTCTATATAACATATAATATTCAATTTATAATGTACAATAATACATTTAGCCACAAACATGAGGAAACCATCCAACAAAAGGTAAACTCCCTTTTGAAATCAACAAGACAAAGAACATTCTTCTTTAAAGGGCTCTCTGAGCATGAGAAGGGAAATAGGAAATTTTGCTTTAAAAAGATATTAAAAAAATCAGGTAGACACTTTTAGTACTTACCTTTCCAGAGTAGAATACCAGGGGAGACTGGAGTGCTCTAGTGTACTTACTGAAGGAGAATTGAGAAACCAGAGCTTATAAAATCTAAACAAGCCCGTTAGACACTAAACAAATTCATGATAGTTACCATTTATGAAGTATTTACTATGCACCTGGTGCTTATGTGTTTTACCTCTTTTAGTCCTCATGACAGATAGGAAATGCATAGATTTTCACTGCCATATGTAAGATGACAAAATTCAGATTCCAGAAAACTAAATTGCTTACCTGTCCAAGAGTTCAAGCGATGCCACAGATACAGGTCCGAACTGACTCCAAAGCTCGTGTTCTTTGTATTTATGGACCAATTCTTCTCTGATTCGCAACATTGGAACCAGGGAGGACAGATACAAGAGAGCACGTTGTACTGATTTGTCAGCAGAACTCCCTTTGAAGGACAGGCTACCCTACTTTTGAGGACGGCACAAAGATACTGAGAAAATGAGGCATATGTGAAAAGATATAGCAAAGAGAAAAGCAAGCAGAATTAAAGAATGGCTCTAGGTATCATGATTTCTTCCCTTGCTATATCCTGAGGATTATTCCACTTTAGTTCATAGATTTATCTCGCTTTCCCCTAATGGTAAATCGGGTTCCCTCATACAGATAGTATTCTGTTGTATGGTATGGTTTATTCCAGTCTGATATATATAAAGGTTCTATATTATTTAGCAGAATGTTAATGGTAAGTATTGCAATGATTTTCAGTCTTTAGTTGCAATCCACAATAAACATTTAAACCCCTGAAAAAAAGGTTGCTTCTTGTCTTCTTCTACTTACCCTTTCTCAGAATTTGAAACAAGTTACTCTCCTGCAGATAAAAGTTCTAGAGATCTAATGTACAACGTGGTAACTGTAACAATAAAAGCGTAATATGCTCATTAGACCTGATGGCCGAACACTGGAATGACTATCTGGATGACCTTCTGGACAAAGACAGGGCTGCGAGGGCCGAGGCCCTTGCATGAAGTTTGTGCATTGGGCCTCTAAGAGTTAATGATATTGTATTGTATTCTTGAAATTTTCTAAAAAAGTAGATATTAAGTATTCTTACCCCCCCAACATGGATTAACCTGATTATAGTAATCACTTTACAATGTATATGTATATTAAAACATCACATCACACATCTTAAATATGTACAATTTTTATTTGTCAATTACATTTCAATAAAGCTAGAGACATTTTTAAAAGTATCTCTGTGTGACTGCTGACTTCTTGGCAAGTCTACAGTGGATGGCTTGAAAACTAGAGAGACAGTTATCTTGCTCTTAAAAATCTAATTAATGCACTTATAAGAATGGGGTTTACTTCTCTCATAAACCTAGAGCAGAAGCTCTCAAAGTATAGCCCATTAGCCCCTGGGCACCCAGAAACTTAAGGTCTTTATAAGGTCAAAATAGTTTTATTAGTTCTAAGCTAATTTCCTTGTTCCACTGTGTTGACATTTGCACTGATGGTTCAAAAGCAACGGAGAGTGAAGCTGCTGCTGTTTTAATCAAGGCAGCTGTGCGAAACTGCATTATTAGTTGCTGTGTTAGTCCTGTCACACATTCACAGCAAAAAGAAAAAGGTGAGTACCCATAAAACACTTATACTGCACACAAGTGATGGCTGTCTTGAGTAAAACAAGTTATGTGATTGTGAGAAATTGTCATTTCTTTTTTCCTGGAACACCTGTTTCAATTGCAAAAACAATGGACAGATACTTGGTTATTTCTAAAACAGTGTGCTTTGTAACATGAAAAAAAATAACTGAAATGTATCTTGTAAATGATAAAATTTGAGCTTTAAAGTTTTTGGAGAACTTGCATCCACCATTATGATCTTGACAGCTTTTAATACTGACAAACTTTCCACCAAAAATTAGTGGTGATATTAACAAATAGAAATTGTTGATATTGTATAATGAAATATGTCAGCATTAAGTAGACTTGGCTTTTCCAACCTCAGCGTTATTGACATTTGAGGCTGTATAATCTTTGTTGTGGAGGGCCATCCACTATAAGGTATTTATCAGCCTCTTACTAATAGACATCACAACCAAACCTGTTTCCAGACATTGCTAAATATTTTCCTGGAGTGTAAAATCAATCCCCTCCCCCTACTACCTCACCCACACACACCCGCTATAGCTAAGAACCACTGTCCTAGATAACTTAGTAAAGAGACATTTTCCAAATGCCCGATGTGTGACATTACAAAGCCATACATGAGTTCAAGATTCATTTAGACAGTAAGGTAGACCAACAGATTTTAATGTAAAAAAACAAAAAGTGTATACTGTAATATGGTTTCAGATTCTACTGATCTCATTAAGGTTTGATGGAGTGTTAAAGAACTATAAATGAACTGAGTGAGAATTTCAACAAATACATGGAAAACATAAAAATGGCAGGAGAAGGAATAAAGGCAGCCTCTAGGAGCAAAGACTGGCTCCTGTTGACAGGCAGCAAGGAAAGGGATACACCAGTCCTACAACCACAGGCACTGAATTCAACCAACAACCAAATGAGACTAGAAGTATATTCTTCCCTAGAGCCTCCAGAATGGAACATAGGCCTGCTGGTATCTTAATTTTAGCCTCATAAGACTCTAAATAGAGGGATACTGAAGGACACTATGCTTGAAATTTTGCCTTACAGAATTACTTGTGTGTTAATTGTAACCAACAAGGAACCTGCCAAACCATCTACTCCCTTTGTATCCTATTCACAAGCTGAATACAAGCCAGATATTACCATGATAATTGTGTCAAAAAGCAATGGTCAAAAAATTTAGAAAGTTCAAAATGAAATATAGCATCACACTGGAATTTCTTCACAAAAATAAGGTTAAAACCAAAGTAAATTTGTTTGGCTCCCTGTGAGTAAACATATTATGGATGCTGTTCAATGTGTTTTTTATTCAGGAGTCAATGTCAATATATATATATATATATATAATTCATTTCAGAGAGGAAGGGAGATGAAGAGAGAAAAAAAATCAATGATGAGAGAGAATCATTGATCAGCTGCAGGCACATGCTGGGGATTGAGCCCACAACCTGAGCATGTGCCTGTCAGGGAATCAAACCAGGAATCAAACTATGACCTCCTGGTTCACAGGTTGATGATCAACCACTGAACCACACTGGCCAGGCAATGCCAATTTTGAAGTGACTGAAAAATTAGCTTTTATGGGTAGTCTGTGTACAACTTCAGGGAGGAAGTTTTTTTAGTTGAGAAAACCCTAATCAGTACTACATAAATTAGAATTTGCTAAGCAGGAACTTTGTATAAAATATTTGAATCTACCGTGGGTTATTGAATCAGTATTGTCAATGGTGAATTCTATTTGCTCTCATGGACTTAACCATTGTTAGTTTCAAGAAATTTTATCAAAAATAGAAATTGAAGACCTGGTTGGACAGCTTAATGTGGAGCATCATACTGTGTATCAAAATGGTTGTGAGTTTGATTCTGGGTCAGGGCACATACCTAGGTTGTGGGTTTGATCCCCAATCAGGGCACGTAAGGGAGACAACTGATTGATGTTTCCCCCTCTCTCTCTCTTTCTCTCTCTCTCTCTCCCTTTTCCTCTTAAAAAAACTCACATATCCTCAGGTGAGAATTTAATAAAAAAGCAATTAAGCCGAAACCAGTTTAGCTCAGTGGATAGAGCGTCAGCCTGTGACTGAAAGGTCCCAGGTTCGATTCCGGTCAAGGGTACGTACCTTGGTTGTGGGCACATCCCCAGTGGGAGGTGTGCAGGAGGTAGCTGATCGATGTGTCTAACTCTCTATCTCTCTTCCTTCCTCTCTATAAAAAAATCAATAAAATATATTATTTAAAAAAAGCAATTAAGCATTCTGATATACCTTACCACATAGTCAGCAGTTTAATGATTAAATGTGGTAAAGTTGTGTGTGTGTGTGTGTGTGTGTGTGTGTGTGTGTGTGTGTTAACATTTTATTAAGATTTGACCTCAGGGCCAAGATCTAAATTGTTCTAAATGAAAAGAACTGCCCTTGATCACTTATCAAATACTTAGTGGCTTTGGAAATTAGCTTTTGCTGCAAACTATGAATTCAACCTAAAATTACAAAGTAAAACAACTTTTAACTTTTACTGTGACTACTAAGATTGTTTGAATCACAGTAATGTCAAGCTGCTTTATATACATGCAGTGCTTCAAAAACTAAAACCAGAAGTGAGATTCCCTATCCCCACACAAAATTAGGATTACATTTTTTTCAAGGGCAAATTAATCTTCCAGTATCATTTTCAGACCGCTGTGCAGGTGCAAAGGACATTTCCGTATTGCAAAGTTCACTTTACTGTGCAGTTGAGGAGATGCTACTTAACCTTTATTTAGAAGTGATTAATCTGACATGTAATGACATGCTAGCAAGTGAATGTAATGGAATTCTATAGACACCTTCCAAGCAATGAGTATGTTCAATGTGAATCATATGTTTATGGATATCCGTATTTGGCAGTATCTATTTATTTGAAAGGTTTTCAAAGATGGAAGTATATAAGATTTCATCATAAAGAGATGAACTTGCACAGTCTATTTTGGTGATGGAGGAACTAACTTTGAATCCCAACTAAGCAAAATGTTATCGCCACTCAAAGAATTCCATTCTTCTCATCAATAGACCCGTTCTTCCAAATAAAAAAATGTATTCAATCATTATGATCATATTTAGAGTTCCGTCCATACAAAGCGGCCGGGGTGGGAGAGCGGTATTGCAGGAGCTGAGAAAAGGGAACGTGCATGTTCCCCTTGGGGTCGGCGCAGCGAGACCGCGCGGGAAGCGGACGGCCGCGCATTTCTGATCGGCAGGGGCTGGAGGAGGAGGGCCGGCCCCGGCCCCTCAGAATGCAAATTCTGAGGCGGCTGAGAGCGAAGGACCCCAGGCTTGCAGGCCCGCTAAACAGCAGACCCGGGGACCCCGGGGGAGCTCGGCGCCCGCCGGTGGGAAGCGGTCTGTCCGGGGCGCCGCTGGCGCATGCGTATCGGGGTCCCAAGCCCGCGCCGCGCAGTCGCCATCGCGGGGTTTTCCCGTCGGAGCACACCTGGCGCCGGGGCCGGTCCAGCCCCAGGGGCCCCGGCGCGGGGCGTCATTGGCTCCGGCATCCGGGCACTCACAGCGTCTCCCGCCTCCGCGGGGGCGGAGCCGGGCGCACGGCCCTTTGTGTGTGGAGTCCGGTGAGTGCGGCCGGCGGGGAGCCAGCCGTGGGCTCCGGGCTGGGCGGGCGGGGTCCCAGGGTCCCCCTGCACTGGATCCCTAGCCCCCCAGCAGCACCCTCAGCTTCTCGGAGACCCCAACAAGGCCTCCCCTATCCAAAGATTAGATGTAAAAGTGTTTTCCGCTGTTTTTGTGTAGGCGTGATATCATTTTAAAACATTCACCATAATTTTCTCCTACTACGTTTAAAGGATAAAAAAAATATGGTGTTTTTGTTTTTGTTTTTCATTTTTACATCTTATTGGGTATCCGTTTTGTAGTGTAGGTAGCAATATGTCCTTTGCCCCAGTTGTCTTGCCCCTTTAGAAGGAACTCAACGAGCTTGGAGGCTTTGCTAGAGATAAGTGATGGAGATTTTATTCAAGGGTCTTAGACTTGGCAACCGGAAACGCAGGTAGGCAAAAACGCACAGTAGTTCCGACGAAGAAAGAAAAGTGAAAAGTTTTTATAGAAGAAAGGACATTCGTGAGGATTTCCATCCCTGCGTGCTTAGCCCTGGGGTCGGTCCAGCACAGTTACCAGGCAGATGAGGGGCAGGGTGGTGGGTAGCAGGTGGTCGGCCAGGTGGGGGCCAGGAGGTCTGGTCAGGGCAGGTGCTCTGGATAAGAGATGTTCGGTAATCAGAGGCCTTCAGAGGAGAATTAGGTGGTCTGGATAAATGAGTCTTCCAGGTTGGGGGGTTGCCTGTAGGTCCGGATGTATATCCAGGCATTGATTCAGAACTAGAAAGTTCAAAATGTCTTAAGTTCCCAGGCTAGTTAAAACAAGAATAGTCTAGCCCTAGCTGGTTTGGCTCAGTGGATAGCGCATCCACTTGTGGACTGAAGGGTCCCCGGTTTCATTCTGGGCAAGGGCATTTGCCGGAGTTGTGGCTAGATCCCCAGTAGGGGGCGTGCAGGAGGCAGCCGATCAATGATTCTCTCTCATTGATGTTTCTATCTTTCCCTCTCCCCTTCCTCTCTGAAATCAATAAAATAATACGTAATAAACAAGAGTAGTCTTTCCTCATGCCTCAACATTTGTGATGTTAATAATTTTAGTAGCTTAGTTGAAGTGATCCCATTTTGTATATGCCTTATCTTCATGCCTTCCTTACCACCATCTGTTGATTTTCACACTGAATTGAAATGACACCTTATATTCTGCAGACAGGTATATACATGGACCTGTTTTTATTTTATAATTTTTCATTTTCTTTTTTTACTCAGACCTGTTTTTAGACTTGTGTTTCACTGCTCTATTTCTGCACTGATACCATTTTAATTTAAAATATTTCTAATATGTGTATAACAAATCCCCCTTAATTATATCCTTTGACATATGATCTTTTTTTTAATCCCCACTGAAGATATGTTTATTGATTTGAAAGAGAGAGAGAGAGAGAGAGACATCATCAACCGGTTGCCTCTTGTAAACACCCTAACTGAAAAGGAAGCCACAACCTAGGTAAGTGCCCTGACTTGGAATCAAACCCACAACCTAGGGGACGACGCTCCAACCAATTGAATCACACCAGCCAGGCGACTTATGATCTACTTTTAACTTATTATAATGTAATATAAATTGAAATGTAAAATATACAAAAGTTATCTTTTTTCTGAGATGGGACTTGATCATGGCAGTTAGCAGCTGATCAGTAGATAAGTTATTAAATGAGGAATGTTTGTTGAAAATCATTCTATTGAAAACTTTTACATTGTTCCCTGTTGCCTTCTGTATAAAGTCCTAGTTTCTTAGCAGTGCCTTCAAAGCCTTTATAATCTTAATATTGCATACTGCTTTGCCTTGTACCTTTGCACTTTACGTTTTAGTCATCCCAAACTACTCAAAGAAGACACAAAACACTGGGAAATTCATTAATTAGATTATATCAAAATTTTAAATTTCTGTATTTGAAAAGACATGAAGAAAATATTTGTAACGTGTAAGAAATAGAGGATTAATGTTCATAATATATTGCCTGGTTGGTGTGGCTCAGAGGTAAAATGTCAACTTTATGAACCAAGAGGTCACAGTTCAACTCTCAGTCCAGACACATGCCCGGTTTGCAGGCTCAATCCTCAATAGAGGGCATGTAGAGGCTGCCCATAAATGATTCTTTCTCATTGATGTTTCTATCTTTCTCTTGCTCTCTGAAATTAACAAAAATATTTTTAAAATATATATATATAAAGGACATCTGTTAACAAAAAAAGAAAAAGAAAAAAAATGGGCACAGGATATGACAGCAATTTATAGAAGAAATACAGCTAACCAATAAACAAAAATTAAGTTTAACCTTACAAAATTATAGAATGCAAACACATTTTTCACCCACTAGACTGGCAAAATATAAATACATATATTGATGATACAATGTTGAGGAAAGGAGAAGAGCACCAGTTGTAAAATAAAGGAAGATATTTTGAATGACAATTTTATTAAACCTGCCAAAATGTTAAATGAGTTCAGTCTGTGGCTGAAAAATTCCACTGTAGTCATCTGTTTTTGCAGAAATACTTGCACAGGTACACAAAGAATGTATGTGCAGAGGTGTTCAGTACAATATTAATTGTCATTGTGAGAAATGGGTACAGCTTAATGTTCACTAAGGATATACTTAAATATATTATGGTAGAGCTATACAGTGGAATACTATGCTGCTATATAATAGAATAAGATAGTTTATTATCAAGTTAACAAGGAGAGAAAGAGCTCTAAGACATCCTATATTATAAAGAGGTAATATGCAAATTGACCATCACAACGTCACAATATGGCGGCACCCACAATGGGGCAAGCCCGGCCACTCCGCATGTGTGTACCTGCTGCCCCCAGCAGTGCTGATGGGACTCCATGTGGCAGGCGCACAGAGCAGCTGGGTCTGCCCCCAGGCAGGGCTGGTCCAAGGTGCAGTCAAGCCTCGGATGGCAGCTGCCCAGGGCCAGCCTGAGGCTCAGGTAACCAGGACTGGCTGAGGCTTCCGCTGCTGGCAGTGGCAGTAGCAAGGGTGTGATGGGGGTGTTGCCTTCCGCTGATCACAGGGTCACCTCCTGCCCCTGAGGGCTCCCAGACTATGAGAGGGGGCAGGCCAGGCTGAATTTTCATGCACTGGGCCTCTAGTTTAGTAAATAAAGGATGTGGTAGAACAATGCACATAGTATGGTGTGCATTAAGTATTGTTATATGTGCTTGTAAATGCATGAAAAACACACAAGGACATAGAGATTAAATAACATATTACTAAACAATGAATGAGTTAACAATGAAATCAAGGAAGAAATCAAAAGATTCCTTGAAGGAAATGAAAATGAGAACACAACAACCCAAAATCTATGGAACACAGAAAAAGGAGTCCTGAGAGGGAAATCCATAGCATTATAGACCTATCTCAAGAAAGAAGAAAAATCTCAAACAATCTAACTTTATGGAGAAACCAAGATGGCAGCATAGGTAAACACCTAAACTGCTGCCTCCCACAACAATTTCAAAACTACAGCCGAGACCGGTTTGGCTCAGTGGATAGAGCGTCGGCTTGCGGACTGAAAGGCCCCAAGTTCGATTCCGGTCGCGGGCATGTACCTTGCTTGCGGGCACATCTCCACTGTGGGGCGTGCAGGAGGCGGCTGATCAATGTCTCTCTCTCATCAATGTTTCTGACTGTCTAGCTCTCTCCCTTCCTCTCTGTAAAAAATCAATGAAATATATTAAAAAAAAAAAAAACCTCCAAGTTTTAGGTTCAATCTTAATACCATGTATTGACAAGATGCTTTTTTTCTTTTTCCCAGGTATGCCTTCTCAGAATGCTGTACTTTTTCAAGAAGGGAACAGGGAACAGAAGGAAATGAATGATAGGTCACAGATAGTCAGGTCCAAGGTAAGTTTAGTTTTACTCTCCTCTGAAATGCTATTATAGTCCTCAGAATGTGAGCATTTTTACTCTTCTATTCTCAGAAGTTTTAAACCCCAACACTCCAGAGCCCTTGAAACTCTTGTGACAAATTATAATCTCTATTGGATGTTCCCCATTCACCTTATATCCTCCTTTATAGCTTCTTTTTCCCTCCAATATTTTTACCAGATCAAGTACTCATGTCAGTGCTAGATGTTATAAAAATATAAAATAAAATAAAGCCATAGACTGCCTTATAATCACCCTTCACTTACACAGCTCACCAGAATTCCAACCACACTGTAAGCAATGAATGATGCCCAGGTCACTGAGACTGCTTGGAACTAATGGCATTACTAAGTATGCCTGAGGACATCTGCTGCCACAAGTTAATTTTTATCCTAAACCTGTTATAGCTTCCCCAAAACCTGTTTAAGCCTGTTAACAATTCTATACTTTGATTAAATATTATGTAAACTGAAGGGATATAACTGTTTGTTTATATGAAAACTAGTTGAATGATTTGGAAAGATTCATTAAATGCTATTTTAAAAAATCATTGTAAAATTAGGTGTGAGCAAAACTGTAAAACACAGATGGAAAAATCATAAAAACGTTCGAGGATTCTATGCCTACATTATTTCCCAAGTGTCATTGCTTGTTCCACTTTAATGAACCAGAAACTAATGCATTATGGGAATGGACATTCAATCATTAAAATCACTCTCATAGACAAAACTTAGCTTTTCATCAAAAGGTGAACCAAAAATATACATGTATATATTTTAAATTAAAATATTTAAGATATCTTTTGTGGATCTCTACTTTAACCAGCTTTTTTGCTTAACACATGAGATATCAGTCTTAGTTTCTTCACATAGAGGACTTCTGTTGTTCCAAATTCTATGAGATAATTATTACAGTGGTACCTCGAGATACGAGTGCCCTAACATACGAGATTTTTGAGATACAAGCCGAGCCTTTGAGCGAGCGATTTTTGCTTTGAAATATGAGCAACTTTTGAGATAGGAGTAATCGCGTGGATCGGCCTGCTGCACACTACCCACCAGTTTACCGCGACTTGAGCATCTCATAGTTTCCCAAGCCTCAAGGTTACGGAACGAATTAAACTCGTATCTCGAGGTACCACTGTACCTTTACATAGCAAATAAACTCATTGGAAGAGATTTCCTAAAGCCTACATCACACAATTAATATTCAAAGAGTGAAAGTATAATGTTGGATGCTGTTATGCATGTAAAGGATAACAAATACAAGAATTACTTAGAGAAGGGAGAAATCTGATAGAAACTGGAGAGACAAGGGAAGAGGGAAAGACTTTATGAAGAAGGTAGAGTTTTAATGTGTGCTGATAAGAGGTAGGGTTTGGAAATTAGAGAAAACTGAACCAATGCAAAAGGAAATAAAACTTGAGCAAGAGCTGAGACAATAAGGAGACCAATAGCTAGAGCTGAGCATTTATTTGGTGCATTAGTACTTTGGGATCTTAGGTCTGCAAGGAATAGATTCATTCAGTTTATGTTTAATTATAAGGTTCCCCACAGACAGGAACAAAAAGACATCGAGAACTAATGTGGCATATGTGCCTCTTGGTACTCTAGCCAGAGGAGTTTGTTTTAATTTTCCAGAACCATTAATTGTGTTACAAAAGAAGATTATTCATTCCTTCAGCAAATATTATTGAGCAGCTACTGTGTGCCAGAAATTATACATGGCATCAGATATATATATCAGTGAGCAAAATAAACATGGTCCTAAACCCAAGTGGTTTATATTTAAACAGAGACAGACATTCGTATATAGTAAAGAGCTAATATGCTAATTAGACTGAAGAGCAGAATGACCATCCGGACAACCTTCCAGACCACCATCCAGACGACCTTTTGGATGAAGCTGGGGCAGGGCTGTGAGGGCTGAGGCAGCTGCAGCTGCATCGGGCCTCTAGTGTAATAATAAATTGCAAATTGAAATATATGTTATCTTTATATATAAACCCTAATATGCAAATAAACTGAACGATGGAACAACCAAACAACCGGTTGCTATGATATGTGTTGACCACCAGAGAGTGTGTGCAGAACATGGCGGGCATTGGCCATGGCAGGATGGTGGAGCCGATGAGCGGAGGCACTAGACCAAGGTGGGGTGTTGGTTGCTGTCATCAGGGCAAGCCTCTGATGGTTACTAAAAATTCTTCGTTCCCATGCATCGTGGTCCCACCCAGCGCTTGCACCTGCTGCCAGCACTGGCTCTGCTCACACCCACTGCCAGCGCCCAGCACTGGTTCCAGTCGCTTGGTGCTATCAGCAGGCGCAAGCAGCAACTGCTGGCCTCAATCACCCCTGCAGGCTTCTCCACCTCCCCCTGCTCCTGAGGGGCAATCAGGGCAGCCACTGCAGCTTGCACCTGCAAATGGTACTGGCCTTGCTTATCCCCACTGCTGGCGGCAGCCCCAATCTCTCTGCTCCATCAGTGGGTGCAAGCAGAGCCAGTGCTGTCAGTGCGCTGAAGCGGCAGTGGCTGGTGCAGGGCTGCTGGCAGATGGGACTGGGGCCACAACAGGAGAGGACAGGCGGAGTCATAGAGGATACCCAACCACAGCCTCGCAGACCCAGTCATAAAACTGAAAATTGAAACCTATATAATTTTATTAACCAATGTCATCCCAATAAATTTAATTTTAAAAGTTTAAAAAAAAATAGCCCAGTTAGTGTGCCTCAGGAGTTGAACCAGCAAGTGACGGTTCAATTCCCAGTCAGGGCACATGCTTGGTCCCCAGCATGTGGTTCCTTTCAAAGTGCATGAATTCATGCACTGGGCCTCTAGTACAAAATAAGAATAAGGTACTGTGAATGTGCATTAGGGAATCAGGGAAGAACTCTATGGTAAAGCAAAATTTCAAGTGAAATGTGAAGGATATATAGAAATTATAAAAGGAAGTAGAAATGAGCTTTTTAGGCATATGCTAAATGTGTAAAAGGCAATACTGTCCTGAAATATTGAATTTTTACTTTTAGGAAAAGCACTTGTTTAGGACATCACACTCTTGAATAACTGGAATTATTGTACCCATGAAGTGGATTGTATTGCAGTGGGGGAGTGTTAGGAAAGAAGGAGAAGGAGGTATATGTAGGTTGTGTGTCAGTATGTCTGTATCTCTTAGAACAGTGGTCGGCAAACTCATTAGTCAACAGAGCCAAATATCAACAGTACAATTGAAATTTCTTTTGAGAGCCAAAAACTGAATGCTGTGCATGGGCCACAAAGTTTCAGTCGCAATGTACGTGCACGCCTGTATGGGGTATGTTATGGAAGAGCCACACTCAAGGGGCCAAAGAGCCGCATGTGCTCGTGAGCTGCATTTTGCCGACCACTGTCTTAGAGCAAAAAGGTTGCTTAGGAAGCATTGATAATGGAGGAAATACAGATGTTACCCTTTTTATTTGGAATTCCTACCTGTAACAAGACAGTTTCTTTTATGATATATGACATGCATCATATACCTTTTACTCTTAACCTATTTGCCCTGATTATTTTCACTTTTAAACCACTAAAATATCCTTTCTCTTCTTCTGTCCAAACGTTAAAACTTTTAAGGACTACACAAGATACACCAACTCAATACCTACTTTCACTATTTCAACAGTTCCTGAATACTGTCACTTCTGAAACCTTATAGCATGAATTTTCCATGTCATTTTGATGATTTAATTGTTTAGGTGATCTGAGATTCCCCTGTAACAGATTATAAAAAGCTGAAAAACAAGCATTATTTCATGTATGTTTTTATGTCTCTTAAAAGATGATAGAAAGATAGGCACTGAATGTTGTTTCAGAAAATTTGACCTGGATTACTCAGAGCCCTGAAGACTCTCAGCACAATAGTTTACACAGCCTAACCTTTGTCTGCTGCTGTACTTTTGCTCCTTCTCCTGAAAGCCCAGTTTTTTTTAAAAACTGTTTCTGGCTGAGCAAGGATGTACTTGATGTTTCAGGAGTCCCTAACATTCCAGGACGTGGCTGTGGACTTCACCAGAGAAGAGTGGGACCAGCTGTACCCTGCTCAGAAGAACCTCTACCGAGAGGTGATGCTAGAAAACTACAGGACTTTGGTCGCTCTGGGTAAGGATGGTGTCCCTCTAGAACTGGAAGCCATTCCAGTGGGTTTATGATAGTCCCCCCTCCCCCTCATCTGCAGGGGATGCCTGAAACCATGGCTAATACTGAATCCTACATATACTGTGTTTTTCCTATTCATACATACCTATGATAAAGTTTAATGCCTTGTCTATCTGAACTAAGCACTTCTATACTCTGGCCATAACTTTTGTGGTTTGAGGTGTGACAGCAAACCTAGCACAAATTTCTTTTTTTATATATATATATATATATTTTATTGATTTTTTACAGAGAGGAAGGGAGAGGGATAGAAAGTCAGAAACATCGATGAGAGAGAGTCATCGATCAGCTGCCTCCTGCACACCCCGCACTGGAGATGTACCCGCAAGCAAGGTACATGTCCTCGACTGGAATAGAACCTGGGACCTTTCACTCCGCAGGCTGACGCTCTATCCACTGAGCCAAACTGGTCTCAGCCAAATTTCTTTTTTTTCTTCACAATTTCATGGATAGAAAATGTGCTTCTACCATAAACCTAAACAACCTCAGCATATAATTTTTTTTTCTTTCCTTATTAAGTTGAAAGCTTTTGCCTTTTTACTTGAAGAAAGAACTTTATGGCTTCCATTCAGCATATCTGAATTGCTAGCATCACTACCTTTGTGCTTTGGGGCCATAATTACATAACATACTGTTATCAGAGCACTAGCACTTTGATAACATGACAGTTGGTTTGATAACCAAGATGCCTACTAAGTGACTAATAGGCCTGGAGCATCTACAGTGTTGATATGTTAGACAAAGAGATGATTCATGTCCTAAGCGGGATAGAGGTGATGGTGCAAGATTTTATCACAGTTTCTGGAATGTATTATGCTAAGTGAAATAAGCCAGTCAGGAACAGACAAACACCATGTGATTTCACTTATATATGGAATCTAATGAACAAAATAAATTAACAAACAAAATAGAAACAGACTCATAGCTGTCAGAGGGGAGAGTGTAGGGGGCCCGGATGAAAAAGATGAAGGGATTAAACAACAACAAAAACACTTCATACAACAATACAGTGAACATGGATGGATCTTGAGAATGCCATGCTAAGCAAAGTAAGTCAGAAAAAGTCAAAAACCAAATGACTTCACTCAGATGTGGGATATAAAACTGAAAGCAACAAATGAACAAATAAGACAAACAAATATACAAAACTTCACATACACAGACAACACCGTGGTTACCAGAGGGAAGGGTAAAGGGGTCAAATACATGGTGATAGAAGGAGATTTGACTCTGGGTGGTAGATACTCAATGCAATAGGCAGATGATACATCACAGAGCTGTACACTTGAAACCTATATAATTTATTAACCAATGTCACCCCAATAAATTTAATTTAAAAAGTTAAAAAAAAAAAAGACAATTAGTGTTCCTCATGAGGTTGAACCTGCAGGTCACAGTTCGATTCCAGTCAGGGGTCAGGGCACATGCTTGGTCCCCAGTAAGGGGCATGCAGGAAGTAGCCCATCAATGATTCTCAAACATCATTGATGTTTCTATCTCTCTCTCTTTCTCTCCCTTCCTCTCTGAAGCAATAAAAATATTTTTTAAAGTTAACGGTTCGTATCCGAGTCACAGCACACAAAAAAAAAGTTAAAATAAATAATCAAACAAACAAACAATGAATTATTTGTTTCTGGAATTTTTCATTTAATATTTTTGAACCATGGTTGATCATGGATAACTGAAACTGCAAAAAGTGAAATCAAGTATAACGGGGGACTGCTCTATTTTCTCAAGTAGTGAAAACCTCCAAAGCTTTAGTGAATATAGTTCAGGCCGGGACAGAAGAACACTAATCAGTTTCATAGAGACCTTTGTTTCCTGCTCTTTCTCCTCGGGTAAAAAGTCTTGACTTTGTTGAATTTGAGGTGGACACCTTTATTTTGCTGCCTTTCAAGACTAAAAATTCCTTTGTTTCCCGTATAAACTTCTGAGATACATTTTTCCCCCATGAATAGGTCATCAACTTTATAAGCCAGAGGTGATCACTCAGTTGGAGCAAGAAGAGCAGTGTCTGATGGAAAGAGACAGCCCACTGGATACTCGTCCAGGTGAGAAGCAAACATTTTAATATTTGCTACTGAGTGAAGGGAAATAGTCACCTGAGTATGCTACAAATACCTCTCTCTGGATTTAAAAAATACTGAACGCTTTTTTAATATCTAGTTCATATTTTACTTTTTCACAAAGTGGAAATGGCTCTCTTATTTTTTTTCTGATTAAACAGATAACATATACTTATTATTAAAATATTAGCACAGCACAATAATTATTTTGAAGGTCTAAGTTTGAATGTACATAAATACCTTGATGTTGCAAATAGCATTTGCACATCTCCACATAGCATTTTCTATTTTTTATTTATACATCCTCTCTTTGTAGTCTTTAAATCTTTCTTTTCCATATCTCTGCCATTTTTACCTACTTTTCAGTTTTTCCTTTTCCTTTCATTATCAAACTTATAAAAATCATCTGAAACCCATAGCCCTGGTTCTTATTCTCGTGCTCACCTTTGTAATATATCCTGCTTGTGTTAATAACATTTTTTTCTGGGAGATTACTACTAACTTCCTTCCAGTCAAATCCAGTAGCTAAAACCACAGTTATTCTCCTATGATCTTGTTTTTAACAGTATTGACTTTACTTTTTTGAAATTTTCTTCCACCCTGGCTTGTGATATACACTATTCTTGCCTCTTTTAACCTTTTTCCTGTATCTCTACCTGCTCCTGTACTACCTTCTCTCCCTCCTTATTCTTCTAAAGATGTGTATTCCTATGGTGTTCCATTTTTTAGTACAGTGCTTTTAAGTAGACTTATATGTCAGTTTCCCCCATTTCTACATTTCTACTCTAAATATTTCACCCACGTTTTCTTTCCAGATTTTAGATTATATATTTGTCTATGAATGTCATGCTATTTTAATTAAGTGCTGTATTTCAAAACCTGAATCTGTTGACTTTATACTTTTTTTTTAATATTTTTATTGATTTTTTACAGAGAGTAAGGGAGAGGGATAGAGAGTCAGAAACATCGATGAGAGAGAGACATCGATCAGCTGCCTCTTGCACGCCCCCTATTAGGGATGTGCCCACAACCAAGGTACATGCCCTTGACCGGAATCGAACCCGGCACGCCTGAGTCTGCAGTCCGACGCTCTGTCCACTGGCCAAACCGGTTAGGGCTCTCTTTTTTAAAAAATATATTTTATTTATTTTTTACAGAGAGGAAGGGAGAGGGTTAGAGAGTTAGAATCATTGATGAAAGAGAAACATCCATCAGCTGCCTTCTACACGCCCCCCCACTGGGGATGTGCCTGCAACCAAGGTACATGCCCTTGACCAGAATCAAAACTGAGACCTTTCAGTCTGCAGGCCGATGCTCTATCCACTGAGCCAAACCAGTTTCAGCTACTCTCTCTTTTTAAAAAAATATATATTGTATTGATTTTTTACAGAGAGGAAAGGAGAGGATAGAGAGTTAGAAATATCAATGAGAGAGAGACATTGATCAGCCTCCTCCTGCACGCCCCCTACTGGAGATGTGCCCATAACCAAGATACATGCCCTTGACCGGAATCGAACCCGGGACCTTTCAGTCCGCAGGCCGATGCTCTATCCACTGAGCCAAACCGGTTTCAGCTATACTCTCTTCTTTGAAACATCCCACTTGAGCAAAATAAAAACCTCTTAAGTTCCTGATTGTTAGCATAATGCCTACAATGATCTTCCTGGGTTATAGTAGCAAATAGTTGACTGCTACTTGTATGCTGTGTTCCACTCTGGTTCACTTAGTCAAGCTAACCTGCCCCATCTCAGTCTAGTTTCCCACTCTGGCACCGTGTTTCATCATTTGGACTTGGTTTTGTTTCATTCAAGCTTATGCTTTTTCAATATGACAAACTTGGCTGTGCTTCTTGCTATTAGTGCTCTAGATTAGGTTAGGCAGAAAACTTTGTTCCTATTCCAGCCGCACTGAACCTGAATCTGAATTTTGGCCTGACCAGTGCTGTCATTCCCATGACTAAAGGCTGATAATTAAAACATTTTGTCAAGAACCTCTACCCCTTTCTCTGACAACAGTGGGTGACATTACTTCTATAAACCTCCACGCCTGGATCCCAGAGAATAGGAAACTATAGTAAGAAAATTTAAAACTCCCTTTGCCAGGGTAGTAACCTACAACATAAGGCAGAGCTATTCTTTCCCAAGAGTACATATGTGACCATGTGCAGGATCCACACTGTCTCTCATTTTGTCCCTACCCACAGACTATCCTCAACTAGAGAAAATAATTGCTAACTTAAGAAAATGTGCAGATACCATTTTGCATACATAGGTTGATACGCCAGGCTCTTGATTCATAAATCAGCTTGAACAAGCGATTTTTCATATCCCCCTTGTTACAGACAGGAAGGCTAGCAGTCTCCTCGAAGGAGTCTGTTTTTACATTATTCTGTGAGACACAATAAATGGTTCCTCTGATGAGAATGTGGCGAGACATTTCTACTGATTAAAGGACAGAATGATCTGGCTTTTGTGCTCTCATTCTGATGGACTCTCCGGGCTATTGCTTGCCTCATTGTCATTGGCATCTGCTGATGTCTGTTTATCTAGAAATCTCTTCCTATATAAATGAGACCTAGGAAGTGTCCAATGGTTTTACCACAAAGAGGTTAGTAATTATAGTAACAAGAGAGATGACAGGGGAATGATTAGAAAAGCAATCAATTTGTATACATTGTCCAGTGAGCAGGAGTTTAAAAAAAAAAAAATAGAGCTGAGACCGGTTTGGCTCAGTGGATAGAGCATCAGCCTGTAGACTGAAAGGTCCCAGGTTCGATTCCGGTCAGGGATGTGTACCTTGGTTGCAGGCGCATCCCCAGTAGGGGGCGTGCAGGAGGCGGCTGATCAATGTGTCTCTCTCATCAATGTTTCTGACTCTCTATCCTTCTCCCTTCCTCTGTAAAAAATCAATAAAAATTTTTTTTAAAAACATAGAGCTAGTAAGTGTACTGTACTCTCACAAGAAGCTAGAATGAGAAGTGGGAAGGATAAAGAGAATTTTGCTAGAATAAGAAGGTAATGTCAAAACAGAATTGTTGACGAAATTGGTTTTAGCTTATTTATAATACTGAAGAGAAGGAGTCGGTAGAGAGGGTAAGTAGAAAATAGATACAAAAGATGGATCATGATTATGGAAGATGTGCGAGTGGGGTGGAAGATGAAGACATTAGGATGGCTGAAACCGATTTGGCTCAGTGGATAGAGCATCAGCCTTTGGACTGGAAGGTCCCAGGTTCGATCGATTCCGGTCAAGGGCATGTATCCTGGTTGCGGGCACATCTCCAGTAGGGGGCGTGCAGGAGGCGGCTGATCGATGTCTCTCTCTCATCAATGTTTCTAACTCTCTATCCCTCTCACTTCTTCTCTGTAAAAAATCAATAAAAATATATTTTCTTAAAAAAAGAGATTAGGATGATTTGTTTGTGGCAGATTTGGAGGAGTTCACACATGGATATTTCTCTTTCCTGGGCAAAGTAGGAGGCAAGGTCCTCTGTTGAATATAAAGGAATTGGGAGGCCAAATAGAGATCTTGAGGAGCATTTAATGTAACTTACTGAAGTCAATGGCTGCTGACTGATCAGGATATTGGTTGCTGAATGAAGGTTGGGGTGGCTGTTTCTTAAATTAAGACAACAATGAAATTTGCCACATCAAGACCATTCCTTTCACAAATGATTTCTCTGTAGCATGCAATGTTCTTTGATAGCACTTTACCTACATTAGAGCTTCTTCCAAAACTGGAGTCAATCCTCTAAAAACCCCACTGCTGCTTTGTTAATTAAGTTTATGTAATACTAGAGGCCGATGCATGAAATTCTGGGATCTAACCATCTTGTGTCCACATGGGGGCAAGATCTTTTGACCACATGGGGTCAGTCTTCTTGTGTGTTGGAGTGAAGGTCAATCTGCATATTAATCTTTTATTAGATAGGATAGAGGCCTGGTACACGGGTGGTTTGCCCTAAAAGGTGTCCTGGATCAGAGTGGGTATTCCCTTGGGGTGTGGAGTGGTATGGGTGTCCTTCAGCCCAGCCTGCTCCCTCTCCAGTCTGGGATCCCTTAAGGGATGTCCCTCTGCCTATCTGGATCAGGCCTAAATGGGCAGTTGGACATCCCTCTCACAATCTAAGACTGCTGGCTCCCAACTGCTCACCTGCTTGTCTTCCTGATTGCCCCTAACCGCTTCTGCCTGTCAGCTTGATCACCCCCTAACCACTCCCCTGACAGCCTGATTGATGCCTAACTGCTCCCCTGCCAGCCTGTTTTCCCCTAACTGCCCTCCCCTGCAGGCCTGGGTCTCCCCCAACTGCCCTTCCCTGCAGGCCTGGTCACCCCCAACTTCCCTCCTCTGCCAGCCTGGTCACCCCTAACTGCCCTCCTCTGCTGGCCATCTTGTGGTGGCCATTTTGTGTTCACATGGGGACAAGATCTTTTGACCACAATGGGGCAGTCATCTTGTGTGTTGGAGTGATGGTCAATCTACATATTATTCTTTTATTAGATAGGATAGAGGCCTGGGGGGGGGGGGGGGCTGGCTGGTTTGCCCTGAAGGGCTCCTGGATCAGGGTGAGAGTTCCCTTAGGGCGTAGGGTGGCCTGGGTGAGGGGCCTGTGGTGGTTTGCAGGCTGGCCATGCCCCCAAGTGACCCAAGGGGAGGCCCTGGTATCTGGGATTTATTTATCTTCTACAAGTGAAACTTTGTAGCCTGGAGCAGAACCAAGCCTCCTGCTCAGTTGGTGGCTGGCTGTAGCCATTGAAACTTTGTTGCCTTAAGTGGAGCCCTGAGCTGGCTAGGTGTGTGGAAAGCTTGGCTTCCTCCATGGCCTGGGGCAACCCAAGCCTCTCTCCTGCTCTCTCTGTGGCCATAGCCATCAATTGGGTTAATTTGCATATTCGCTCTGATTGGCTGGTGGGCATGGCTGGTGTGTATAGCGGAGGAACAGTCAATTTGCATATGGCTCTTTTATTAGATAGGATTCTAAATCCTTTGTTGTCATTTAAACAGGCTTCACAACATCTTCACCAGGAGGAGATTAAATCCCAAAATCCACTTTTTTTTGCTAATCTGTAAGAAGCAATTACTCATCTGTTAAATCATGAGAGTGCAGCAATTCAGTCACATCTTCAGGTTCCACATCTAACTCTAGATCTCTTGCAGTTTCCCAGAACACCTGCAGTTATTTCCTCCAGTGAAGTCTTGAATCCCTTAAAATCATCCATGAGGCCTCTAGCCAGTTTGGCTCAATGGATAAAGTGTCAGCTTGCAGACTAAAGGTTCCTAGGTTCGATTCCAGTTAAGGGCACATTCCCATTGCAGATTGCAGGCTCAATCCTCAGTAGGGGGTGTGCAGAAGGTAGCTGATAAATGATTCTCTCTCATCAGTGATACAGTGGTACCTCGAGATACGAGT
>JAAGEH010002525.1:18030503-18052970 GCA_011751065.1 Lasiurus cinereus
GCCCCCAAGTGACCCAAGGGGAGGCCCTGGTATCTGGGATTTATTTATCTTCTACAAGTGAAACTTTGTAGCCTGGAGCAGAACCAAGCCTCCTGCTCAGTTGGTGGCTGGCTGTAGCCATTGAAACTTTGTTGCCTTAAGTGGAGCCCTGAGCTGGCTAGGTGTGTGGAAAGCTTGGCTTCCTCCATGGCCTGGGGCAACCCAAGCCTCTCTCCTGCTCTCTCTGTGGCCATAGCCATCAATTGGGTTAATTTGCATATTCGCTCTGATTGGCTGGTGGGCATGGCTGGTGTGTATAGCGGAGGAACAGTCAATTTGCATATGGCTCTTTTATTAGATAGGATTCTAAATCCTTTGTTGTCATTTAAACAGGCTTCACAACATCTTCACCAGGAGGAGATTAAATCCCAAAATCCACTTTTTTTTGCTAATCTGTAAGAAGCAATTACTCATCTGTTAAATCATGAGAGTGCAGCAATTCAGTCACATCTTCAGGTTCCACATCTAACTCTAGATCTCTTGCAGTTTCCCAGAACAGCTGCAGTTATTTCCTCCAGTGAAGTCTTGAATCCCTTAAAATCATCCATGAGGCCTCTAGCCAGTTTGGCTCAATGGATAAAGTGTCAGCTTGCAGACTAAAGGTTCCTAGGTTCGATTCCAGTTAAGGGCACATTCCCATTGCAGATTGCAGGCTCAATCCTCAGTAGGGGGTGTGCAGAAGGTAGCTGATAAATGATTCTCTCTCATCAGTGATACAGTGGTACCTCGAGATACGAGTGCCCTAACATACGAGATTTTTGAGATACGAGCCGTCGAGCGAGCGATTTTTGCTTTGAAATACGAGCAACATTTGAGATAGGAGTAATCACGAGATCGGCCGGCTGCACACGACCCACCAGTTTACCACAACTTGAGCGTCTCATAGTTTCCCACGCCTCAAGGTTATGGAACGAATTAAACTCGTATCTCGAGGTACCACTGTATTTCTATTCCTCTTTCCTCCCTTCATCTCTAAAACTAATAAAAATACATATTTTTAATTTTAATAAATCTTTATTGTTCAGATTATTACAATTGTTCCTCTTCCCTCCCCTCCACCGTGTCCCACCCTACCCTCTGCCCTTACCTCCCCCCATTGTCCTCATCCATAGGTGTATGATTTTTGTCCAGTCTCTCCCTGCACCATTCCTCACCTCTTTCCCCCTGAGAATTATCAGTCCACTCCCTTTCTATGCCCCTAATTCTATTATATTCACCAGTTTATTCGGTTCATCAGATTTTTTATTCACTTGATTTTTAGATTGACTTGTTGATAGATATGTATTTGTTGGTCATAATTTTTACCTTTACCATTTTCTTCTTCCTCTTCTTAAAGAATATCTTTCAGCATTTCATATAATACTGGTTTGGTGTTGATGAACTCCTTTAGCTTTTTCTTATCTGTGAAGCTCTTTATCTGCCCTTCAATTCTGAATGATAGCTTTCCTGAATAGAATAATCTTGGTTGTAAGTTCTTGCTATTCATCACTTTGAATATTTCTTGCCACTCCCATCTGGCCTGCATAGTTTCCATTGAGAAATCAGCTGACAGTCGAATGGGTGCTCCCCTGTAGGTAATTAACTGTTTTTCTCTTGCTGCTTTTAATATTCTCTCTTTGTCTTTTGCTCTTGGTATTTTAATTATGATGTGTCTTGGCGTGGTCCTCTTTGGTTTTCAGTATCTTGCTCTCTCTCTTCTTCTGTCCCCCCCATAATTCTCATGTTGGTACATTTCAAGTTGTCCCAGAGGCTCCTTACACTATCTTCACTTTTTTTTTTTTTTTTTTTGCTTTTGCTTTTGGCTTTTCCAGTAGAGTGTTTTTTGCCTCTTTGTATCTCAAATCTTTGACTTGATTCTTGCGATTCTTTAGTCTGCTGTTAGGTTTCTGTATAATATTTTTTATTTCAGTCAGTGTATGTTTAATTTCTAGTTGGTCCTTTTTCATCTCTTCTTGGGTCTCGCTAAATTTATTTATTTTTTTCTAGGAAATTCTTAAAAAACCTTATAACCATGGTTTTGAACTATATCCAGTCGTTTGTTTTCCCCCATTTCTTTCGTTTATGATCTGTTCTTTAGTCTCTGCATATTTTGCTGCTTCCTGAGTTGGTAAAGTAGCTTTGTGTGCTAGCTGTCCTATGTGGCCCAGTAGCTCTGCCTCTCCAGTTACCTGAGGTGGACATTCTTGGTGCAACCCTTTGTGAACTGTATGTACAGTCTTGTTGTAGTTAATTCTTGATTGTTGTTGGTATCACTGGGGGGCATTGATCTCCAAGCCAATTGGTTGTGAGGATCAGCTGTGTCTGCGCATGCAGGCTTGCCTCCAGACCTCTGCCTTTCGCACGCATGTGAGAGAGCTTCTGGAACTCTGCCTTTCGGTTCCCCTGAGCTTCCATGCGCTCCAGGGACCCATATGAGTCTGGGTCCCAGAGTCTCGCCCGAAACTGGGGTTCAGTGCAGTTGGACCCGGATTTCAGTGCTGTTGTGAGGTTCTGTTTTCCTCCTGCTAGAGGAAGCCAGGCACAATCAGCAGTCAGCACTCTGTGTGCACTTTCGTGAGCCCCCAGACTTCTGTCTTTGATGGCTCCCCTAAGTTTCCATGCACTCCTACCTTTTCACAACAGTCCAGACTCCTCCTATGAGTCTCACTTGGAGCTGGGGTTCAGTGCAGTTGGGATTTTCCGTCTCCCTCCCACTAGAGGAAGCCAGCCAGACCTTCCTCTGTCCGTCCTCTCCACGAGTGTGTCTGTGTACCTCAGCTTTTTACAGCTCCTCTGAGTCTCTGTGAGCTCCTCTCTTTTCTTCTAGTTGTAGAATTTTCACTCATCCAGCTTTCCTGTGGTTCTGGATGGTATCTGTTCTGTCTTTTAGTTGTAGTTTTGAAATTGTTGTGTGAGGCAGCTTAGGTATTCACCTATGCTGCCATCTTGGTTTCTCTCTAAAAATATATTTTTTAAAAATAAAATAAAATCATCCATGAGGGTTAGAATCAACTTTGTCCAAACTCCTGTTAATCTTGATATTTGAACTCTTCCCATGAATCACAAATGTTCATTATAGCATCTACAATGATGAATCTTTTTTCAGAAGGTTTTCAACCCACTTTGCCCAGATGCATTAGAGAAATCACCATCTATGTCAGCTATAGCCTCATGAGATATACTTCTTAAATAGTAAGACCCGAAAGTTAAAATTACGTCTTATGGGCTGCAGAATGTATTCTGTGTTAGTGAAACCGGACACAATGGACCTGAGGCTGCCTGTCACTACTTGAACCAAATTAAACAGAGACAGGGTTGAATCATGTATGAGCATTTATTCTAATAATGCCAGCAGTATGGGGAGAACAGTCCATCATCTTGGAAATCCTGATCTCATCCCCCCTTGCCAGCTGGCTGATTACATATGTATGAGGGAGAAGATAGCTACGTGTAACATGAAAAGGGGACGGGAGGATCTAAAGTCCAGCCTTCAGGGGCTCAAAGTCCAATATCAAGGTGGCTAATTTTCTATGATGTTACAAGCAGTTCAGCCCGTTCCTGGAACCAGAGAATGGTCAGCATTCCTGAGAAAGACTCCCGGAGGGGTCAGGGTCCAGTCACAGCAACCAAATCAAAATGTTCTGTCCTTGGTCTGTTCTCAAAATGTATTTATTTTCTGATTGATGGGCCCATCAAGGCATCTTATCTTTTTACAGCCTTATTTCATCCTCCAGTTTTCCAGGGTCTGTTAGAAAACTTCTTATCTATAGGTAATAAGATAAATAATTATTAGACAACTATGGTTCTATTCTTATTACATGCCCTTCCCCACTATCATTGGCAAGCATGAAAATAACATTACTCTCATTGTACATTTCCATCAGAGCTCCTGGATGACCAGGTGCATTGTCAATAAGCAGTAATATTTTGAAAAGAAGCATTTTATCTGAGTAGTAGGTCTCAACAGTGGGCTTAAAATATTCAGTAAACTATGTTGTAAGCAAGCATGCTGCCATCTGAACTTTGTTGTTCTATTTATAGAGCACAGTCAGAGTAGATTTAGCTAATTTTTAAGAGCCCTAGAATTTTTGGAATGGTAAATGAGCAGTGGCTTCAACTTAAAATCACCAGCTGCATTAGCCTTTAGCAAGAGAGTCAGTCTGTCCTTTGAAGCCTTGAAGCTAAGCATTAACTTCTCCTCTAGCTATGAAAGTCCTAGATGACATCTTCCAATATGAGGCTGTTTAATCTGCATTGAAAATCTCTTAGGTGTAGCCCCCTTATCATCTTAGCCAGATCTTCTGGATAATTTGCTGCAGCTTCTACATTAGCACTTGCAGTTTCACTGTGCACTTTTATGATCTGGAGATGGCTTCTTTCCTTAAACCTCATGAACCAACCTTTGCTAGCTTCTGACTTTTTTCCTGCCATTTTCTCACCCCTCTTACCCTCCAGTAAAACTGAAGAGAGATAAGGCCTTGCTCTGGATTAGGTTCTGGTTTAGGGAATCTTGTGGCTAGTCTGATATTCTATCCAAACCACTAAAACTTTATATCAGCAGTAAGGCTGTTCTCTTATCATTTGTGTTCACTGCAGTGGCACTTTTCATTTCCTTTAAAAACTTTTCCTTTGTATGCACAACTTAGCCAATTGGTACAGGGAGCCTAGCTTTTGGCCTATCTCAGGTTTCAACATGCCTTCTTCACTAAGCTTAATCATTTCTAGCTTTTAAAGTGAGAGATGTGCAATTCTTTCTTTCACTTAAACTCTTAGGTGCCATTCTAGGGTTACTAGTTGGCCTAATTTCCATATTGTTGTGTCTTAGGGTATAGGGAGACCCAAGGAGGAGAGCAATAGAGGAATGATCGTCAGTGAAGCAGTCAGAACACACACATTTGTAGATTAAGTGCACTACCTTACAAAGGTAGTTTATGGCACCCCAAAACAATTGCAATAATCACATCAAAGATCACTGATCACAGATCACCATAATAAACATAATAATAATAGAAAAGTTTGAAATATGGTGAAAATTACCAAAATGTGACACAGAAACATAAAGTAAGCAAATGCTGTTGGGAAAATGGTGCTGGTAGACATTTTCTATGTAAAGTTGCCACAAATCTTCAATTTGCAAAAGCTGCATTATCTGCAAAATGCAGTAAAGTGGAGTGCAATAAAATGCGGGATGCTTGTACATTCCCTTCAGTCAGAAGATCAAGACTAGCACCTGGCTCACATTTGAGAAAGCTAAATTAGTCCAAGGCCCAGGAACAGCTGGCTAATGAAATGGCTTTGATGAATGAGCCAGGAGAAGCTGATGACTTAGGATCAGTGTGCGCTACTACACAGTTTTGTTTGGGACAAGGTATCATGTTTTTCATGCATGAGTCAGCCAGCATGAGCTTGGATCTTGGCCAATAGGTTTTATGCTCTTGGGCTTGTCCCAAGGGACTACCCAAAATAGAGATATATAGATCATGGAAATGACAGGAGAGAGAGCCTCCCAAGAGCCACAGATGTTTCCAAAAGTGAGTCTGCTTAACCATCTGCTAAACTGGGAATATGAAACCACCCAGTTGTACAAAAATTGTCCTATCTCCTAATCCCTCCTCCCTCCAACTTTTGTTAGAGTGCAACGAAACAACAGTAGTGAGTGAAGGAAGAGGTGAGCATGGAAATAGTTAAATGGGGAACGAGGAGAATAGAGTCAGAGAAAAGACTAGCATGGAGACAGCAGAGTTGGGGGAAGGGTGAACAGGAAGAGAGTAGAGTGGGAGAATAGGCAGGCAGGGAGAAACAAGAAAGAATATGACTGTCACAGACCCAGGAGAGGGGAAAGGGGTTAATTTTGGACTTTCACTGTTACATGTGACTGAGCATTTTAATTGCTGAGTAGAGACTGCATTAATGACAATGTAATAGGAGTATCTGTTACATAAGAATTAAAAGGTCAGCCTGGGAACTGTCCAAATCTTCATGCAGAAGCAGAGGAAGAATACGCCCACTAAACAAATTTTAAAGTAATAGGAGACTGAAATGAAATTTTGTTTTTATCGCAATACATGAGTCATGCTTGTTCAAAATACAGTTTAGCCGAAACCAGTTTGGCTCAGTGGATAAGAGGGTCGGCCTGCAGACTGAAGGATCCCAGGTTTGATTCCAGTCAGGGGTATGTATCTTGGTTGAGGGCACACCTCCAGTGGGGGGGCGTGCAGGAGGCAGCTTTTTGGTTTCTCTCTCTCATCTATGTTTCTAGCTTTCTATCCCTCTCCCTTCCTCTCTGTAAAAAATCATTAAAATATATATTTTTAAAAAATACAATTTACATTTGTATTTGTCTGAACATAGGAAAAATCTGGCAAAATAAGCCTCAAACTATTAACATTGGTTACCTCTAAGGGGTGGAATTCTTTATGTATTTCCATATTATTTGCATATATTACTATAAGCAATCATTAGTTTTATCATTTTAAACAAACACTTAAAAATACAGCCATGGCATATGTTGCTCTGTGATTACACCGTAGGTTCTCACACCAAATGGTCGCCGGTTCAATTCCAGTCAAGGGCATGTGCTTGGGGTTGCAAGTTTGATCCTCATCCTGGTCAGGGAGCATTCAGGAGCAACCAATTGATGTTTCTCTCACATTGATGTTTCTCCCTCCTTCCCTCCTTTTTACCCTCTCTAAAAACAATGGAAAAATATCCTCAGGTGAGGATTAAGAACAACAAAAAATATTTAGAATATGAAGAAATGCTTTTAAAATAAACAAGTTAGCTGACCTTACAATAGAATAAATCACAGATGAGACCTGTCTTGTCTAATTACAGTCTTTCCTCTAATACCTCCCACATCTGAGCACAGACATTTATCTGATATTTCTTATTTTTCTTTCCATTTTTTATTCTCCTTTCTATTTTTTTCCAGTATGATCTCTTCCTTTCATGGTTACCATGCATATTCTAAATTTTCCTCCAACTCACTGCTTCTTGTCATCTTTTTATAGTCAATCTTCTTGTTACATGGCCATATTTTAAAACTTTCCAATGGCATAAATGCCTTGTTTGCATTATTGTCAGTTTCATTTGGTAATTCATTTTGCAACAATTTTTTTCAAAACATAAAGAATGCTGCAAAGTATTAGTATGTTCTGAATTTCTTTTCTTTTTTTGTCATTAGAAATAAATATTTTGCTATAAAACCCCACTTACTGTTTCTTATTAGTACCTGGAACCATACATAGTTATTATAACATTATTGAATACTAGAGACCTGGTGCATGAAAATTATGCATGAGTGGGAGGTGGGTCCCTTAGCCAGGCCTGCACCCTCTCCAATTCAGGACCCCTCAGGGGATGTCCAACTGCCGGTTTAGGCCCAATCCCACAGTCGGACATCCCTCTCTCAATCCAGGACTGCTGGTTCCTAACCACTCACCTGCCTGCCTGCTTGATTGCCCCTAACCACTCTGCCTGCCTGCCTGGTCACCCCTAACTTCCCTCCTCTGCTGGCCTGGTTGCCCCTAACTGTCCTCCTTTGCTGGCCGGGTCCCCCCTAACTGTCCTCCCCTGCTGGCCTGGATCACCCCAAACTGCCTCTGTCCTGCTACCGTGGCTTTGTCTGGAAGAATGTCTGGAAGGATGTCTGGAAGCTATCTGGTCTAATTAGCATATTACCCTTTTACTAGTATTGATATGCTCCATGCTCTACTTTGCATTACCATGACTATTTTGTAACTATCAATTTGTACTTCTTAATTTGTTCTGAACTTCTTTTAGATGCAGAAAATGGACCTGAAGTCAAAAAATCAACTCCAAACCAGAATATTTCTGATGAAACTCAAACCTATAGCATGATAATGGAGAGACTAACAGGGGATAGTTTCTGGTACTCCATTCTAGGAGGACTCTGGGATTTTGATTACCATTTAGAGTTTAATCAAGAAAATCAGCAGAGACATTTAGAACAAGAATCTTTTGCTCAAAAAAAGGTCCCACAGGAGAAAAGCCTTGAATGTAACAAATTTGGTGAAAACTATAAAATGAACTCAAATCTTATTATGCATCAGAGAATTTCTTCAATTAAGATACCCCTTAATTCAAACACACAAGGAAAAAGCATCAAACATTATTCAGAATTGATTTACTCGCAGGGAAACCATGTAAGAGAAAATACTTATGAATATAACAAGTGTGGAAAAATCTTCAATCAACATATTCTTCTTACTAATCATATTAATACTAAAGAGAAATCCAGTGAATGTAGGAAGGCCTCCAGCCACAACTCAACTTTTACTCAACCTCAGATAGTTCTTACAGGAGAGAGGCCCTATAAGTGTAATGAATGTGAGAAAAGATTCAGCCAGAGGATACATCTTATTCAACATCAGCGGATTCATACAGGAGAAAAACCTTTTATATGCAATGACTGTGGGAAAGCCTTTCGTCAACATTCATCCTTTACTCAACATCTGAGGATTCATACTGGAGAGAGGCCCTACAAATGTAATCAATGTGGTAAAGCTTTTAGCCGTATCACCTCCCTTACTGAACATCATAGACTTCATACTGGAGAGAAGCCTTATGAATGTAATTTTTGTGGGAAAGCCTTTAGCCAGAAGACACATCTTAATCAGCATGAGAGGATTCATACAGGAGAGAAGCCCTATAAATGTCATGAATGTGAGAAAGCCTTTAGCCAGAGTGCACACCTTAATCAACATAGGAAAATCCATACTCGGGAGAAATTATGTGAATATAATAAATGTGAGAAAGTTTTAAGCCACGGTCCTTCACTTACTCAGCAGCACATAACTCATGGGGGGGAAATCATATGAATATATAAATGTAGAAAATTTTTTGTTATTCTTTCCATCCCATTCAATATAAAGTTATTCATAATGGAGAAAAATTTATAAACAAACATTTAATGCATAGAAACTAAATTTAGACTTTAAACTGGTAGCATATTATATCCTTAAGAGAGGTTATAAATAGTATACATAATTTATTTTGTAAACAAGATTATATTAGAAATCATGTTCCAAATTTGATATAAAACTTTTTAAATGACCAGAAATTCTATAGGCAATAACCTGTGATTATTCACCTGTAAGTTTTATGGCAAAGTTCTTAAATTATATAAACATTGATTAATCAAGGCAATGATATAGTGTAACTAGTAACATAAACTTGAAGTAAACAGAACAGAGCAATATTTCTCAAATTTCAGCATTTGCACACTTTCTTTACAGTTTTACCATATGTAGTATTCACTTAAAATTTTCTTAGGAAATATTATTTATGAAAATTGAGTTTTATATGCTAATTAATTTACTCTAATTTCCATCAAGTTCACTATAAAATTTTAAATATTCATTGATGTACCACCCAAATCTTCTGTACCATTATTTGAAAAACAATGTGATAAGATGACAATATTCTGTTACTGAGGTGTTTTTTTAAAGCAATCTTTTCATTACATTCATCAGATAAATCCTAGGATCACTATAAAAAAAAAAGTCCTGGAGGAGACTGAGGATTCTGTTGATGAGATGTGAAAAGTGATTCAGAGAAGTCTACTTTTCTATCATGTTCTAATTTTAAATTTCCCTATAGCAAGCATAAACTTTTAAACTAAAGTTGTGGTTTCTGCTATATTTGCAGATTTGAACAGAGATAAGGTTTTGTTGTTATTGTTTCTAATAATGACCCGAAGCTTAGAATCCCTGTGCCTCTCAGCCCTACTCTGGAAGACAAGTAATGAACTGTTCTAGAGGGTGAGCTGTGGTACAAAGTTGAGGTTAAGAACCAGGGAAGAATCTTAGTGTCTTATATAAATAAATAAATAAATAAATAAATAAATAAATAAATAAATAAAGGCAATTAATTGGCTTAATAATACACTTTGAGACATGTTTAACACCTTTTTCCAAAAAGAATTCAGGTGATTTAATTTTATTTTTATCACTAGAAGTCCCATGCATGAAATCAGTGCAAGAGTAAGCCTTCCTTCCCCCAGCTGCTGGCACCGGCTTCCCTCGCAGCACTGGCTTCATCCAGTCTAATTAGCATATCGTGCTTTTATTATTATAGATTATTGCCTTGTTTGACAAAAATCACATTTTGATGTTACATAAGTCGTAGATAGCTGCAATTATGAGGCTGCTTGAGTTTCTTGGCTTTTCCCTTCTGTCTCAGTCTTCTCAGGCTTGGTGAAAGAAGCCCTGAGGCTAAGGCAGGAATGCAGTTTCCTTGCTTTCTCCCCTTTCTTCTAGCATATCTCCCAGCTCAAGACTTCCCTGTGAAAAGCTAGGTTTTATACTCAAGCCAAAGCTGAAATTATTTAAAGACTTTTTAAAATTAAAACACTAAAAGCAAGGAAATTAAGAAAAGTAAACTCATTTCATCACAATAGTTAAACTTTTGAAAGTGCATTTATGTCCCACTCATTGGTGGATGTGAAATCCTATATAATAAAGCCTAATATGTAAATTGTTTGACCGGGAGTTCGACTGCTCGCTATCACATGTGCTTACCACCAGGAGCAGTGCAGAACATGGTGGGTGTTGGTGATGCGGTGCTGGCAACAGATGGCAGTGGAGGCACTGCTGGCCCCAATGGGCCCCGAAGAGAGCAGAACTGCGATGGGGTGGTGGAGCAGGTGAGTGGGTGGCACCAGGCCAAGGCAGGTGCAAGTGGGGACCCAGTCGCTGCACAGATGGTGACCTGTGGTGGAGGAGGGGTCACTGCCTGGCTCCCAGGCACTGAGGTAGCTTGGGCCCAGCCCCAATCAATTGCCCTACAGATAGGGTGGTAGAGCAGGTGAGGGAGTAATGCCAGGCCAAGGTTTGGTGCCAGGCTGAGCTGCAGGGCTGCAAGGCGAGGGGCACCAGCTGGGGCCCAATTCCTGAGGCCACTCTGAGGAACCCCACCCATGCATGAATTCATGTACTGGGCCTCTAGTATTTAATAAAACTGAGTTACAATAATCAGAGAGAATGTCTAATAGTTATTTTTATGTTCAAATATCATAGTGGAGATTCATTCACCAAAAGGAACTACATTTAACATTAATTTGCTATAGGAGACAGAGTATAGGGCACTCAGATTTCAGGAAGAGAGGGAGCCAAGGTGAAGTCTGACAGCAAAATATGCATTAAAGAAGTAGTGCCCTGACTGGTTTTTGTTTCAGTTCTTGGTCAGGGTATATGCCTGGGTTGCAGGTTCAATCTCTGGTGGAGAGTATGCAGGAAACAACCAATCAATGTTCTGCTGTTGCATCAATGTTTCTCTCCCCGCTTCCTCTCTCTCTAAAAAAAAAAAAAAGAAAGAAATCTTTCAAAAAAAAGTGATGAATTACAACTGGTAAATGATTTTATTAAAGTTTAGTTTCACAACCAGAAAATAAAACCAACCTGCATATTCCACAGGGTTCCAATACAAAGCAGTTTATCTCAGGATAAGTGAAAAAAACAACAATATGAGATTTTTAGAAGAGGATCAGGAAATTTTGGACAATCTCAGGAAAGAAGTATTTGAACTAAAACCAGACCAGAGTTGGCCAAGGATTTTCTCCAATTCTTCATAAATAGGAACTATAAATTAAAAGTTTATTATATATTCCTTAGAGTCATAAATGATCATGATTATGCTAATTTACAGTAAACCATGTTATTCTTGTGTGAATTCATTCTCATATTGTCCTTTGTTCTCTTCAAAATGTTCCAAGTTAAGGAGTGAACCTTAAATATTGGTGCTCCGAATAGGGAAGTCAAAGGAGTAGTATCCGTTCAAAAACATTTTGTTATGACTTATTTTTGTCCATTTCACATATATTAGTTCACTTGGACCATCCAACCAGGTGTTATTGTCCTTCTTTTATGAAAAGAGAACCTTGCCTGGCTGGTGGTGCCCCGTGGTAAGAGCGTTGACCCGCGCACCATAGCGTCACAGGTTCAATTCCCCCTGTGAGAGGCAACCAACCAATGTTACATCTCTCTCTAAAAATCAATGAGAAAAAAATTCTCAGGCGAGAATTAACTAATAAAAACTTGTAAGAAATAAAAATTTTAAAAAGTGATTCATAAGGCTAAGCATAATATGTAAATGATTTATTATTCAGGGTTTCTCTACTGAAATGTCACTCAAATCTGAGTCATCTTACTCCTAAACCAGTAGATACAAACAGTGCCTAGAAGAGTTTTATAATACCAGGAAACATTTAATAAATATATAAAAACACTAATTTGATAAGATTTATGTACCCCTATATTTATTGCAGCAATATTTACACTAAGCAGGCTATGGAAGCAATCTAAGTGCCCATCGATAGACAATTTGATAAAGATGTGGTATATACATACAATGGAATATTACTCTGCCATAAAAAAAAATAATGAAATCTTATCAGTTGGGATATGGATGGAACCAGAGAGTATTATGCTAAATGAACTAAGTCAGACAGAGAAAGACAAATACCATGTGATTTCACTTATATGGCAAATCTAAAGAACAAATAAATGAACAAACAAAGCAGAAACAAACTCATAGATGCAGAGAACAAACAGGGTTGCCAGGTGGGAGGAGGGTTGAGGGGCTGGGTAAAAAAGGTGAGAGTGCAAATTGGTAGTTACAAAATAGTCATGGGGATATAAAGTACAGCATAGGGAATATAGTCAATATTATAATAACTATGTATGGTGCCAGGTGGGTACTAGATTTATCAGGGTATATAAACGTCTAACCACTATGTTGTACACCTGAAACTAATATAAATCAATATTAAATGTCAACTCTAAGTGACAAATAAAAAAATAAAATGTAATTTTTCAGAATTCAGTTTAAAAAAGAATATGTGCAATAGAATATTATTCAGCAACAAAAAAGAATAAAATGTCATTTGCAACAGCATGGATAGACCTATAATTTATTATGTTAAGTAAAATAAGTGAGACAGAGGAAGACAATTACAATGTTATTTTATTTAAATGTAGAATCTAATAAAACAAATAAACAGAACAGAAACAGAGCCCACAAATACAGAGAACAAACTGATACTTGCCAAAGGGGATTAAAGTGGGGAATGGATGGTAAAAGTTTATCATCGTGTCTAAAACATAGTAAGTACTCTAAAAACATTATCTATCACTACATACTGTACTCATTTAGTGGGGATTGCTTTAATATTTACTGTGAAGCATTCAAGTGATGTTTAATACAAGTAAATTAACATTTGTTAAGCACTACCTGTGTCAGTTATAATGCTGTATACTTTACAGATTTAGGTAAGTGAAATAATCCATATCTTTTAGAGGACAAGTCTGAATGCAGAAATTTTAATTAATTTAATCCAGGTCATATAGCTCATTAATTCTGGTTGAATAAGATGATAATATGGCATCACAATATAGAAGAGAATCTAGTCCTAGACTAAGATAGCTAGACTTCATTTTCCTGGGCATGGATGTTCTTGGTTAATGATGAATATTAATTGTAGCCCTGGCCGGTGTGGCTCAGTTGGTTGGATGTCATCCCATACACACAGAGGTTGCTGGTTTGAGTCCCAGTCAGAGCACATGTATGGGTTTAGGGCTGGCTTTCCCATAGGGGACATGCAGGAGGTAGCCAATCAATATTTCACTCTCACATTGATGTTTCTCTCTCCCTTTCCCTTCCTCTCTGTAAAAATCAATTAAAAATCTTTTTAAAAATTAATTGTAGTTAGATTTAAAGAAGAGGTATTCACTGTTTACATTAAGAGTGAAGGTACAGCTGAAGTTACAAAATGATTACAAAAATAGAAAGGTTAACAGGGTGGCAGTGGTTGGGATAGATTTAAATCAAGAGCATCAAGCAGCTGGAACACTAAGAGTTTATTGTATTAATTTGAGTATAAAGCAGTAACTTATGTTTTAAATATATTTTATTGATTTTTTTACAGAGAGGAAGGGAGAGGGATAGAGAGTTACAAACATCGATGAGAGAGAAACATTGATTAGTTGCCTCCTGCACACACTCTACTGGGTATGTGCCTGCAAACATGCCCTTGACTGGAATCAAACCCAGGACCGTTCAGTCTGCAGGCTGACCCTTTATCCACTGAGCCAAACCAGTTAGGGCAAGGCAGTAATTTCTTAATTTGGGAGGAGCAGGACTACAGATTTCTTTGAGAATTTATTTTTTAAATAAATCTTTATTGTTCAGATTACAATTGTTCCTCTTTTTCCCCCTATAGCTCCCTCCCCACCCTCTGCCTTTACCTCCCCCTTATTGTCCTCATCCATAGGTGTATGATTTTTTGTTGAGTCTCTCCTTGCACCCTCCCTCACCTCTTTCCCCCTGAGAAATATCACTCCCTTTCTATGCCTCTGATCTATTATATTCACCACTTTATTCTGTTCATCAGATTTTCAATTCACTTGATTTTTAGATTCACTTGTTGATAGATATGTATTTGTTGTTCATAATTTTTATCTTTACCTTTTTTTTCTTCTTCCTCTTCTTAAAGAGCACCTTTCAGCATTTCACATACTACTGCTTTGGTGTTGATGAACTCCTTTAGCTTTTTCTTATCTGTGAAGCTCTTTATCTGACCTTCAATTCTGAATGATAGCTTTCCTGAGTAGAATAATATTGGTTGTAGGTTCTTGCTATTCATCACTTTGAATATTTCTTGCCACTCCCATCTGTCCTGCATAGTTTCCATTGAGAAATCAGCTGACAATCCTATGGGTGCTCCCTTGTAGATAATTAACTGTTTTTCTCTTGCTGCTTTTAATATTCTCTCTTTGTCTTTTGCTCTTGGTATTTTAATTATGATACATCTTGGTGTGGTCCTCTTTGGATTCCTTTTGTTTGGGGTTCTGTGCATTTCCTGGACTTGTAAATCTATTTCTTTCACCAGGTGGGGGAAGTTTTCAGTCATTTCGTCAAATAGGTTTTCAGTATCTTGCTCTCTCTCTTCTTCTGGCACCCCCATAATTCTGGTGTTGGTATGCTTGAAGTTGTCCCAGAGGGTCCTTACACTATCTTCACATTTTTTGGATTCCTTTTTCTTTTTGCTTTTCCAATTGAGTGTTTTCTGCTTCTTTGTATTTCAAATCTTTGACTTGATTCTTGCGATTCTCTAGTCTGCTGTTAGGTTTCTGTCTGTATAATATTTTTTATTTCAATCAGTGTATGTTTAATTTCTAGTTGGTCCTTATTCATCTTCTCTTGGGTCTCGTTAAATTTATCCATCTTTTCTAGGAAATTCTTGAAAAACCTTATAACCGTGGTTTTGAACTTTATATTCAATCATTTGTTTTCCTCCTTTTTTTTTCATTTGTGATCTGTTTCTTTGTCTCTGCATTTTCCCTGCTTCCCAGAGTTCGGAGAGTAGCTTTGTGTGCTAGGTGTCCTATATGGCCCAGTAGCTCCACCTCCCCAGTTACCTGAGGCGGACTCTCTTGGTGCACCCCTTTGTGAACTGTGTGTATAGTCAGTCTTGTTATAGTTAAGTCTTGATTGTTGTTGGTATCACTGGGGGGAATTGACCTCCTAGCCAATTGGTTGTGAAGATCAGTTGTGTCTATGCTGGGAGAACTTCTGTGCTAGACTCAGCCTTAAGACTTGCAAGATTGCAAAAGCCTCTGTGCTGGGCTGGATGTGGCAGTCTCAGGGCTGAGCTGACAGCCTTGGCTTCCCATCAGCCCCGCCCTATAGGGCAGCTCCTAGATCTTAGTGCCCCTCAGTAATCGCTGCAGTCCTCTTTGTGTGCATGTCTCCAGACCTCTGTCTTTCTGGCTCCCCTGAGCTCCTGTGCATTCTGGGGAGCTGTATGAGTCTGGGTCCCCAGGGTCTCACCCGAAACTGGGGTTCAGTGCAGTTAGACCTGGATTTGAGTGCAGCTGAGAGGTTCTGTTTTTCTTCCCCTAGAGAAAGCCAATGGCACAATCAGCAGTCAGTCCTCTTTGTGTATGCCTCCAGACCTCTGCCTTTTGCAGCTCCCCTAAGCTTCTGCACACTCCTCCCTTTTCACGACAGTCCAGACTCTCCCGTATGAGTCACGCCTGAAACTGAGGTTCAGTGCAGTCAGAAATGGGGTTCTGTGCAGTCAGGAGTTTCCATCTTCCTCCCGCTAGAGCAGCGGTTCTCAACCTGTGGGTCGCGAACAGCTAGCAGGGTCTCCTAAGACCATCAGAAAACACAGATATTTACATTAAGATTCATAACAGTAGCAAATTACAGTTATGAAGTAGCGACAAAAATAATTTTATGGTTGGGGATCACCACAACATAAAGAACTGTATTAAAGGGTTGCGGCATTAGGAAGGTTGAGAATCACTGCACTAGAGGAAGACAGCCAGGCCCTCTGCCGCCCATCCTCTCCATACGTGTGTGTCTGTACCTCAGCTTTTTGCAGCTTTTCTGAGTCTCTGTGAGCCCCTCTCTTTCCTTCTAGTTGTAGAATTTCCACTCAGCCAGCTTTCCTGTGGTTCTGGATGATGTCCGTTCTGTCTTTTAGTTGTCGTTTTGAAATTGTTGTGCGGGGCTGCAGTTTAGGTGTTCACCTATGCCGCCATCTTGGTTTCTCCTCTCTTTGAGAATTTAGTAAAAGCCACAGACTATATCCTCCCAGCAACCTGTATGTATATATACCAAATTTCACAGATAACATTTTGTGGAATTCAGGAGCCCTCCTTTTATACTAAAAAATATATAATGTTTAGTTGACTTACTTTTACTAATGCTAATATTAATTAGAGGTTCAAGAGGCATTATCTGCCTTTTTTATTATCAATCTTTTACCCAATGGTTTTGTTAATCATACGTATTATTATTTTATCAGTGGTTGCAAAAAAGTTATTTTCCATTCTGTCATTTCTTATGTATCAATTATTTGGTTATTCAGACATGTACTACTTATCATATTTCAGAATATAGTGATTCTTTCCTTTTATTTATTGAACTGTTGACTTGGTCCCCTAGAATATCCAAAAGTAACCAATGAGGTTTCCTTTTTTTTTTAAGGCTTTACTTTTAAGTACCATTTTGAACTCATGGATTTTTATGTAGTTTATGTTTTTCAATCCATTGCAATTATTATTATTTTTAGGCTCACATAATCTCATCTTTATTCAGTGAGAACTCCCTTTAGGTTGACTTTCGACCTGATCCCATTTATCTCTAGTAGCTCCATTGATTTCTGACCCAAGGAGATGTCTCATGTTTAATTCATACACTTCTGCTCTAGACTGGAAGTCAGACATTTCTCAAGGATCATTGGTTCCTTTTCAAAAGGAATGGTATATAGATACCACAATCTGGGTGCTTGGCTTACCAATTGCTATTAGGTTGTCATTGCTTCTAGATTTTCTAGGAAGGAATTTTTTTTTAGAAAAATAAATTATGAATTCATAAGGTATTTCCAATTCAAATTTAAGATGACAAGGCTTTTATTTTGCTTCTTTAATTGTATTATTTTGAACTGAATTGTGTTCCTCCAAAATTCATATATGTTGTAGTGATATTTGGAGATAAGACCTTTGGGAAATAGTTAGGGTTAAAGGAGGTCATAAGGGTGAGGTCCTAATCCAATGAGACTGGTGTCCATATAAGAGGAGGGCCCTAACCAGTTTGGCTCAGTGGATAGAGCATCGGCCTGCGGACTGAAAGGTCCCAGATTCGATTCTGATCAAGGGCATGTACCTTGGTTGTGGGTACATCCCCAGCAGGAGGTGTGCAGGAGGCAGCTAATTGATGTTTGTCTCTATCCCTCTCCCTTCTTCTCTATTAAAAAAAAAAAAAAAAAAAAAAAAAAGGAGACACCAGCATCATTCTCTCTCTCTCCCTCTCTTTCTCTCTCTCTCTCTCTCCTCTCCCCCTCTCTCTCAGAACATTCAGCTTCCAATCTCTTCAGCCTTTATTCTGTCTTCCACATTCCTACCAGAATGATCTTGAAAGCTAGCAAAACTATTCATATTTTCCAAAGGCTCCCCATTACTTAGATGAAAAAGTAGAGTTACAAACATCGAGGTCCTTAATGAGAAATGTCTCCTGGAGTAGAGGGCTGTCTTTGTCCAGCTTCAATCCCTGCCACTCTTTTCCTCACTCCATATCCTGGCAGTCCCAACTCCTGCTTATCATACTACAATTCCCTCACACCCCAGCACCTGTGTCCATGCTCTCCTTTAAGCCTTGGGTGCCCTCCCTACCTCTCATGTCCCTCTCCTCTCAAGGTCTGCTCCCCTGGCCAGGGGCTATGTATTAATAAAGTCTCCTCTGTACAAAGTTAGACACTCCTTTCTCAAAGCTCTCATTACTCCTGCTTGTTTTATAATTCTTTCTTTACTCACCTGTCCCTCCTAGAGTGTGGATGTTTTAAGAGTGGGAGGTCTTGCCGAAACCGGTTTGGCTCAGTGGAGAGAGCATCGGCCTGCGGACTGAAAGGTCCCAGGTTCGATTCCCGTCAGGCATGTATCCTGGTTGCGGGCACATCCCCTGTAGGGGGTGTGCAGGAGGCGTCTGAATGATGTCTCTCATCGATGTTTCCTCTCTGTAAAATATCAATAAAATACATTTAAAAAAAAAAGAGTGGGGGGTCTCCTTGGATTCATTTTTTCTTTCTTGTCTCACGTCTAGCACAGAATCTGAGTGTAAGTTTTCCGTAAATGCAGACTAACGTATGAATAAATGATTTTCCCAGCCTTCCATCAGGTGTTGCTAAAATGTTTCAGTGATCAAAAACAATTGGCCACACTCATATTATGGACCTCAAATTATGCTAATAGCCTATTATTTTCTGTTCCTCTTAGTAAATCCCGAACAGAAGCCTAATACATTTCCAGATTTCCCTCTATCTGAAAAGGCTTCATCAGGTAGCATGCTCGTGGCCCATCTTAACCCTTTTAAAATTTGCAAGTATATACGCACCCACACCGGACTTCTACCCATCTTCCATATATTGAGAAGTAACACCTAAAATCTTAAAAAAAAAAAAAATACAAAAGTTTATCTTAAAAGCAGTTGTGCAGACAGAAATTCTTAAATAAATCTCAGCATTTAGCAGCATCTCATATTTCAGTATTTGATGAATCAGTGAAGTTGATTTGGAAGGCCTTGTCCAACGCTTGGGAGGGAGCTCAAAGGAAGAAGAGGAAACCGAACCGAATAGGAAAGGGCCGCCCACGCTCCCAGGGACTCTCGGCCCGCGGCTCCCTTTAAGGCGTGTAAGGGAGTGGGCGGAGTCCTGCCTTTAACCCCGCCCAGAGCTGAGGAGGCCTGCGACCAATGAGAGGGCGGTCCGAGGCGGAGCGACCTGCCTGCGGCGTGACGCAACCACGTACGACCGGCTCTCCGCGGGTCGCGCGCTAGGACTTGAGGGCGTGGAGGTGAGTGCGGGCCACGCACCGCAGCTACAGGGGGTGGGGATCGGGGTCCCGGGGTCCCGGGGTAAAAGTCCTCGGGAGGAGTCGAGTGTCCCGATCTCGGGATTGTCCACCGGAGCGGAGGGACCACCACCCCGGACCTCCCCAGGCCGAGTGGGCTGTGCTCAGCCTTAACTGACCGATGGGAAAGCTGCCCTAAGTCAAGGTCTCCTTCCCTGCGCGGGCGCCCCTGCCGCGCCTGCCAGGCCTGGCGCGCCGCGCGTAGCCCGCGGGATGGAAAGCAAGAAGGGACAGCAGTGAGCCAGGCCAGCGTTTACGCGCCCTGCGCCCCTCAGAGCACTCCTGTGGATCGGCCCTGTTGTTCCCATTTTGCAAAGGTGGGAACTGAGGCCTCGAGGAGTTAACTTTGCAGCATTGTAAACTGCACGGATGGGAGGTTGGGTGATTTAGGAACTAGGGGAATCGTGTAAGCATCTCCAAAGTGGTGATTCCAGAAGGCCAACAAAAGCTGTTTTTGAACTTGGGCAGTTGTAGTGACAAAATGCATTTAGTGAGTCATAACCCCCAGAACGTTAAGCTTTGAATTTTGTTTTTCAGGGGACCAAAGCCACCTGAAATGTCAATAGTTCGTTCATCTGTCCATGCCAAATGGGTCGTGGGCAAAGTGATTGGGACAGCAATGCAAAAAACCGCTAAAGTGAGAGTAACGAGGCTTGTTCTGGATCCCTATTTGTTAAAGGTGAGAAACATCCCTTGCTTTCAGTCGGCATTGATACGTCACCGACACATTCTGAGTTCTGAGCAGAAAAACACATTGAGCACCGGCTGCATACCAGGTACTGAGCTGGTTTGTGGTTTAACAAAGCGAATCATTCATGGTGTGTGCTCACATCCTAAGGGCACATAGAGCTTATTTCAGTTCAATCTGGAAATAACTGTCGTCTTTCTGTGTGCAATGTACTGTGGGGGCAGAAAGCAGGAACCCTTCTTCCCCAGGTTGCTGAAGGAGCACATCCTCGATTTAGAGACATTTGAGATGAATCTCAAAAAGGATTTTATCCAGAGGACCAGGTTGGGGGAAGTCATTCCGGCCAGGCTAAGTAGTAGTTTGGGGAAGTTCTTTTAGCCATGGGAGCGTATGATACTTACTCTACAGGAAGAGCAGGTATTTGGGCAAGGATGAGCCCAGAGTTTGGCACTAAGTAGGCACAAGTGAATGGGTACAAGAACAACCGGAGCTGGACTGTGAAGGGTCTTTTATGTTGTATTTTGGATTTCATCCTATAAGCAAAGGAAAGACAGACTTGGAGATGGGTCGGTATGAGGGTTGGAGGTCAGGAAATGGGTAAGGAGGCTATGGAGAAAGTCCAGGACAGAAACGATAAGGACCTGAACATTCCTTGCAGCAGTGGGGGAAAGTAGATTTCAGAAAGGACAGAGCGAGCCCTTGCTTTGTAAGGGAGCGAGTGGGAAATGTCAAGGATGTTCTGCATTCAAGATGGTAGAAATGCCAGTTGTTACCTGGGATAAAAAAAAACAGGAGTAAACTGAAAAGTGATGGCATGATCATTGACCTTAAACTCAGAAGACTTTAGTTTGAACACTAACTCTGTAATTTACTAGCTGTGCACATTACTTAACCTCCCTGAGCCTGTTTTTCTCATCTGTAAGTGGGATTACCTGCTGTGGAGGAGCTGCCTCGAGGAATAGGTGATTCTAGTTATCTGTAGTTTGTTTGTAATACATTGGGCTAGACATGGAGCTAAGTGCTTTATGTATATTATGTTTAATTCTCTTGTTATCTTTAGAAGTGCAAGTATTAGAGTCTCATTTTATGGTGGAAAAAAAGCCGAGCTTGGAGTTAAGTGATTTGTTCTAAATCACACTGCTGGTGGTGACAGTAGCATGTTTATGGACTGGAGAGAAGAATTTAAGTAGTGTCAAGAAGGACGGTAATTGATAGAGCAAGGGTACTGACGAGAATACACTGGAGAGCTTGGGGACAGGATCATCTCTGGAAGTCATTGCTGTTTTCCAGAAGCTATTGCTGTTTTCCAGAAGCTAAGCAGCTAATTTTTATATTGGAAACCGCCTTAAATATGTTATCTTCACACACACACACACACACACCAAGACCCAGCTTTTTTTCTCTGTGCATTACTTTTTCATATTCTCTACTGCATTGCCAGGTCACAGATGGAAACTGCTCATTTGTTCTTCCTTCTCTCCACAGTATTTTAATAAACGAAAAACCTATTTTGCTCATGATGCTCTTCAGCAGTGCACAGTTGGGGATATTGTGCTTCTCAAAGCTTTACCTGTTCCACGAACGAAACGTGTGAAACATGAGCTGGCTGAGATTGTTTTCAAAGTTGGACAAATCATAGATCCAGTGTCCGGAAAACCTTGTGCAGGAACTGCTTACCTGGAGAGTCCAATCAGTTCGGACACCACCCATCTAACCAAAACTCTGGAAGAACACAGTGTCTCTTCAGAACAGTGAAGGAGGATTAGAAAAACGAGCCAGAGGGAATGGTTTATAAGTTTGCTTTAAGGAAAATAAATTTTTCTAAGTGTCATCACAAACTGATCAGTTTTTCTTCTGGTACTTATGAAATAGCTAAAAGTAAATGGATAAAGCGTTTGTTATAATTTTCCAAAAAAGTTTATGGTTATGTTTCAAATTTCCTTTTCAGTGAACATGCTTTCCTGTTACACTAAATGTGCCTAGCAGTCTGTTGCATTATTTTTTAAGCTCACTGTTTTAGATGTGTGTGTTGCTGTTTTTTCATTCAAAGAAATCTTGAATTTATTTTAGAACCTTTATTTGGTGAGAAGAAACCTTTTTGATACCATAAACAGATAAGATCACATTAAGTGAATGTTTTTGATGGTGTATATTCAAAATTAATTTAATTTTTTTCTCTGATTTAACCAATTCCAAACAAATAATCAACATGCTTGGGGCCCTAGCTGGTTTGGCTCAGTGGATAGAGTATCAGCTTGTGGACTAGAGGGTCCCAGGTTTGATTCTGGTCAAGGTCACATGCCCAGGTTGTGAGCTTGATCCCCAGTG
>JAAGEH010002525.1:18052980-18207443 GCA_011751065.1 Lasiurus cinereus
GACTGAAAGGTCCCATGTTCGATTCTGGTCAAGGGCATGTACCTTGGTTGTGGGCACATCCCCAGTAGGAAGCGTACAGAAGGCAGCTGATCAATGTTTCTAACTCTATCCTTCTTCCTTCCTCTCTGTAAAAATCAATAAAATACATATTTTTAAAAATAAATAAAACCTGATACATTGATAAAGTTGTAGAACTTCTCACATGTGCACTTGAATTAGAAAATTTCAGAGTTTTGTTGCTGTCCATTGATTATGATAATTTAAATTTTGACCTGAAGAAACAAAGTCAAGTTCAGTTTTCTGGCTCCTAGGAAGAGATTTGGATCGTATTTCAACCTCAACTAATATGTGTATTAGACAAGCACAGGGTTTCAACAACGACATCAGGCACTCCCTCCCCCTTACCCCCAGGACTCTTCATGGCAAACAAAGCACATTGGTGGGAAGAAATTAGAGTAATTTCCCAAAAGTAATGAGATGGTGCTGGAACTGAATGTTAAAGGAAGCGTCTCCAGGCCAGTAGATGAGCATGGGTGTGGAAAGAGCATCTGAGGCAGAGGGAACATTATCAAGTCCTCAAAGTATGAGCGAAAGGAGCATAACCAAGAGGACTGCTGGGACATTTTTGAACGAAGGTGGAAATCAGATAAATAGACAGTAGTTATCCTCTAACTGGTGGTAGATTATTTAACTTTTTTTTAAAAAAAATGATATAATTAGACTCACATTTCAATACAAGAAATAGCCTCAGTGTAGAGAATAAACTGGAAGGGGAAAGATCAGAGGTAGGAAGACTGACCTGTTCAAAGACTGGTCCTAAGACATAAACTGAGTTGGGGAGGGAAGATAAAAAGAGGTTGGGTAGAGGTTCCAAAGCAGAACTCTCAGGGCTTGGTACCAGGGAGGGTAAGTAACAGGGAAGCATTTAATACCGTCTACCAGCCAAAACCAGTTTGGCTCAGTGGATACAGTGTCGGCCTGTGGACTGAAAGGTCCCAGGTTCGATTCTGGTCAAGGGCATGTACCTTGGTTGTGGGCACATCCCTAGTAGGAGGTGTGCAAGAAAGAGGCTATCCCTCTCTCTCTGTAAAAAATCAATAAAATATATATTTTTTTAAATTATTTAAAAAAAATACTGTCTACCAGTCTGCCAGGTCTCTGGCAGGTGGGGCTATGAGGCCCAGCCAGCTATCCTGAAAGGGACAGGACATCTGTCTAAGCCCTCACTAAAAGCTCAAATACTTTTAAATGTTTACATTTACTCTAAAATGTATCAGTTTTATCTTTTAAGATAACTTTTTAAATCGTGGTGTAAAAAGTATGCTTTAGGACAGTGGTCGGCAAACTGCAGCTCTCCAGCCACATGCAGCTTGCGAGCCGCAGTTTGCTCCTCTGTTGACTAAGGAGTTTGCCGACCACTGGATAGGGGCTTAATCACAAGGGACAACAATAGTCTGTAATTACTGGAATTGAGAGTCTAGGTCAGTGGTCGGCAAACTCCTTAGTCAACAGAGCAGCAAATCGCGGCTCGAAAGCCAGTTTGCCGGCCACTGCTTTAGGAAGATGACCCATATTTAGTCTATGGTGTTGAATAACCTGTCACACACCTGTGACATAAGGGTCCTCCCACAGGAAAAAACATTGGGTTAATGGAACTACAAAATGGAGCCCTAGCTGGTTTGACGCACTGGATAGAGCATTTACCTTCAAACTGAAGGCTCCCCCGGGTTCAATTCCTGTCTAGGGCACATGCCTCAATTGCAGGCTCAATCCCTGGCCCTCGTCAGGGTGCGTTGCAAAAGGCAACCGATTGATGTGTCTTACATCAATGTTTCTCTCTGTCTCTCCCCCTCCCTTCCACTCTAAAAATTAATGAAAAAGTATCCTGGGTTGAGGATTAACTAAAGAAAAAAAAATGCAGAGTGAGTAGACTAATGCTAAATAACACAAAAGCAAGATCAGCAAAGAAATTTCTACCAAGTTTACAATTCAGAAAAATAGATTTGAAAGCATTTGTCTCCTGGAATAGAGCTGAGAATTTGGGGTATGTGTAAGAAAGTTACAAGGGCACATTGATATTACTGCCTTGAAGAGGCCATGTCTTCTGCTGTGCAGAACTGGGACCTGTCCTTTCTGCCCTGGGGATAGTTCACATCAGCCTCTCTTGTAGATCTATTCAGTCTCTATAGATCAGTTGGGATCTAGAACTCTCAGCCACACAACCTCTATCTAGCCTCTGGCCCCTGTGTCCCTTGGCCTCCTTTATACCGGCCTTTAAGAGACAGATGCATCTCCCTGGTCTGGGCAAATCCTGTCGCCACGCCTCCACACACAGGACCTGTTTCTCTCCTCCTGACTGCCTCCCTGCCCATGAAGTTGCTCAGACATTGCCCCAGTCAGAAAACTGTACCACTTGAGCCACAATGCTCCTTCTTGGCCTCCAATATCACCAGCTTCAGAGAATCCCTCAGTCCACAAGCCCAATTTCTCTCCCCGCTCTCCCCTCCATCCCCTCACCCCACCCTTCTACAGAGACCTGCCTGGATAGCAGAGGCCTCGCAGCTACCTAGTCCTAAGGGCATTCTCTGGGCCTCTACAGATTTACACTGCCCTTGAAATGTTCCCTTTAATGGGTGGGCCTCTGCGGCTCTTTGTTTCTCCCCCTTCTCTAACTCCCTTTTTGTCCACATTGTCTTAGTTGCAGTTTTCATGGTTACATGTGTGGCTCTTTTATCTTGCAGCAGGATGCACTTTCCCCAAACAGCGCCATCCTGACTCATCCCTTTGTTTAAACGGTTTTTTCTGCTGATGGGAACTGTCCTCCCTTCCTCCACTGGTCAACTCCTCTTCCCCTGCCCTGTTGTGTCCGCTCCGCAGTGTCCGCTTTCCACTTCCCAGCCGCTGCCGGTTACATGCTCTCTCTTCCTTGCTCCCTTCGCATCTTGTGAACCTGTCCATTCCAACACTTGACACACGAGACTCAGTTACCGCCCATCCTGCCCCACTGGGCTGAGATGGCTTGAGGGCAAGGATAAAGCCAGAGCCCACCAATGCTGCTGCTGAAACGAACCCAACAGTGTAGTTCCGAACTTGAGTATGTTTCCATCCAGAATGCTTTTATTAAAGCTGTGTGCATATGTTTATTTGTGTTTGTTTCTGTTGAAAAGGCAATATATATTCACATAGCACACAATGTAAAAGGTGTTCGGGGAGAAGCCAGCCTCCCACCTTTGCCTCCCAGGTCCTGGAGACCCCGGCAACATTGTTACCCTTTTCTTTCAAGCCTTGCCCACGTTCCTTTGCGCGCTCCTTTCGCTGGAGATTGCTGGTTCTTCTCGGGCTTCTGATGCCTGTCTCCTGGCCGCCGGGCTTCCCCGCGCCGGGACGCACTGCGCACCGGGTCGCCGCGGCGCGCGCCTGCGCCCCCTCGTGGCCGTGCCCAGCGCAGCAGCTGCCGCGCGCCCCGCCCCGCCCCGCCCCGCCCCGCCCCGGCCGCCGCGGGCCTAGCCGAGGGAGGGGTCGCGGAGGCGGCCGCGGCGTCAGCGGCGGCCCGAACGGTGGGAGCCGAGGCGCGGGAGCAACATGGCGGCGCGAGTGCTGCACGCTCGCGGAGCGGCCTCCACCGGCGGCCTCCTACAGCGGGCGGGCCCCTGCAGCCTCCGGTCCGGGCTCCGGTGAGCAGCGCCGCCCTTTCAGGGAGGGGCCGCCGCGGGGCGGAGGGCGCAGGGTCCCCGGCGCGGGTCTCCGCCCCGGCCTGGCCACGCTCCCGCGGGGCCGTGCGGCCGGGGCGGCGGGGCCGGAGGCCGAGGGCAGCGGGGTCGGGAGGGGAGGGGCGGGCGCCGCGTTGGGGTCCGAGCGCCTTCCGCTCGGGCTCAAGGTCACGGCGGGGACGGCGCCCGGCGCCAGGGCCACGTACGCCCGCGCTGCGAGCCCGGCCAGCGGGCCTTTAACCCGGCGCGACCCGGAGCGGTGGCCGGCGGTGGGCGCGCGGCCGGGGCTGCGGGCCCTGCAGGCGGCCTGCCCGGTCCCGCCGGGCGGCCGAGAGCCAGCTGCCCGCGCAGGGCAGAGCCTCGATGTCGGGCACCTGCAGAAATATCAGAGAGACTGCTTACCTCCCAGGCTGCGGGCAAAGAAGCAACGCACCGCCAGGGGAGGGGAGCGGGGGGGTCTCGGTACTGGGAACTGCCTTGACTTGCGTTTCAAGTGGTGGATCAAAAAGTATTTACCAGGTAGGCGTCGGGTTCATGGTTTAACTTTTTTCCTAACCTCGTTGGATTAAAGTCGGTTTTCCGAGTCCATCACTTTGACATAATTCATGTCCCTTTTTTTTTTCCACATTAAAAAAAAACTGTACTAACTTACACGTAGGTGTACCTTCTCGTTTTCTTTACATTGCATCATTTAAATGGTATATTTTTCATTTGCTGGTTTTGAATTAAATAAGGAGCCTCCAGAAAAATACAGTTGGCACCTCAAAAAGGAAAAAGCGAAGAAGCTACCTGTTTGTTAAACTCTTACCACAGGTTGGGGAGCTTTATGTGACGTATTTCATTAAATCCTAGTAGCAGTCTTAAGAAGCAAGTAATAAGATCTGCATTTTAGAGATGAGATGGAACCTCAAAGGGTGTGAGACACACCTAGAAGAGGCATTTTCTAGCCGGAACCCAAATTTGTCTGGCTTCAGGCCCAGCGCCCTTCCTAGGACTTTACAAATTTGATGTTTCCAGGTTGATTAACAAATCAATCTCCTTTTATTTTTTTGGATTTTTTTTTTTTAATTTTCTTAGAGCAAGAGGAATAGAAACATCAATGATTAGAGAGAGTCGTCTACCGGCTGCTTCCTGGGGATGGCGCTCACAACCCGGACATGTACCAGGACCTCCTGGTTCATAGGTAGAAGCTCAACCACTGAGCCATGCCAGCTGGGCAACCTCCTTTTACTTTTGTTCTGTTATTGAGCATCTACTTCGTGTCTTACTTTTTTCACACAGGTGATAGGAGCCCATGAAATTCATATTTTCTTTCAGCTGAGGCAGAAGATATTCACTGAACTTGTTTACCCACAGCGCCCAAGGTTACAAAGCTAGGAAACTGGAGAACTGGACCTGGGTCTGCCCTGACTTCTTGCTGGGGCCAAATGCTCTTGAGCCTGGAGTCCTTATCTCTGACCAACCTGTTGGCTTTCTGATTGCTCTCTCAGGTCTCCTATACTGTATGACTACTCTCTGGGCTCTACTCTGCCTTTACCGTAGATGTTCTTTAGGACTCAGCCCCAGTTAATTATCTGATTCTATCCAATATTGAAGGTATATGATGTCTTTGAAGCCCTGTTGGAACTGAGCATAATAGCCTTGGTCAACTAACTCAGGAAACCATGGCCAGGTAAAAACCCAACCAGACTTACGGATTGCTGTGAGAAGATCGGGGAACCTACCACATGAGGTCCATGGGAGGCCTCTTCAAGAAGATGATGTTAAGCCTGGCTAGTGTGGATCGGTGGTTTAGCATCATCCTAAGAACTGGGAGGTCACAGCTCCATCTCCAGTGAGGGACATGCAAGAGGCAGCCGATCAATTATTATCTTTCATCAATGTTTCTATCTTTCACTTTCCCTTCTCTATTTATTGAAATCAATAAAAATGTATATATTTTTTAAAAAGATGATGTTAAGCTGACACCTGAATGGTCAGTGTGCATGAAAGTCCTGAGTACCCCAGTGAAGTCTAGGCGGCTGGAGCACAGGAGTGAAAGGAAGACTGGCTAGAGGGCAGGTGACAAGGAGCAGGGGCCAGGTAATTCTAGGCCTTGCAGACCGACTTAGAGAGCGTGGGCTTTATTCCGGAAGCTGTGGGAAACATTTGAAAGTATAAATTCTAGTGTGACACAATCTGATCCTCGGTTTTTAAAGATCAGTCTGACTATGAAAAAGGTACAGAATCAAGGGTAATAGTCAACTGAGTGGTGTGTGTGCCATTTACTGAGTTATTTGTCCCATTGGTATATTAGTGCCCACTATATATTGGGTGCTATTATTGTAAATAGTGAATAAGGCACACAAGGTCCCTGCCATCTTGCTAGTAATTCAGAAAGGGAGGAACAGGTGTGGGGTGGGGATCAATGTGAGATGGCTGCAGTTCCGATGGGAAGGCCAAGTAGGCAGGCGGTTGGCCTAAACCTCTATGATTGTAACCTATCTGACTCAAAGGAGATGTCTGGGCTACAGGAAACATTGGGGAGTTGTCAGCATATAGGAACGCTAAATGTTGATAGATACACAGAGTTTTGTATTTGAAAATTTTTGTAACAATTTTTAAGCCATAGGAGTGAATGATATTACTTTGAGAGATTATGGATAGAGAAAGGGCTGAGAAAACAGCCTGGGACTTGTCAGCATTTGCAGGCTGGATAGAGGAAGAAGAGGCGGACAAGGGGGACAAAGGGAGCAGCCAGTGAGGTCATGGTTATGTGACAATGCCCAGAGTGAGGTATTTCAAGGAAGAATGGTCACCTGTGCCAGATGCTGCTAAAAGGTTAAGATGACAAAAGGAAACTGGATTTGCTAGCAAGGGTATTGTGGCTGACCTTGTGAGAGCGGCTTCAGAGGGGAAGGAGGAAGTCTTCCTGGGACACTTACCGGCCAGCACTTCTTACTTAGTCTGCTCAGTGCCAGGCCCAGAGTGCCAGCTACTTAGTGGACATGTGCTAGTGCTCCACAGGTGCTTGAGATGCTTACGTACCCAGAATTAAACTCTTCCTCCTACAGAGCCTGCTTGCTTCTCCTAGGTTCTCTTTCCCCAATAATGGAACATCTTCCAGAAACCAGAAGGCCTTTCCTCAGCCCAGGCCCTCCTGCTCCTCCCTTCTACCTCCAACACATTTTCACTCTTCCTTCAGAATGACTACTCCCCTAGCTCAACTCTCAACCACATGCTCCCTGCCTTATTGCTGTAGTCCACCCACCAGCTCACTGCCCAGGCTGCTTTTTACTCTAGGTTTTTTGTTGTTGTTGTTGTTGTTGTTTGTGTGTGTGTGTGTGTGTGTGTGTGTGTGTGTGTGTGTGTGTTTTGTGTGTTTTGTGTGTGTTTTTTTCAAAACTTGCTAGCATTGCACCATATACAAGGTAGAATCCAGCTGACGGGCAAGCTGGCGCCCAGGAGCTTAACCACCCTGCCCCCCTTGCCCTCCCATTATCTCAGTCACCATCCGATTCAGCCTTACTTAACTCTTTGCTGTTTCAGAAATATGCCATGCAGTTTCATGACTGTGCCCCTGGACATGTTGTTCCCTTTGGAATTATCGCCTGCCTTGTCCACCTGTCTTCCTTACCCTCCAAGACAGCCAGAGTGTCTCCACCTTAGTCCCTTTCGCTTCTCACAGGCCTTGAGCTCCCACAGTGTGTATGTATAAGTCTACAGTATCTGTGACCACTCTGGCTGTTTACTGATCGTTTTTTCCCATGAGACTGAGCAGGCTAAGGATCTGGTTCACCTTTATATCCACAGAGCCTGGCACATAATACTTACTCTATTTAAAGTCTAGTGCTCCTATTCCAAGTACTACCCAGGCCTGACCTTGCTTAGCTTACAAAATCAGGTGCATTCAGGGTGCTATGTCTGTAAGGTAAAATGTGCTGCCCCACCCACCCTCTGTAAAGTGCTGTACAGCATATATATATGATCTAATAAAGACCACTGATTGAAATGTTTGTCACTGTCATTAAAGAACCTCAGACCCGCCGGGATCTTATCACCCTGACAACTGTTGGCACAACTGCTTCTCCCCCCTTCAATGATTCAGCTTGGACAGCTAGATGACCTGGGCACATTAGGCAGCTTTGGTCACCTGTCACTCGAATGATTTCTGAATTTCACAGTCAATTGAGGATAATGCTGGGCCAGACTGTTTGCATTTGTCAAGACAGTTGCTGCCTAAGTTCACAAACACATGCCACTCAGGTTCTTGTGTGTCATGTGACATTGACTTTTTCCTAGACTTACCTTTAGTTTACAAAACATTTCCATATCTCTGACCTCATTTTACTCATTCTAATATATATAATTTTGGGCCTCGCCAATGACACTTGGTGTTTGAGCGTCAGCCTATGAACCAGGAAGTCATGGTTCGATTCCTGGTCAGGGTGATTCTCTATCATCGTTGATATTTCTGTCTCTCCCTCTTCCTTCCTCTCTAGAATCAATAAAAATATATTAAAAAGTAAAATAAAGTATCTACCTTTGGTATTGCTAAAATCTGGTGCAGATGCTCAGCGGGGTAAATTTGTGTTTGGGAGGTATCCCTTACTAATAAAAATACTTTGAACGTTAGAGATCTAGGTCAGTGGTCGGCCAACTCATTAGTCAACAGAGCCAAATATCAACAGTACAACAATTGAAATTTCGTTTGAACCAAGGCCGGTTTGGCTCAGTAGATAGAGCATCGGCCTTCGGACTGAGCGGTCCCAGGTTTGATTCTGGTCAAGGGCATGTACATTGGTTGCGGGCACATCCCCAGTGGCGGGAGTGCAGGAGGCGGCTGATCAATGTCTCTCTCTCATCGATGCTTCTAACTTTCTATCCCTCTCCCTACCTCTCTGTGAAAAATCAATAAAAATATATTTTTTAAAAAAAAAGAAGAAAAATTTCTTTTGAGAGCCAAATTTTTTAAACTTAAACTTCTTCTAACACCACTTCTTAAAAAATAGACTCACCTAGGTCGTGGTATTTTGTGGAAGAGCCACACTCAAGGGGCCAAAGAGCCACATGTGGCTCATGAGCCACAGTTTGCCGACCACGGGTCTAGGTTCATACTTCTATTTTGTCATTTCTTAGCTCAGGTCATTTAATCTGTCTGAGTCAATCTTTAAAATTTGATAATAGCTATCTTGCTAGACTGTTCTGAGGACTGAATGAAATGATAAAACAACCTAGTCCAGTGCCTAGCACCCAGGATATACTTAGTAACTAACTAGAGGCCCGGTGCACAAAATTGGTGCAGTCGTGGGGGGGTTCCCTCAACATGGCCTGTGCCCTCTCACAGTCTGGGAGCCCTTGAGGGATGTCTGACTGCCAGCTTAGGCCTGCCAGGGAATGGACTTAAGTTGGCAGTTGGATATCCTTAGCGCTGCCATGGAGATGGGAGAGGCTTCTGCCACCACTACTGTACTCACCAGCCATCTGTGAGCCTGGCTTCTGGCCGAATTGTGCTCCCCATGCGGGAGTGCACTGATCACCAGGGGGCAGTTCCTGCATTGAGTGTTTGCCCTGTGGTGGTCAGTGTGTAGTCGTTCTGCCATTTGGTCAATTTGCATATTAGCCTTTTATTATACAGGATAAGACCCATAAGTTCTAAAGAGGGGGAGGGATTACCTTGGGAAATTTCCTAATGCTGATACTTTTAGAAACTTTCATTGAACTCCTTTCTTTTTCTTTATTTTTTCTTTTTAATACATTTTATTGATTTTTACAGAGAAGAAAGGAGAGGGATAGAGAGTTAGAAACATCGATCAGCTGCCTTCTGCACACCCCCCACTGGGGATGTGCCCACAACCAAGGTACATGCCCTTGACTGCAATTGAACCCGCAACCCCTCAGTTCACAGGCCGATGCTCTATCCACTAAGCCAAACCAGTCAGGGCTTTCTTTTTTTTTTTTTAATATACTTTATTGATTTTTTACAGAGAGGAAGGAAGAGGAATAGAGAGTTAGAAACATTGATAAGAGAGAAACATCGATCAGTGGCCTCCTACACACTCCCACTGGGATATGCCCACAACCAAGGTACATACACTTGACTGGAATCGAACCTGGGACCCTTGAGTACACAGGCTGGTGCTCTCTCCACTGAGCCAAACCAATTAGGGCTGAACTCCTTTCTTAATTGTTCATAATTATTATTCCTGGGTTCTTACAATTTATTTACAAGACAAAACACACACACACCATTTCTGTTTAGTGAACTTAAAATATAAAATAAAGAAAAAACAAGAATTGGAGAGAAACCAAGATGGCGGCATAGGTGAACACCTAAACTGCTGCCTTGCACAACAGTTTCAAAACTACAGCTAAAAGACAGAACGGACATCATCCAGAACCACAGGAAAACTGGCTGAGTGGAAATTCTACAACTAGAAGGAAAGAGAGGGGCTCACAGAGACTCAGAGGAGCTGCGAAAAGCTGAGGTACAGAGACACGTGTGTGGAGAGGACAGGCGGTGGAGGGCTGGCTGGCTTCCTCTAGTGGGAGGGAGACGGAAACTCCTGACTGCACTGAACCCCAGTTCCCATAGAGACTTGTATGTAGGGAGTCTGAACTGTTGTGAAAAAGAAGGAGTACAAAAAAAAACTTAGGGGAGCTATGAAAGGCAGAGGTCTGGAGGTGTGTGAGTGCGAGAGACTGACTGCTGATTGTGCTGCTGGATTTCTCTAGTGGGAGGAAGACAGAATCTCCCAGCTGCGCTGAAATCCACTTCCGACTGCACTAAACCCCAGTTTTGGGTGAGACTCTGGGGACCCAGACACATACAGGTCCTTGGAGCACACAGAAACTCAGAGGAGCTGCAAAAAGGCAGAGGTCTGGAGGTGCGCAGGTGCGAGTGCACAGAGAGGGCTGCAGGGATTACCAAGGGACACTGAGACCCAGGGGCCGCGTAGGGCAGGGCTGACAGGAATCCAAGGCTGTCTGCTCAGCCCTGAGACTCCATCCCATTGAAGTTGAACACATAGGCTATTACAATTTTGCAAGTCTTGTATCATAAGGCTGATTCCAGCTAAGAAGTTCTCCTGGCGTAGACACAGCTGATCCTCACAACCAATTGGCTTGAAGGTCAATTCCCCCCAGTAATACCAATAACAATCAAGACTTAACTATAACAAGGCTGTGCACACAGTCCACAAAGGGGTGCACCAAGAGAGTTCACCTCAGGTAATTGGGGAGGCTGAGCAACTGGACCATATAGGACACCTAGCAAACAAAGCTACTCTACTAACTTAGGGAAGCAGTGAAAATGCGGAGACAAAGAAACAGATTACAAACAAAAGAAATGGAAGAAAACAAACGACTGGATATATAGTTCAAAACCACAGTTATAAAGTTTTTCAAGAATTTCCAAGAAAAGGCCGATAAATTTAGCTAGACCAAGAGGAAATGAAAAAGGATCAACTAGAAATTAAACATATACTGACTGAAATAAAAAATATATAGAGACCTAACAGCAGGCTACTGGAATGCAAGAATCAAGTCAAAGATTTGAAATATAAAGAAGCAGAAAACAATTGGAAAAGCAAAAAGAAAAAGGAATCCAAAAATTGGAAGGTAGTCTAAGGAGCCTCTGGGACAGCTTCAAGCGTACCAACATCAGAATTGTGGGGGTGCCAGAAGAAGAGAGAGAGCAAGATACTGAAAACCTATTTGAAGAAATAATGACTGAAAACTTCTCCCACCTGGTGAAAGAAATAGACTTACAAATCCAAGAAGCACACAGAACCCCAAACAAAGGGAATTCAAAGAGGACCACACCAAGACACATCATAATTAAAATACCAAGAGCAAAAGACAAAGAGAGAATATTAAAAGCAGCAAGAGAAAAGCAGTTGCCCTGTTTCCCCAAAAATAAGACAGTGTCTTATATATATATTTTTTAAATATATTTTATTGATTTTTTTACAGAGAAGAAGGGAGAGAGTTAGAGAGTTAGAAACATCGATGAGAGAGAGACATTGATGAGCTGCCTCCTGCATGCCCCACACTGGAGGTGTGCCCACAACCAAGGTACATACCCTTGACCGGAATCGAACCTGGGACCTTTCAGTCTGCAGGCCGATGGTCTATCCACTGAGCCAAACCAGTTTCGGCAAGACAATGTCTTATATTAATTTTTGCTTCCAAACATGCACTAGGTCTTATTTTCAGAGGCTGTATTATTTTCCCATGAAGAAGAATATGGTACACATTTATTGTTGAAAAAAAAAAGAAATTTATTACCTGTATACGGTATGGTAGTAGTTGTCGGCACAAACCAGCTCACTGATGGCCGCAGCGCAGCTGGAGCTGTTCAGACAGTGCAAGGTCTCTTTAAATCAGGAGTCAGACACCTTACAGTACCTTTGGGGGCCTTATATTCTGGGGAGGCCTTATTATTAGGGAGGTCTTATGTTCAGGGGGATGCCTTATATTACAGTGAGAGGCAAAACTGGAAGTAGGTCTTATTTTGGGGGGATGTCTTACTTTCGGGGAAACAGGGTAGTTATCTACAAGGGAGCACCCATACTATTGGCAGCTGATTTCTCAACAGAAACTATGCAGACCAGATGGGAGTGGCAAGAAATATTCAAAGTGATGAATAGCAAGAACCTACAACCAAGATTACTCAGCATAGCTATCATTCAGAATTGAAGGTCAGATAAAGAGCTTCACAGATAAGAGAAAACTAAAGGAGTTCTTCAGCGCCAAACCAGTATTATATGAAATGCTAAAAGATACTCTTTAAGAGGATGATGAAGAAGAAAAGGTAAAGATAAAAATTAGGAGCAACAAATACATAACTATCAACAAGTGAATCTAAAAATCAAGTGAATTAAAAATCTGATGAACAGAATAAACTGGTGAATATAATAGAATCAGGTATAGAAAGGGAATGGACTGACAATTCTCAGGGGGAAGGGGGTGAAGGGAGTGCAGGGAGAGACTGGACAAAAATCATACACCTATGGACGAGGACAATTTGCGGGGGGGAGGTAAAGGCAGAGGGAGGGATGGGAGCTGGGCGGAGGGAAGCTATAGGGGGGAAAAAGGAAAAATTGTAATAATCTGAACATTAAAGATTTATTAAATTAAAAAAAAAGAATTATACAAAGTACCATTAATAAACCTGAAAATGTTCTACTTTGTAACTCAGTAATTTTATATACTTGTCATTTTGCTTCCTGATATTTTATAAACACTCCAAAATGTAGTGTGTTTAAGACATTAACCAAATTGACAGAACATTTTTATTTTTATTGAAATAAATTTGAATATGATTCATTTGGTAAATTGCTTTCTTCAGAATGAGTTTATTTATATATTCAACCAGTGAATTGAAAACAGAAATACTGTACCATATGTCTTAGGTTTTGCTAAAGGGCTAATTGTTGTTATATATAATTCATTTTTTTTTATTTTAAAAGTTTGTTTTAACACTTTCTTAATTCTCTGAAATTTTGCATATGGTAAAAGCAAGGTAAAAGAATTGTAAACGTCTTTTTACAAATGCCATTTAAGATTACATATTTTTCTCCTATGCAATTGTAAGAAAAATTGCATGATTGGTATTAACCTATTTTGCTTGTTTACTATAAGCTTACAGCTTTTTAATCTTTGAAGGATTTGAAAAAGTATTTTTATATTTCTTGATCATTATAGAAAACATTGATTGATAATTTTATATTTCTATATTTTAGTTTCTGAATTTATAAGCTTACATCATTCAAAGGTCTTTTTATCTGGTTTCTAGCTATTTGTGATAATATCCTACAAATTAGTTTTAAATTAAAAGTATCTCTTATAGGGAAAAAATTGCCTATAATGTTTGTTCATTAAAGCAGCACATCAATTTTTTTCTGCCATTGTCACTTATTAGCAGTTCACTTTGTGTATTTATGATACTGTTCAGTGCCTGCTTTTTCCATATAATTTCTCTTAGAGTTATGTGCATATAGATCTGGCTCATTCTTTTTAATGATTTCATTCTGTTCCGATTTGGGATACTCCCTAATTCATTTGACCAGTCCCTGTTAATGAATATCCAAATTGCCAGTACCAGGAACACACTGGAAACAAAGCAGTAATGAACGTTTTTGTGCATTTATCTTGATGTACTTACCTAAATATAGCTGCCTGTAGGACATAACTACAAGTGCTATTATTGGGCCAAAGGCCTACACAGTTTTAATTTATTTTAAATATATATTTTTATTGACTTCAGAGTAGAAGAGAGAGGGAGAGAGAGTTAGAAACATCAATGAGACAGAATCATTGATTGGCTGCCTCCTGCATGCCCCCCACTGGGCATCAAACTCACAACCCAGGCATGTGCTCTTGACTGGAGTTGAACCCAGGACCCTTTAGTCCACAGGCTGATGCTCTGTCCACTGACCAAACCAGCTAGGGCCTTAGTTTTAATTTTGATAAGATTATGTCACACTGCCCTCTAGGGACATTACAAAGATTTATAATTCTACTTGGAAGAGTATGGACGAATGCACTTAAAAAGAAACTCGCAGACACAGAGAACAAAATGAATGGTAGTTACCAGAGGGGCGGTAGTAAAGAGGATGAAGAAACCAGACTTTGGGGTGATGAGCAAACAATAAAGTACACAAATGTCAAATTTAGTCTTGTACACCTGAAAATTATATAATGTTACTAGAGGGCCCAGTGCACAACATTTGTGCACTGGTGAGGGGAGGGTCCCTCAGCTTGGCCTGTGCCCTCTCGCAGTCTGGGACCACTCAGGGGATATCCATCTGCCAGCTCAGGCCCGGGTTGCAGGCTCCATCCCCAGTGTGGGGTATGCAGGAAGGAACCAGTCAATTATTCTCTCTCATCATTGATGTTTCTATCTCTCCCCCCTCCCTTCCTTTGTAAAAATCAATAAAGAAATATATATTTTTCAAATTGCTTTACAGCCTGACTGGCATGGCTCAGTGGTGGAACATCAACCTATGAACCAGGAGGTCCCAGTTTGATTCCCAATCAGGGCACATACCCAGGTTACAGGCTTCATCCCCAGTTTGCAGTGTGCAGGAGGCAGCCAATCAATGAGTCTCTCTCATCACTGGTTTTGTTGCTCTCCCTCTCCCTCTCTGAAAACAATGAAAAATATATATTTTTTAAATTGTTTTACATACCCTAGTTGGTTTGGCTCAGTGGATAGAGTGTCAGCTTGCGGACCGAAGGATCCCAGGTTTGATTTCCGTCAAGGGCGCATGTCCAGGTTGCAAGCTCTGTCCCCAGTGTGGGGGGGCAGCCGATCAGTGATTCTCTCTCATCATTGATGTTTCTGTCTTTCTCTTTCCCTTCCTTTCTGAAGTCAATAAAAGATATATTTTTTTTTAATGCCGAGACCGGTTTGGCTCAGTGGATAGAGCATCAGCCTGCAGACTGAAAGGTCCCAGGTTCGATTCCAGTCAAAGGCATGTACCTTGGTTGCGGGCACATTCCCAGTAGGGGATGTGCATGAGGCAGCTGATCGATGTCTCTCTCTCATCGATGTTTCTAATTCCCTATCCCTCTCCCTTCCTCTATGTAAAAAAATCAATAAAAATATATTAAAAAATCACACACACACACACACACACATATTTAATTGCTTTACAGGAGGGAAAACAACATAGCGGAAATTGCAAAGATTATCATGAAAACTCTTTTAGGAGAGCCACAAGCCTACAGAAATACATAATGGAAAACGGGCATTTTGTGGTATCCCAGGCTCTAGAGTAGTGCTTAGTATAGGTGCTCAAGGCATGCTTGCTGAATGGATTGGTAAATTCATGGAAACAGTATGTCATGTGACACTAGCTAAAGACACAATCTTTTTACCTCTGATGAGACTCAAATTTTTGTATTTATTATTCCATAGGGGGTTGACGTCTTCCAGTCACAGACCTCGAGAAGACAGCTGGTTAAAATCCTTATTTGTCCGGAAAGTTGATCCAAGAAAAGATGCTCACTCTAATCTCCTAGCCAAAAGGGAAACAAGCAGTCTATACAAAATACAGTGTGAGTGATAGGTCTGCTATCTTCACAGTTGACTTTTCTCCCTTTGTTCATAAGTTCATCGTGGAATTTTCTTTTGTTTCAGTTCACAATGTTAAACCGGAATGCCTAGAAGCATACAACAAAATTTGGTGTGTATACCAAACTATCATTTACTTGGGGAAAATAATGATTTTAATATTTGATAGTTCAACAAGCATTTGATAGCAGAGTGAGATCTTCATTCCATTTTCTTAAAGCTGCCGCTCAGAAGCTTCTTAAATTGAGCTCTGTGTGGGATGACAAAGGGCATTTTGATGTTAAGCACCCAGACAGGAAATCATGACATAAAACTTTAGAATGTTTCTAGACTCAGAGTTGGAAGGAACCTTGCAAAGTTGTCTAGAATATCAATTCATCCAGTGCTTGAGTCCTTTCCCTTCACCTTCCTGACTGCCTATGCCTAGATACATTCAAGCATTCCATTCTGGGCAGCTTTGAGTGTAGGAATTAGAACTTGTGTCCCTGTGACTTCTATTTTTCCCACTTTTACTTTTTAATAAAACTGGCATTTGCATGTAGCTGCCATTTCTTCCCACATTTTCCATTTGCCAGGATTCAAGTCCCTTCATTATATTCTCATGATTTGTGACCATAGGTACTTACAAAACTTATAAGCTTTTAGACTAAAGAGAAAAGTAAATGTATCAGTTCTTAATTAAATGAATAGAAATAGTATTTTAATGAGCAGATATAATATAAAAGCATTTTTTTTCTTTAACTTTAAAATCCATTACTTTCATAAGGAAAGAATGATTCTGTCACCAGAATAGCAAAATTTTCAGAAGTAAAAACCTGTTATTTTATTTTTAGATGTGGTTTGTGAAATAACATACGTAAAGAATTTCTTACTGCAGCGCAGTTTTCTTTGTTTAAAAATGCCCTAAAAAAAAGCAGATACTTATTTCTAACTCGTTTCTCATAAAATGAAATTATTTCTCTATGCTGATTTTTCCTTGAATTATCTATCCTGTCCTGTTTTTATTCATCTCCTGTCTCAGGTTTCTGTCTATTTATGTTTCTGTTTGGATGTCTTGCTCTTCCTTCATACTCAACAGATAGGATCACCTTGCTCTTTCAACATCCCTGTATGTGTTAATCACCCTAGTTTTATTTAACCCTTTCCTTAGTTCTTTGTAATTCGTTAGTTACTAAAGGCTGTATAATCTTCATTTGACATGTATTTTAGTTCTCTTTGCTTCTCCATCTCTCTTTCCCAGCCTATTGAGCCCCATTTTCAGTACTTTCTTTCTGACTCTTTTCTGGACTTAGAGCTGTATCTATACTTCCACCTCAACCTGTAATCCATTGTGCAAAACTTTGACAACTTGATCTGCTTGAGTTCTGTTATCTCCTTCCTCTTGTTAATTTTCTCCTTTCTCTGAAACTTCAGCAGCTCCTTGTTTTCAGTACTTAGAGACTTAACTCCTGCCTGGTTTGTTGGGGCCCCAACAATGAGGTTCTTTCCAACCCATCCGATTCTGGGTATAGGTATTACCTAGCTTACAACCTCCAGGTAAGGCCAGGGCTTCCAAAAGCAGGTTTGGGCTTCCAACAAAGAGGATTGGCTGCAAATCCATGTGTGACTTTGTATTGGTGAAAAACCTGTGCCACTCTGGCAGTCCCCTTCCTGAACCCTACGTGGGTCATTTGTACAGGCTTCCTTCTACATTGGCTCCAGTTCAGGATTATTTACTTCCTGCTTATGTCATATGACAAAAAGGAAGCCCTTTTCCCTTTCCCTAACAATCTCCTCTTGGTTCTGAACGTAAGTAAGTCTGTATGAGCCAGTATAATTACCACACCATGTGTATTTTTAGAAGGTTGCCATTTACTTTTATGGGTGTTTAGTTAGACATAGACCATTCTAACCTTTTCTCTGTTGACTGTTAATATACACTCTATCCTGGTGATTATTAGTTTAATATCACTCAATGTCAGCAAATAATTTGAACTAGTTCCATTTTTGATCCTTGATATCTTTTTGTATCTATTGTTGAACCTGTATTATACTTTTTTTTAAAAATATATTTTATTGATTTTTCATAGAGAGAAAGGGAGAAGGATAGAGAGTCAGAAACATCGATGAGAGAGAGACATCGACCAGCCGCCTCCTGCACACCCCCCACTGGGGACGTGCCCGCAACCAAGGCACATGCCCTTGACTGGAATCGAACCTGGGACCTTTCAGTCTGCAGGCTGATGCTCTATCCACTGAGCCAAACCAGTCTCAGCTGTATTATACTTTTTTTTCATAATTTTTCTATTAAAAAAAGATAGGCTTAGCTTTTCTCTTGGCATGGCATAGTTATGTCTCTCTCCTTTTGCCTTTCCCTGTAAATTAGAATCTGCACTCTAGGAAGGTTTCTAAAGAACCAAGCTCTGATACCTTTGTTCAAGTAACACCTTGCCATGACCTGGCATGGCTTGCCTCTGCTCTCTACAGTCAGTGGTAATGGAATGGGTGGTATGTCTGTCCGGTGTGGGATTACGTGATAGCTCAGATCCCTTCTGTTGATTGCACTGAATAGAATCTAATCATTGTTTTCTGTTGTGTTTTTTTATTTGGATTCTACTATCACGAAATGTCCTTTGGAACTATTGAAGTTGTGTGGTATTCTAGCTCAGTCTTCCTCCTTACTTATGGCCGACTTTCTTCTGCCCCATTACCGCTGCCTGATTGTGCTGTCTCCCCTGTCTTAAACATTACTTTCTTCCCTTTCTTATTTTCCCATGCTCTTTTCCTACTATTTCCATTTCCCTCATTCTATCTATCTTTGAATCCAGCAAAACTTGGTTTTTATAAACATCACCATTCTTCAGGACTTCTTTCTGGAATGGTACCTGTAGCTCCTAGAATCTTGGAACCTTTGGCTCTTTATCATTTTTATCACTATACTCAACTTGGGGGTATCAGAAACCTAAGCTTCTGATAAGTGTAGTATCAGAGTAGAATAGAATTCAGCTAAAAGGTAAATTTTGCATGTTATTTTATCATAAATATATTCTGAGGTCAATTATCAGAACATGGAGTAGGTGACCTTTTTCCTATTACTGATCATGTGTTGTTCACCTGGTATAATTTTGTTGGTTGTTTAATTAGTGTTGCTATCTCTTCTCTTTAAGTCAAGAGGTGTTGCCAAAGATTCATGAAGATAAACATTACCCTTGTACTTTGGTGGGGACTTGGAACACGTGGTATGGCGAGCAGGATCAAGCTGGTAGGAAGCAGAAGTCTTTGGAATAAACACTTGTTCCTTAAGCCTTTATAATATTTAATTTCATGCTTGTTTTTATAATCAAAGCTTTCTAAGTCTCAGTCTGGTTTTATGGTTAAAGTCATTTCTCCAATAATTCATTGCAAAAACTTTTTTATTGTTTTAATATTTAATCTGTTATAACTTTATATTGTAACTCATAGGCAACATATGGCACATTTTACTTTTGTACTGTGTTAATATTATATACATCTAGAATATTTTTAAGGTAAGAGTATCATGAAACTAAATGTATGTTATCTTTTAAAATATATTCCAGTCCACCTCTGGAGGTATGAAGGAGGCTATCCCGCCCTCACGGAGGTCATGAATAAACTCAGAGAAAATCAGGTAATGATTTTGAAAACTGTTTACATTTTTACACTAATGATATAGTGATGTTAGTACAGAATTAAATGACTCTTTTGTCTTCATTTTTTTTTACCATTAGTAAACAGTTTCTTATAGTAAAGATTTTATTATTTTGACTATCTGAAGATGTATGCAAACATAAAGTAATCAGTTATAATACTTTTAAAATAACAGTTCTTTTTTTTTCCCTCACCCGAAGACAGTTTTGTTTTGTTTTTGTTTTCTTTTTTTAATATATTTTTATTGATTTCAGAGATGAAGGGAGAGGAAGAGAGAGATAGAAACATCAATGATGAAAGAGAATCATTGATTGGCTGCCTCCCACATGCCCCTCACTGGGGATCGAGCCCGCAACCCGGGCATGCGCCTCTGACTGTAATCGAACCCGGGACCCTTGAGTCCACAGGTCAACGCTCTATCCACTGAGCCGAACCATCTAGGGCCGGAAGACAGTTTTAAAAAATATATTTTTATTGCTTTCAGAGAAAGGGAAAGGGAGGGAAAGATAGAAATATCAATGATGAGAGAGAATCATTGGTCAGCTGCCCTCTGCATGCCTCACATTGAGGACTGAACCCACAACCTGGGCATGTGCCCTGACTGGGAATTGAACTGTGACCTCCTAGTTCATAGGTAGACATTCCACCACTAAGCCATGCTGGCCAACCCAAGGACATTTTTCATTGATTTTTAGGGGGAGAGAGAGAGAGAGAAACATTGATGTGAGAGAGAAACATTGGTAGGTTTCCTCCTACATATGCCCCAACCAGGGCTGGGGATTGATTCCACAACCTAGGTATGTGCCCTGACTAGGAATTGTATCGAGAGCCTTTAAAAAGTATATAGGGTGACATTCCTAGCAGCTGAGCCATTCCAGCCAGGGCTAAAATAAGAGTTCTCATTCTAAAAGTCAGTAGTACTTAGAAACTGATAAGCTGGTACTTTGTAACCGGTAAGTCAGCACTCTAGACACTGTCAGCCCTGGGTTAACTAATACCTGCTTCAGGAATATCTAGCCACATATTCTTTACCTTTGCTATTCTCTCCTTCCTTAATGGTGCATGTTAGTAGAGAGACTCTTAACAGCCAAACATTATTAGGAAAGAACCCCATTTTTAAAAAAATATTTTTTATTGATTTTAGAGTGAGAGGAAGGCAGAGGTAGAAACATCAATTGGCTGCCTCCTGCACTCCTCCCCTACTGAGGATTGAGCCTGAAACCCAGGCATATGCCTTTACTAGGAATCAAACCAGCAACCTCTTAGTGCATGGGACAATGCTCAACCACTGAGCCACCAGCTGGGCAGTTCAAATAAAATGGCTTTTGGATTCTTTGATATTTTTTTTGTTTTGGTTTGTGGGTTTTTTTTTTTTTGTTTGTTTGTTTTTATGAGTTTATCTTTCCAGACTTGCCTGGAAGCAAGATCTCAAATACTACTAATTCTTTGATGGTTTGTAGTCTTCATGTTACTGTTGTTTTTACAGTGCCACACCCTGTTAGGAGAACATAAAAAGTGAGAAATTGTATTTGTTTATATTGTCATTTAAAAAATTAGGATGTAGCTTTTCATCTAAATATGGACACTTGAAAGTAAAAGGGAATGGTAATAGTCATTGGGCTGATTTGATAAGATATAAACTGGGCCCTAGCCAGTTTAGCTCAGTGGATAGAGATTTGGCCTGGGTTCGATTCCAGTCAAGGGCACATAACCTTGTTGCAGACTCCTTCCCAACCTGGGCCCTGGTCGGGGCATGCAGAAGATGAAACCAATAAATACGTTTCTTTCACATCAATGTTTCTCTCTGTCTTTCCCTCTCTCTTCTATTCTCTAAAAGATCACATTTTGGTGAGTATTAACCAAAAAATAAAAATAAAAAAGATGTAAACTGGGACTATCTCGCGACACTGGGACCCTATTTGTAATAATATTCTATTATAGAAGAAATGCAAATATTACTAAAGCAGGCTTATGTATAAATATTAGATGATTTCATGAGCACATTTTTTTTTACTTAAAGGAATTTTTACATTTCCGGAAGGCAAGAAGCAACATGCTTCTTTCTAGGAAGAATCAACTACTATTAGAATTCAGTTTCTGGAATGAGCCTCTTCCACGGCCAGGACCTAATATATATGAACTCAGATCTTACCAACTTCGAGTAAGTATTGAAATATGAGTTAACTGTTCCTCATGAGTACCCTTAATGCTGATAAAAAATTGAGTGTACATTCTGTGATTTGTTTGGCATTATATTCTGGCTTATTTTCACCCCTATCTAGTCCTCCTTTTTTTTTAATCTTCGTAATTTCTCATTCCTTTTCTTCTGCTAAGCTCTTTTGTCTTTCATAATCTAATACATAATATTTATTATTTGACATTATATAGCATTTCTGTTTTTAAGAGGAAAGACCTAAAATACAGCAGTAGATACATTATTTAGCATCCAATGTAATTGAGCTAGAGCAACTAATAAATATTTGACTGTTGAATAAACTGATTCATTTACTTATTAGATTAAAAAATTATAAGATTAAAAGGGAATAAATAATATTTTATAAGACTTTCTAGATGTTTGCTCACTATATTACTACTAGCAAGAAAGCCCAGATAGTAACATTGTTCGAAGGAATATATGTCAGCAGATCTTGGTATAATAGCACTCACCATTATACTGGGAAAAATAATGTGATGTCTTTATTAAGTTTACTTAAATAAAATTTTTTTAAAACGTTCACAATAAAGTCTGAATGAATACCAACAGTTTAATAATTAAGTACATCTGGAGCATGGGCCTAAGCATGGTTTTGATAGCAACCATAACTGAGTGACTTATGGTAGGTTTACAGTTGTAGGTAAAACAGAGTTTATTCTTGTGTTATTATATATTCATTACTGTATTATTTCCCATGTAAACAATTATAAACCTACTTTTGCCCCACCCAGTATGTTGTCTCCTATATGAAGCCATAGACTATTATTTCTACTACAGGAGAAGTATGAATACTGTGAATAATAATATTTTGTTGCATTTTTTAATTTGTTACATCTCACATTATTAAAAAATTCATTTTTAGGTTAGTTTTCTCATTTGTTATATTACACGTTTATTTTATATTCTTTCATAAGAGAACTAACAAACCAAAATTCAAATCTCTTTTCAGCCAGGAACTATGATTGAATGGGGCAATTACTGGTGAGTATATTACCAAATGGTAAGTTTGTAAGTCTTAGTAATAGATTATATTAGGCCATCATGTAATTCTAGGGATAACTTCTGGGGATAATGCTGTGATTTGATACTAGACTGTTGTGTTGTTTGACATTTTTATTATGAAATTTTTCAAACATATACAAAACTAGGGAGAATAATACTATGGACTCCCCTCCTTTTATACCATTACTTAGCTTCAGTAATTACCAACACATGGCCAGTCTTGATTGGAGAGGGGCACAAGGGATCTTTTTGCACAATTGGATTGTAGTGATGGCTACACAAGCCTGTAAATTTACTTTAAAAACATGAATTGGCTCTAGCTGGTTTGGCTCAGTGGATAGAGTGTCAGGCTGCGGACTGAAGGATCCCAGGTTCGATTCCAATCAAGGGCACATACCTGAGTTGTGGGTTCGACCCCCAGTTAGGGGTGGGCAGGAGGCAGCCAATCATTGATTCTCTCTCATTATTGATGTTTCCATCTCTCTCTCTGAAATCAATAAAATATATATTTTTAAAAAATCATGGATTGTACACTTACGTGAATTTTATGGTATGTAAAAATATACCTTGATAAAGCTACTAATGACATATCTCACTAAAGAAAAATTATACACGAATCCAAGGATGGCACAAAGTGAGGAAACTGATTAATATAACACATACAGTGAGGCTGGAAATAGGTGCCCAGAACATGCTCTGGTCTCTGCACCCCCAACACATGCTTCCATGCCTTTATTTAAGCATTTATCACACCCCAGCAGTGCCTTCAGTTTCCAGTTATACAGCTGCCTGCAAGGCATGGCACATCCTGAGTGGTCGGTAAATGTTGAATGTATGGCAGAAACTAGTGGTCACATAAGAAAAGAAAGTCTATGGCAGTTGCCATATTGTAGACAAGCTCTGTGCCTTAGTGGAAAGATTGTAGTATATTCATGCAGTGGAATTTTATACAGTAGTTAAAGTAAATCTGATCTGTACCTGTTAACAGCCATCTTAGAAACATTACATTGAGGAGAGAATTAAGAATATGTACAACATGATGTCTTTCATGTAAATTTTAAAAAGATATAACAAAAAAGTTATATAAACAAGATATGTAACAAGAGCTATGTGAAAAGATATAGCTATTGTTCATAGAGATATATATATATATAAAGAGAAATATAAAACCATGGACAAGAAGACTCATATTCAAGAGTGAGAACTACTTCCAAAGAGTAGTGACTGTTGGGGGAGGAAGACAGGATTGGTGATGAGGAGGAATAAAAGGGAGCTATAATACAAAAAGAGCTGAAGCAAATACAATAAAATATAAAGTCTTCATGTTTTAAAAATCTAGGTGACTAGAATGGTTCAAATCCTATATAATAAAACCCTAATATGCAAATTGAAGGGCAGAATAACCAGTTGCTATACCACACACTGACCACCAGGATGTGCCATGCTCATGGGACAGGTGCTCAATAAAGGAACTGCCCCCTTGTGGTCAGTGCACTCCCACAGTGGGAAGACTGTTTAGCCAGAAGCCAGGCTCACAGCTGGCAAGCACAGCAGTGGGGGCAGGAGCCTCTCTCACCTCTGTGGCAGCACTAAGTCATCAGTTGGACTTGGACTTCCCCCTGACTGCTTCCAGACTGTGAGAGGGCGCAGGCCAGGCTGAGGCGCCCCTACCCACCCACCCAGTGCAGGAATTTCATGCATTGGTCCTCTATTATTTCATAATAAAAGAAAGACAATTTAAAATAATCTTAATTCATATTCTGAAGTTATTTGATAAAATTCGACACATTTTATTAAAGACACTAATTCCTAATTTTTAAAATGCATTAAAATTGGGAATAAAGAACATTTTACTTAAATCAGGGTTTGACACAAACTTGTCCATAAAGGGCCAGATAGTAAGATAGGCTTTGTGGACCTTGCTGTGTTAGTCACCACTAGTTAGCTCTGCTGTTGTAATGCGAAAGCAACCTTGTTTGTAAATGAGTAATGTGACTGTATTCCAACAAACTTTATTTATGGATGCTGAAACTTGAGTTTCCTAATTTCATGTGTCATGAAATTATTTTTATTTTTTTGAAGCACCTAAAAATGTGAAAACCATTCCTAGTTCCTGGGCCATAAAGACAAGCTGCGTAGGGTGGGATTTAGCTCATGGTCTGTAGTTTGCTGGCCCTGATTTAAATGATAAAACTATCTCTCCATTTTAACATCTACTTTAAACTTAATAGTGAAACACGAGAAGCATGCTCATTACCATTAAAACAAAATACTACCAACTTTCACCATTATGATCTATAGTAACAAAAGGGTAATATGCTAATTAGACTGGACGTCCTTCCAGACAAAGCCAGGGCTGGAGGGAAGCCCGGGTCCCAGGTGCCTGCTGGCAGCCAGAGGGAAGCCTGCGTTCCAAGTTCCAAAGAGAAGCCAGTGCCGGCAGTCTGGGGGAGGAAGGCCTACTCTTGCCCAAATTCCATGCATCGGGCCTCTAGTTGTATAATAAAAGTATAATATGCTAATTAGACCAGACAGCCTAACAACCTTCCAGACAAAGCCAAGGTTGCGAGGGCCAAGGCAAGCCGCTGCAGCTGCAAGGGCCAAGCCCCTTGCACAAATTTTGTGCATCGAGCCTCTAGTAATTGTATGTTGTATTTGGAAATCCTGACTATTGTAATAAGAGAAAAGACAAGCCAAATATCTATATATATAAAAGCCTAAATAACCATATTACCAGTAGCTATGATGTGCACTGACCACCAGGGGGCAGAAGCTCAACGCATAGAAACATGGAACAGGCTCATGAATCCCAGCAGGAAGGAGGAGGGGGGAATGCAGGAAGAGATTAACCAAAGATCTTATATGCATACTAGAGGCCCGGTGCATAGACTCGTGCACCAGTTGGGTCCCTCAGCCTGGTCTGTGGGGACCGGGCCAAAACCAGCAGTCTGGCATCCCCCAAGGGGTCCTGGATTGCGAGAGGGTACAGACCAGGCCAAGGGACTACACCAGTGAACAAATTCGTGCACCAGGCCTCTAGTATCTTATCTAATAAAAAATTAATATGCAAATTGACTTCTGCTATACTACCAGCCACACCCACCAGCCAATCAGAGTGAGTATGCAAATTAACCCAACCAAGATGGCTATGGCCACAGAGAGAGCAAGAGAGAGGCTTGGGTTGCCCCTGGTGATAGAAGAAGCCAAGCTTTCTACACACCCTGGCCAGCACTTAAGGCAACAAAGTTTCAATGGCTGTGCAGCAGAAGGCTTGGCTCCACTCCAGGCTACAAAGTTTCAATTGTAGAAGATAAATAAATCCCAAATACCAGGGCCTCTGCTTGGGTCGCTGGGGGCATGATTGGCCTGCAAACCACCACAGGCCCCTCACCCAGGCTCCCCCACGCCTCAAGGGAACACCCACTCTGATCCAGGATACCCTTCAGGGAAAACCAGCTGGCCCCCTCCCATGTGCCACACCTCTATCCTATTTAATAAAAGAATAATATGCTGATTGATTATTACTCCAACACACAAGATGACTGTCCTCATGTGGTCACAAGATCCCCCATGTGGACACAAGATAGCAGGGGAGAGTAGTTGGCAGGGACCATGCCTGCAAGGAAGGGCAGTTGGGGGTGACCGGCCTGCAGGGAAGGGCAGTTGGGGGTGACCGGGCCTGCAGGGAAGGGCAGTTGGGGGTGACTGGGCCCATGGGGTAGGGCAGTTAGGGGCAAACAGGCTGGCAGAGGAGTGGTTAGGGGTTGATCAGGCTGGCAGGCAAAAGTGGTTAGGGGCAATCAGGAAGGCAAGCAGGTGAGCAATTGGGAGCTAGCAGTCCTGGATTGTGAGAGGGATGTCTGACTGCCCGTTTTGGCCTGATCCTACCTGGACAGTCGGACATCCCTCAAGGGGTCCCAGATTGGAGAGGGAGCAGGCTGGGCTGAAGGACACCTATCCCCCTACCACCCCTGTGCACGAATTTCGTGCACCGAGCCTCTAGTCCTAATATATAAAAACCCTGGGTCATAACAACCAGTACCAAAAGTCAGTGCTGGCCCCACCTCCAAGCAAGGGGATAGGGGCAATCAGGCAGGCAGGCAGAGTGGTTAGGGGTGATCAGGTAGGCAGACCAGCAGTTAGAAGTGATCAGGTAGGCAGACCAGCGGTTAAGGATGATCAGGTAAGTAGGCGAGCTGTTAGGGGCAATCAGGCAGACGGCCTCTCGCAGGGCTGGCTCCATCCCCCAGCAAAGAAAGAGGGCGAGCCAAGTTATTGCACCCCAACCTGTCACCTGCAGAGGGAGGTAGGGGACGGGGGCAGTGCTACACAGATGGCAAGCAGTGGCAGGGGTAGGGCCAGCTGTCTGCAGCTTGGGGAAGGAAAGCCCTGATAGGTCCTGATCTCAGGCCAAGCCTAGGAACCCTGCCCAAGGGGTCCCGGATTGTGAGAGGGTGCAGACCGGGGTGAGGACCCCCCCCCCCAACTCCCTGAATGCACAAATTTTCGTGCACTGGGCCTCTAGTAATAATATAAAGCCTCAATAATTAAGAGAGATGCAAGAGTAGATTATTGGCCATTGGTCAGCTACTGACCCTTAGTTCATCTTTATCCTTAAAAAAGAATCTGTGACTTTTATTTTCAACTTAAATGTGATCTTCTTTCTTCTGTTACAAAATTCCTTGCGTTAGACTAGGTAATTTTTAAGGACTCTTCTAGCTCCAAAAAATGGTTCTGTGATCTTTATTTCTAATGAGTCTTTTCTTCTGAGGTCATCAAAGGTTAAAGAATGCAAAGTTAGAATTTCTTTTAATTTGAAAACTAAGAAATATATATTTGATTGTATATATGGGGGAGGGAAAAAATTTTCCTCCTACCCTTTTAAATCCTGGCTGGGACTAATAATCAAATTAACATAAGACAAATTGATAGGAGAAAATGACCAAATTTATTATGTATGTTCCATAAGAATATGAGACCCTAGGACATACCTGGCATTTAAGGCTTCTATGCTATTTTGAGCCGAGGAGAAGGGAGAGTTGTGCTTTGGGACTTCACAGGCAGCAAGGCAATTCACATGGAGATGGAAAAGCAAACATTTGCTGGAAAAAAAAAAATGCTTGCTAGGCTATCGTTAACAGTGAGACACCAAGAGGACTTTGACCAAACAGGTCTTGCTTCCTGTCTGTGGCACCTGGTCCATCTAACACTGTAGTTATCTGTGCTAATAGCTCCCTTCCCGTAGCATGTTCCCTATCTATATTCTCTTAGGCAGTTAGGGGAAGTCTTCCATTTCCTAAAAGTAGCCAGTTTAAAGTAATGTCCCAAAAGTATTTTGAGGTGGCAAACTCACTTTCCCTCATATACTATTACAGGCACCATTTTATTAAGGGGTTTTGAGGGGGGAGAGGAGCCTGTATATATAATAATTTAGTTGTCCATAGAGTCGGATCGTTCTGAGGTTGTTTTGTTTTTTAATAATTAAAACTTGCCCACTATGGAATCCATGAGAAAGAACTGAGATTATTATTCTTCAGTTATTTTGAAAACTACTTATAAAACCAGTTCAGCATTCAATTTATATTTTGGCACATAGGTAACTATTTTAAGATGGTGATCTCCTCTTGACTACATGCTTCTGATTATGACCAGGCTAAGGCAAGTATGTCTTTTTGCCCACTGTAACTGAGCTGGAAAAATTCAGAATGAAATGAAGAATCCTGAATATTTATCACTGGCAATGAAGGAGTGTTTTTTTATTCTGAGTTAGAATGCACGTTAATGTGATTTGCTTAATCTCAATAATTTACCAATCAGATTTGTAATTTTTGTGAAGACATCAATTAATTCTAAATGCAAAAGTTAAAGAGTTTAATATCATTTGGGGGTAACCCATGGGGATAATAGCAAGAGATCCGTCCTTCATAAGAAAAGAACTTGAAAGTGTGGGTCACATGGATGAGAGTGGAGGATTGTGAAGTGATCTTAAGGAGCCTGGCTTCCCCCCTCCCACCACAGGTTGCCCTTGCTCTAACTCCCTACCCCCTCACCTTTTGGAGATGTTCTGTTTCAGTTGCTATGAAGTTTGCCTCCAGGAACGGAGTTCACTAATCAATTCAACTGAAAATCATCCCTAGAGGATTATGTCTCACTGTACATATTAGTAGATTGGTATGCTTGCTCACATGTCTCAGTGAATTAGAAATAAACCCATCTTCCCAAGTCCTATCAACTCTGGGACCACGATGGAAAGCCGGGACAGTGTTGATATAAATTTTTTCACCTTTGATTCTAGCAAACTGCTTTTGGAAAAATATATACATTTCAAAATATTTCTAGGATTTTAAATGCATCACTAAATATAAAAATAAAGTACCTGGAACAGAAGGTGTTTGAAGAGCTGATACCTTTTGCAATAGGAAGTCTTAAGGAAAGGTGAAGACATGCCAATTGTCAACCAATTTAATCACAATTTCATGTAATACGAATAGAGACAACATATGTCCATACTTTCCTCCACATGTAATGCACAGTGAATGCCATTGATACTCATTTTCCTAATGGTTTGCTCTGGTAAGAAGAAAATCCAATTGGAAGCCTCAGTTTCGATTGTGATGCTGTATGACCAAGAAGTTCCACCCTCATGGTCCTGTGTGCTTCCTGAGAGGTTGGAAATCGCCTTTTAGTTCAGAGAGCTCCCGTGTTTCTCCGATCAGCGTCTCCAGCTGCTGTGAAGGTGTGCTTCCTTCATTCTCCCTGTGGCATCTCGGGTGTCTTCATATCCAGGTTTCCCTCACTTTCAGCGAGTTCTGGAAGAAGCAGTTCTTAAGTTCCCTGCTCCTATCATCTGCCACCTTTCTTGATTTTATGTGAAGAATCAGCAGTGTAACCACATAACCTCATGTTTTTAATAGTCATTAATTGTCTACCCACAAAAAATGGCTAATATAGCTATAGAAAGGTACGTTTACATGTTACTTGTATTAAAGTAACTTTTTATTGAATCTGATAATTAAAGAAAACAATTAGTCTTATTCTGAAAAACTTGTTCCAAGTATGGAGGAAATTTACTGATTCTTGTGACCATCCCTAATTTAATGTCTGAACATTGGTGTGTTTTTTTCTTGCAGGGCTCGTGCAATTCGCTTCAGACAGGATGGTGATGAAGCTGTTGGAGGATTCTTCTCTCAGATTGGGCAGTTATACATGGTGCATCATCTTTGGGGTATTCATTGTTTTATTCCTTCTTTTGTTACTGGGACTTCACAGTTCATTACTAAATAAATTGTACTAGGCAGTAAAGGGTATCTCAAGTCAATAATCTGAAACTGTAGCAAATGAAAATGTCACAATGGACGCTAAGTTCTGGGCTGTCTGGAATGAAAGGTCACAGCACAAGTGTCCATAGACTTCTGGTAAACTGACCATCCAAGAGGAGTTAGTGGTGAAAGGAATCAGAGGTGAAGTCAACAACCATGGCAGAAGCAAGATGGTAAAGCTACTGAGTGCCTTTCATGGCATAGTCCCTCCCATCCTTTCTGGACCCTGCACTCTCTCCATTGGGCAGTCCTGCATTTTACCTGGCGAGACAGCTCCCTGCACGGGAACTCCCTGCCCGCCGGGGTCTTGTTCTCCTCTGGCCTTTTCCTTTTTGGTATCTTTCAAGCCTGACTCAGTGTCCCCCTTCCTCCACACCCCCAAGTGCAGGTCTCTCTCCGGGGCCCCAGGTGTCACAGCTGTGGCTATTTGTGTCTGTCTCCCTGCTAGAACAGGAACATTTTGGGCATATTTGTAAATGGTTATTAAAGTTTAAAGAAATGAAAAGCCTAACTTATTTCCAGACCATATCAATTAACAAGGGTGAGTTTGACCTGTTTGGTCCCACCGGGTGCCACACCCCATCTGCCTGCGGTGTTGGCATGCCTGGGTTACAGAGTACGGTGACTAGCTAGTGAGGGATAAAGCAAATGTGAATGACATGCCCCGAGGCAGCGTGTGATCATAACACAGGGTGAAGATTAATGAAAGGTGGAATAGTAGCTAAACTTATGATCTAGATGGGATTGGCAGGTAACTGTGGGAAGGAAAGGCTAGAACAGTGATGGAGACATGAGAGATTAGAAAAAGGACTCAGAAAATTACAAATAGTTCAGACTGGTTGAATGATAGAGTATCTACCAGGGGCCTAAGTGTGATGGTTAAGCTGAGGTAGAAAAGTAGTTTTTACATTGTATTCCTCAAGCACCCTGCAGACCAGGGTCTGGAGAGGAGACCCCTACCCTCCCCCCACCAATCACTTCTTCAACCAGCTGCTCATCCAGCTGCACACGCAGGGCTGCCCGGGCATTGGGGAGATTGAAAACCCTGCACCAAGTGACATGCCACAAATAACCCGCATCTCCACGGAACCTCGGGGCAGCAGTGTCCTAGGGTTTTCGCTAGTTGAAATTTGACCTCATAGCATTTTCAAATGTAAGTTTGGAAACAGATCTTGAAGAAAAATGTGTTCTGTGCCCCTGCCTTTTAAGATTATATAAATTGAACCTTCATTGATTTGAGGTAGGGATGGAGTAGTTTTTATGTTTTAGGTAGTGTGTGGTCTGTCCAGAGGATATAAACTGAAAAGTCAGGCCTCTTCGCTCTCATCCTCTGAGCCTGGAGAGGCCTCCGGGAGGGACTCCTGCACATTCTCCTAGACATACTCCATACATGAGCTGCACAGGGATGTATTGATAGGTCAGGGTTACCAAACGGAGGTCACTTCCATGCCCACAGCATGTCTGAATGGGGACGCCCAGGTGAAGGAGTCTGGAGATAGACAGAGGCAGGCAATAGAGTGTGCTTGGCAAAGCTCTGGCAGGCTGTGGTGGACACAGGACAGTGCCCTTAACTCTGCCCTGTGGGGGGCTGCGAGGCTTCAGGGAGCAACAGCAAGGTGAGAAGTCCACCGGGATCCGCCTCACACAGAGACAAAGGCAGGAACAACGTGGATTTCAGTGTCTGAGAGAGGCCAGACTCTACAACTGTGTCTTCTTAGGCAGTACCCTTCTCCCTCCTCTTTCATCCCACTCGGTGTCCCACGTGTTCACTCCCTGCCTCCTAGTTTATATAAGAGTATTGAGATACGCAGAGATGAATTCCAATTGCCTTTCTTTAAAACTCACCCTCACTTTGCCCAAAGTAGTCTCTGTGAAAACTGGATGAGCAGCTGGATCAATACTTAATGAAGCATGAGTGGAATGCAGAGCTTTCACCTTGTTTTTTCTGTGTGGTTATTTCAGCTTACAAGGACCTTCAGACAAGGGAAGATATACGGAACGCAGCATGGCATAAACATGGCTGGGAAGAATTGGTCTATTATACAGGTACTATTTTTTATTCTTCTCATTTATTGTTTTTTATTTTCATTCACCTCGAAGCTAATATATACTTTTTTTAAATAGTAATGTTGTTCTTGATGGTGAATTATAAGGTTGAGGTGGGAAGGGAGTCACATTTTTCTTTAATATTACATAATTTTTTTCAATAAAGAATATTTATTCTTTAACATATGTAGTTGTCTGGTACAGTTTTCAGACCCTTATATGTTATAAATTTTACATCACTAGGTTTTTTTGCACATTTCTACATTCTCTGAAAATTTATTTTAAAAATTTTCTAAACTTCTCCTTTCTCACCAAAATTGTTCAGTCACAAAATCATTACAATTTAATACAGCAATTAAAAAATAATTTTGAAATTTAGACTTTTGTGTGACCTATGAATGAATGTATAACCATATATATACATGTACTATAAAAGCAGGGCCGCTTGATATTTATAAGAAAAATAGGGCTAAATACAACCCAGTCATACCAATATAGGTAGAAAGTACCAGCCATGTTGCATGTAAGTACATTTACACTCATGTACTGCCAAGAAAATCAAGGAGTAATTTGTTCTAGAAAGTAAGTCATTTAGTTCAAAAAAGTCATATAATTGTGTCTTTTGCTGCTTATTTCTTAAACTTTCATCAATTTTCAGAGGCGTGTTTTATTCTGCAGTGAATTTTATAAATACCATATTTTCCAGCGTATAAGATGACTTTTTAACCTAGGAAAATCTTCTCAAAAGTCAGGTGTTGTCTTATAGGGCGAGTATATCCCAAACTATATTTTAACTGGAAAAGTTGGGGATCGTCTTATATGTCAGAAAATATGGTACAGTGTAGGAATAGTCAGGTGCTACATTACATGCTTTTATATCATTTTATTTTAGTTCAAAGAACCTTTTGAGAAAACACTATTTTCTACAAATTAAACACATCTCTAGACAGAATCTGTTATAATCTTAATAACATTTTATAGGATATATCATTATCTTGTATTTTCCAATATTTTATTCTGTGATTTCAAGCTACACAACTCTAAACATTCTCAGAAAGCTATTTGTTGATGTATATTTACCATTATCTGTTCAGAAAAGAACAAGCACAGTAACCTTCACCCTTTGTTCAGTTCCACTTATTCAGGAAATGGAATCCAGAATCATGATCCCACAGAAGACCTCACCCCTCCAGTAAAGCTGCAGAGTTTAGATGTGCCTACATAAATTCATGTGACAAGTATTTGTCATAAATTAATTTTAATTGTATATCAAGTGAAAAACACTGAAGTGTAAACTGCTGTATATAGCTTACGAGAGACCCCTTTTCTTTAAAATCTACATAAGTCTAAGAAAAGGAAACTATTACAGTTTGATTGTAACAGTGCTCTGTATCCTCTTTGAAACACCTTGTGTTTGTTGAATAAATTTGGTAATACTGAATCACCCTTCCCACCCTCCGGGAAAAGAGGGCCCAAATTAAAAATTTGAATCCTCTCTAAATAAGAATCTAACCATGAAAAAAATATTAATTATTTCTTTTAAAAAGCAAATCTGTCTTATAGTTACAGATTTTTAGAAAAATTTCTTGTATCAGGAAGAAATACAAATTTTGTCATGTTTCTCTGGCAGTTTTTTTGAGTCTCAGACTAGGAGCAAATGATGAGTAAACCCAATACCTGACTGTGTTTTAATTCACTCCCATTTTCAGTCAGTCAGCATAGTGACTGTCATCACTAAGCTGGTCATGCTGCCAGGGTACCTTGGAGCTGATTTGGTTCTTGTGCACTGTGTGTGATGTCTCTATACGAGAGGGGAAATGGCTTGAACCTATATATCATGTGATTTTGAAATGAACACCTTGAATAGCACTAATTTTTATTTGTAATATTTTTCTATAACAAAATGAGAAGCACTTGAGAAAGGTTTTATTTTATAAACAATCATTCATGACCTCAGACTTTGTCCATTAATATTCTAGTAAGGTCACAGCATATACTTCCATGATCATGCATGAGGGGTGCGTGCTGAGATTTCAATCGGCATAAAGCTGCATTCTTGTCTAGCTCTGTTTGCTTTAGTTTTTTAATAATAGTGTGCCAGTTTTGTGAATGTAATCATATAAAAGTCCTCTTGAAATGAAAAATTGTCTGATCCCCAAATTAAGTAATTTATGTGTAAAATAAAGTGTGAATAAATCTCATATCAAATTTCAAACTTTTACATGTGAATGGTTTTCTCCAAGAACATATAAAAGTCAATAAAATTCTCTGACTTTTCACATATGACATGCTTGTGATATTTTTTATGAGCTTGTGCTGAGAATGACCCTGTTGCTCTTGAAAAATAGCTTGTCCCAATTCAGTGAATCTACAGAGTAAAATACAGTCAAACCTCGGTTCTCAAACACCTCCCATCTCCAGCAACTTGTTCACAGAGAAAATGTCTTGCTTGTTAAACTTTTCACAAGGGTATATCATCATGACAAAAAGCATCTCCCAGGCCACAAAGGAGAGAATAGAGTCAGTTTACTGCTAAACCTCCTTTTGTTAAAATCTCAAGAAATTATGATGTTAATATTTTTGTGGCCATTTTTGCTCTTGTTGCTGGCTAAATGGATGATTACCACAATTTAGAGCATAAAGAGGCCATCATCGAGTGCTAATGTTGCTAAGGGTGTGAAAGCAAGTGATCAATGGCAATTGAAGAGGTAGAAAACTGTTGAAAAGCAGTTTGCTGGTGAAGCTAATTTATTAGAGTATCACTTCATTTTAGCATTTCCTGCCCACTTTATGAAATCCTTTTGTTAAACCCCTGAATAAAATAAATTGTTTTCTTATGTACCGCTATTACTTTTCAGGCAATATTAAAAAATTCTGATCTCATTTCCCATTCATTGAGTATAAGTGTGGTGAATATTACTTACATAAGCCAACTCATTTGTAATGGTCATTCATGTGATATCATCCTACTACCTTTATTATTTTTTTTAATTTAATAAATCTCTATTGTTCAGATTATTACAATTATTCCTCTTTTTCCCCCATAGCTCCCCTCCACCCAGCTCGAACCTCTCCCTCTGCCCTTACCTCCCCCCCACCCAATTGTCCTCATCCATAGGTGTACAAATTTTGTCCAGTCTCTCCCTGAACCTCCCTTACCCCTTTCCCCCAGAGAATTGTCAGTCCACTCCCTTTCTATGTCTCTGATTCTATTATATTCACCAGTTTATTCTGTTCATCAGATTTTTAATTCACTTGATTTTTAAAATCACTTGATATATATTTATTGTTCATAATTTTTATCTTTACCTTTTTCTTTTTCTTCCTCTTCTTAAAGAGTACCTTTCAGCATTTCATATAACATTGGTTTGGTGTTGATGAACTCCTTTAGTTTTTTCTTATCTGTGAAGCTCTTTATCTGATTTTGAATTCTGAATGATAGCTTTGTTGGGTAGAGTAATCTTGGTTGTAGGTTCTGGCTATTCATTACCTTGAATATTTCTTACCACTCCCGTCTGGCCTGCAAAGTTTCTGTTGAGAAATCAGCTGCCAATAGTATGGGTGCTCCCTTGTAGGTAACTAACTATTTTTCTTTTGCTGCTTTTAAGATTCTCTCTTTGTCTTTTGCTCTTGGCATTTTAACTATAATGTGTCTTGGTGTGGTCCTCTTTGGATTCCTTTTGTTTGGGGTTCTGTGCTCTTCCTGGACTTGTAAGTCTATTTCTTTCACCAGGTGGGGGAAATTTTCAGTCATTATTTCTTCAAATAGATTTTCAGTATCTTATTCTCTTCTTCTGGCACCCCCATAATTCTGATGTTGGTAAACTTGAAGTTGTCCCAGAGGCTCCTTCATTTTTTGGATTTTCTCTTCTTTTTTCTTTTCCAGTTGAGTGTTTTCTGCTTCTTTATATTTCAAATTTTTGACTTGATTCTTGGGGTCCTCTATTCTGCTGTTAGGTCTCTGTATAATATTTTTTATTTCAATCACTGTATGTTTGATTTCTAGTTGGTCCTTTTTCTTCTCCTCTTGGGCCTCACTAAATTTATTCATCTTTTCTAGGAAATTATTGAAAAACCTTACAACCGTGTTTTTGACCTCTATATCCAGTCATTTGTTTTTCTCAATTTCTTTTGTTTGTGATCTGTTTCTTTGTCTTCGCATTTTGCCTGCTTCCCTGAGTTAGTAGAGTAGCTTTGTGAGTTAGGTGTCCTATATGGCCCAGTAGCTCCATCTCCCTATTTACCTGAGGTGGACTCTCTTGGTGCACCCCTTTGTGGATTGTGTGTATAGCTTCGTTGTGGTTAAGTCTTGATTATTGTTGGTATCACTGGGAGGAATTGACCTCCAAGCCAATTGGTTGTGAGAATCAGCTGTGTCTATGTCCAGAAAACTTCTGTGCTGGAGTCAGCCCTATGATAGAAGACTTGCAAAATTGTAAAGCTCCTGTGCTTGGCTTGGATGGGTCAGAGTCTCAGGGCTGAGCAGACAGCCTTGGCTTCCCGTCAACCCTGCCCTACGTGGCCCCTGGGTCTCTGTTTTCCTCGGTAATCACTGCAACCCTCTCTGCATGCACTTGCGCTCGTGCGCCTCCAGATCTCTGCCTTTCACGGCTCCCCTGAGTTTCCATGCACTCCTGGGACCCATATGAGTCTGGGTCCCCAGGGTCTCACCCGAAACTGGGGTTCAATGCAATCTCTCTGTGTGCAATGGCACGCACTCCTCCAGACATCTGCCTTTCGTGGCTCCCCTGAATTTCCATGCACTCCTCCCTTTTTTCCAACAGTCCAGATTCCACCCCCCTCCATATGAGTCTCACTTGGAACTGGGGTTCAGTGCAGTCAGAACTGGGGTTCAGTGCAGTCTGGAGTTTCCGTCTCCCACTAGAGGAAAACACCCAGGCACTCCACTGCCCGTCCTCTCCATGCGCTTATCTCCGTACCTCAGCTTTTTGCAGCTCCTCTGGGTCTCCGTGAGCCCCTCTCTTTCCTTCTAGTTGTAGAATTTCCACTCAGCAGCCTTCCTGTGGTTCTGGATGATGTCCGTTCTGTCTTTTAGCTGTAGTTTTGAAATCGTTGCACAAGGCAGCAGTTTAGGTGTTCACCTATGCCGCCATCTTGATTTCTCTCTACCCTACTACTTTTAAAAGGCCTCATAGACCCACACTTGGCTCTGCTCCAAACTCACCCTTTCTGGAACCTGTTTCTTCTCTCTTGCTCTCACAACTGCCTATGAAAGATACTTTTTCAGTTCTACATTAAACTTTTGTTCTTAAATTTATACTTTCGATTTCTGGCTAAGACATAGATGTTCAATAATATGTTTGATGTATCAATAGAAGGAATGAGAGAGGAAGTAAAAGAAGAAAGAGAAAAGGAAGGAATAGAAAGTATGGAGACTCAGTTCTAATTAGAAAACAACTGGGACTCTCAGAAAGCAGGGCAGGGGCTTTATTCATAAACATACTTTTGAAGAATAGTTCATTGATTTTTAGAGAGAGGAAGGGAGAGAGAAACATTGATTTGAGAGCATAACATTGATCAGCTGCCTCTTGCACATCCCCTACCGCAGGATCAATCCTGTAGCCTGGGCTTGTGCCCTGACTAGGAAGGGAAGAGCCAACCTTTCAATGCATGGGGCGATGCCCAACCAACTGAACTACACTGGCCAGGGGTTTAGTCATATTATTTTACTGCAAGTTCTAGAAATCCTTAGAAATTAATATGCCTAAAGCTCAGTAAAAAATTCAAAAGGAAAACAATAAATATGTATAGAATTATGTTCAGTATTGGAAACTGAGCAGCAAAGTACTGAACAATCTTCTAACTAGTACTAAAACTTTTCCCAGAGTTCAGTGACCATTAAAAATGAAACTGGAGCCGAGACCAGTTTGGCTCAGGGGATAGAGCATCGGCTTGTGGACTGAAAGGTCCCAGGTTCGATTCCAGTTGGGGCATGTACCTTGATTGCGGGCACATCTCCACTGTGGGGTGTGCAGGAGGCGGCTGATCGATGTCTCTCTCTCATCGATGTTTCTGACTTTATATCTCTCTCCCTTCCTCTCTGTAAAAAATCAATAAAATATATTTTTTTTAAAAAATGAAACTGGAACCCAGCCATCGTGGCTCAGTGGTTGAGCGGCGACCTATGAACCTGGAGGTCACAGTTCAGTAAGGACACGTGCCTGGCTTGCGGACTCCAGGATGCGCTGTGCAAGAGGCAGCCAATCAATGAGTCTCTCACATCATTGATGTTTCTCTCTCCTCTCTAAACTCAATAAAAATAATTTTTTTAAAAAATGAAACTTGAATTTTTTGCAAAACAGGCCTTCTATTCTAGGAAGTCAGATTTCATCTCTATTGGGTTAATATATAGACACTTGTGATCACAATATTAATAAGCTCCTGGCTTAACTCTAGTGAGGCAGATAAAGAATGCTGTGGAATCATGGCCTGGGTCCAGCTCTGAATGTGACCATTAATGGCTATGAGCTTGTCTCCCATCCGTTAAAAAAAAAAAAAGGCCATGATTTCTATACTGCTGACCTCAGGGTGGTGACGTTCACGAGAAAACATAAAAACACCGTGGAAAATGTGAAATAAACAATGTGACTGGTGGTCAGATAACTCCCTAGGTTTTCTGAACCTGATCATAAAGATCCTGAGGCAAAAGCCCTCATGTGTGAGCCATCACTTACGGAGGCTGACCGCCTGAATCCCTGCAGCCCCTGCCCAGACCTAGCATCCTGCCCCCTGCTTTTGGGAGCGGCAGCCAGGTGAGCCTCCCTAGGTGGCCTGCAGAAGCCCTTGCTCCAAGTTCAAGAGAGAGAAGGCTCATAGCAGGAGTCCAACCTAATGAGATGGGGGTGAGGAAAGGGATGAAGGCCAAGGGGTTGCCTTGGTTTTCTAACCAAATAAAAGTTTTGAGGGACTTGTTTCAACTGAATGCCATGACAAATCTCAATTCTTAATTTTATGACTCCCACTCCTACCTGTTTTGTTTACATAAGCAGGGTTGATCATCAACGACAGACATGTCACAGGATAGGAAACCACGTAATACCACCGCCTCTTTGAGTTCCTTCCCAGTGGAGCACATACGTCACTCCCGGGAGAGCTATTCTGTAGCAGTTTCCCGTGATTCAGAAAAACATGATATTTACAATAAAGAATTTTTTTAAACTACTTAGTGTTTAGTAGATTTGTGCATGTGATAAAACTCCTCACAATTAATTTAATGAATAAAGAGATCTTAACAAAAAAAAGCATGAAAGAGGTGAGGTTGTTGCCTCATTTCAAACTCAACCCTCGGACACAACAAAGAAGGAATTGTGAGAGCTGCTTTTGAGCCCCTGGCTGGGAGCTGGGGAGCCTGTGGGCCAGAGGAGGGGTTGGGTCGCTGCTATGAAAGGCTTTATGTGGGTATCACGGTGTCTCAGCAGATCAGACTCCTCAGAGCCAAATTCAATGTGCACCTTCAGTTCAGGCCACTCCCTGTGGATGGCAGGCTCCGCTTCTCACACCTCTGCCTACCCCGTGAGGACTTGCTCCAGCTCATGCACACTGGGTGGTGGCAAAGCCAAGGCAACTCGCAGCGCCCTTCACAGACCCGGCCTGCCTGGTCCTGCCCAGAGCACAGCACTGCCTCGAGTCCAAATGCCGCCAAACGGCTTCCAGGAGAGCTGCCAGGGAGCTTTCACAATGAGGAACGACCGGGAACAAGCGCCTCCTTGTCGGTGATCTCATTTGAATGTTGCCAAACCTATCTCATGTCTCTCCCATAGACATTCTGATGTTGAAGGAAATCTGATTCATCCGATTTGATTATTTGGCTAAATAATTACCTGATTACTTGACCAAATTTGATTATTTGGTTATAGTATACATTTTTCAAATAATTTCCAGTATTAACCCCCTCTGGCCTCTTCTATTTAATCACAGTACCCATTGCCTGCCTCTTCCTAAATCCATCTTTTTTTAATCCTCACCAGAAGATATTTTTTCCATTTCTTTTCAGAGAAAGTGGAAGGGAAATAGGGAAAGAGGGAGAGAGAGAGAGAGAAACATCAATGTGAGAGACACATCAATTGGCTGCTTCCCACATTCGCCCTGACCAGGGCTGGACATCGAACCTACAACCTTTCAGTGTGTGGGCTGATGCTGTAACTGCTGATCCACACTGAATTTTTCCTCTAGAGAGAGCATATAATCTCATACTTTGAAATTTCTTTTTCTTGGCACTGCTCAGAATAGACATGAACCTGGCTTCCAGGTCATTCCAAGTCACCTGTAAAAAACGGTTCAGCTGTGCTCTTAGGAGAATTTTTTAATTCATTTAGGAGCAAGTGCTGACCCTCATTTGGAATGAGCAAAACTTGTTTTCAGTTCTTTTACTTCATGTGGCTATCAAATACCCATTTTTTTCAGGGTCAGAACTTTTGTTTAAGACTGCATTGTTTGTTTTAAGCATTTGTAAACATTCCTAAATGACAAATTCCAAGTGATAATAAAAGTGCTCCCATCCTTCATTGCCCAGAGCGTCACTCAGCAGGTGGGGGGCGGGTGGGTGAGGAGGGGCCTTGTGGTGGGAACACGTCACAAGCACTCTGCCCTGTGCGCAAAGGGGTCTCCACTTCATCCGTAGTTCCTTGTCTGCCTCAAAGTTTTACTTGGAGTACTTGAAGTATTGGATATTGAAATACATTTGACAGGAAGAAATAAAAATTCCACAAATTCATTCTGATACATGGATAAACTTTTATTTATATATCAAAGGGAAAACTAATATTCACTTAATATTAATTTTCTAATAACTCACTACCGAATCCACATTTTCAGTAGAGAAGGTGTTTAATTTACTCTCCACCTTTAAAAATCTTCAAGTAAAATAAAGGTAGGAAAATACATAAAGAATTCAGATTATAAAACTCTCCAGGTAATTGATGGTCATAATAATGCTGAACTACAGTTTTTTTTAAAAAGTGACTTTCTAAAGTTTGGAAGTCTGGATAATCAGTACCAAAATGTATCCATTAAGTTGCAGTAGGCAATTGTAAACAAACAGTATCAAAATGTGTAACTTTTAAAAATCTGAAGTTGTTGAGAACTATATAAAAATGGGTTATTCTTCCAGTTCTCCCAGAAGTTCTACAAAATCAGTGATGTACCATTTGGCGTTGTCCTTTACTTGTTGCCTGATCACGTTTCCTCCAAATCCAATGAAAACATCCTAAGAAGACAAAACAAGGGGCAGGGTTAAGCCTTTTTAAAAAGAAGAAAAAAATAATCAAAATAAAGAAGCAAAAACATGCAGCAGCAGCCTCGGGCCGTAAGTGTCGTTGGGTAGAATACACTGTTTGTGCAAAAAAAGATGAGCCCACTGTCACGTGGTGTCTCCAGGGCCCCCAGTGAGCCCCCTTCCTGCCGAATGAGTGAGGGCACCACTGCACAGCCGTCCCCCAGCACATCGTGGGCCTCCAGAACAGAAGCCCTCTTTCAACAAGACAATGGCTTACAGAGAGAAGACGCATCAGGTGATAAATGTCTGAGTTCTAAACGACACAGCAATCACACCCAGTCCAGGACACCACAGAGGAGAGACCAAAGGGCAGGCTGTGTGCGTGGAACTCGCCAGGGCCGGGACCAGGGCCACAGCAGGCATCTCCCTCCGGGTGCCTGGGGAGCCTGCAGCTCCCGCCCCGGGAGGTGTTGCCCTGGGCTGAAGGAGATGACGACCACGGTTTCTGTTGGGCTTTTCATCATTCCATTTATTTAAAACTAGAGGCCTGGTGTACGAAATCCGTGCATGGGGGTATGGATGGAATCCCCCTCAGCCCAGCCTGCACCCTCTCCGATCCAGGGATCAGGCCTAAACTGGCAGTTGGACATCCTTCTTATAATCCTAAACCGCTGGCTCCTCATCGCTCACCTGCCTGCCTGCCTGGTCACCCCCAACTGCCCCTCACTGCCACCCCAGTTGCCCCACGCAGCCTGCTGTTCAGTCATTTGGTTGTCCCTCACTAACTCCCTTCTGGCCTGGTCGTAGGCAGCCATCTTGTAAGAGCATGAGGGTTAATTTGCATATTACCTCTTTATTATATAGGATTATAAGTTTCACCCATCCAGTGTTGCTCAGTGGTTGAGTGTTGACCTAAAAACCAGGTCAGAGTTCGATTCCCATTCAGAGCACACGCCCAGATTGTGGGCTCCATCCCCAGTGTGGGGCATGTAGGAGGCAGCCAATCAACGATTCTCATCACTGATGTTTCTATTTCTCTCTCCCTCTTTTTTTTTTTTAAATATATTTTTATTGATTTCAGAAAGGAAGGAAGAGGGAGAGATAGAAACATCAATAATGAGAGAGAATCATTGATTGGCTACCTCCTACACAGCCCCCTAATGGGGATCAAGCCCGTAACCCAGGCATGTGCCCTTGACCAGAATCAAACCTGGGACCCTTCAGTCCACAGACTGATGATCTATCCACTGAGCCAAACTGGCTAGGGCATCTCTCTCCCTCTTCCTTTCCCTCTGAGATCAATAAAAAAATATATTTTTTTAAAAAAGTTATATTATTTTACTAATTTCTATTAAGTGATATCTTTTAGTCAGTGGTTTTTGTGTAGTTTCTGCACATAAACAACAGAAGTTTATTTCTCACAGACGGGAAGGCTGAAAGTCTGAGATCAGGGTGCCAATATAATATAGTTAAATGAGGGCCCTTTTCCAAGTCTTTTAAAATGGTATTTCCTCTTTTTCTGCCAGGATATAGACACGATATACACTAATTTGGAAGCACAAAATTCTTACTTGCTCTTTCTCTTCATTTTAATGTTCATACCATACTAAGGGGAGGTGGAGGAATATAACTAGATCCTCACCATCCGGTTAAATTTAACCTCCTAGCCCTATCTGGTTTGACTCAGTGGATAACGCATCAGCCTGTGGACTGGAGGGTCCTGGGTTCAATTCTGGTCAAGGGCACATGCCTGGGTTGTGGGCTTGATTCCCAGTAGGGGGCAGCCAATCAATGATGCTCTCTCATCATTGATGTTTCTCTCTCTTCTTTCCCTCTCTGAAACCAATAAAAAAATATATTTTTTTAAATGTAACCTCCTCACTGAGCTTCCTGCCTCCGTGGCAGCCCTTTCCACCTGCCAGCACCAACTCAGCTGTCCTAACACACTGACTCATTCCTTCTCTCTCCAGCAGCTTCCTAGGGCTTCCCAGGACCTAAAGGTAATACCCACGCCAGGTGAAGTGTGGGGTCTTCAGCGGTGGCTGAAGAGAAAGCCCACTCCTGCTGGTCCTTGCCCCTGACCAGCCTAGAACTATGCTGGATACAGCCCCCTCTGCCTGCCGCCTCCCCGCTCCGGAACCATCCTCCCGAGCCCTGCCAGGCCCACGTGTGGTGGCTGCTAACCTTCCTGTAGGCCACAGCTGCCTCTGAACACCTTCCCAGAGCAACACACCTGCATGCGCCCCGCCTTCTCCTGGTTCAGTCAGGCTATTTGTAATTTTGGAAGATAATTACAAATCCTGATCTGGAAGTTATGATTTGTCGTAGCTCCACACGACTGGGAGCTCCCTGAGAGAACACCGCATCCATGTCCGTGTATTCCTCATTACCAGGTCGGAGCTCATTACTTAGTCAACCCCGAGGTGGTGGCAAATCATCTAAAAATGTGTTATCTTGAACAAATTCAAGCAATGTTATAAGGCTGCCGAAAGAGCTTTAACCACTTTTGATTAATCTTTAACAAAGGCAGTTACTATTTTTAAATCTCAGGAAGTAAGGTGGTAAAGAGCCCGCCACTGTATTTTTGGTTCCGTTATTCTTAAGTTAGAATGAGATGATAAAGGCAGAGTCTTATGTGAAATGGACATATTTGATATTTAGAACCTTTACTACATAGCATCTGTTTCCTGGGGGTCTCAGAAAACATCACTAATTCAGAAGAATAAAATCCTTTAACATAGACATGTTATCCAACCTCCATGAATCTCAGTTCCCAAGCAGTGAAAAGGACATAATATTTCACCTCACAGGGCTGTTGTGAGGATTAAATGATATAGTGGATGAGGAAATCAATTATAAGGGGACAAAAAAATATTGGAGAGTTACAAGAGCTGTATTATTCGTGGAATTATTGGAGGAAATAAAGCCGACTTACTTGAGTGCGCACTTGGGCTAAGAGGTAGCCATGCAGCAGGGACTAGAGGCTGCTGGAAGTCTTAAAAGTTTTTAGTTCCTTATTTGCAACCTTTCTTGGGTTTGCAAAAGGTCAACGGACATATTAAGATTAAATTTTTTTTATTTATGGTTTTTCCCCTTCCAATGATATTTAATTTGTTTAACTCTCACAAGTCCCACTGAATTCGGAATCAGCTAAAACAAAAGCCCAACCTGAAAGAGGTTCGAACGCTCATTACGTACAGCGGGAGGACAGGCTTCCATGTCCGTGGCGCCGTCTCCAATCATGACTATTTTCTTAAAATGAAATTTTTCCTTTAAAAATTTAATAACTTTTCCTTTCCCACCAGATTCAGCTGTTGGCTGGGTCTCATCAAAACCTGCATATTCACCTTAAAAGAGAAGTTACAAATGTCAGACACACAGAATTGTATCACCAGGGTCAGCTTTTTGCATAGATGACATCCTCACTTAAAGGTCACTGAGAAAGCTAAGAATGGTGGAAGTGACACGGCCTGGACTTCCACCCTCCGTTTCTCAGAATAAGCAAGCTTTGTTTTTAAATTTCAAATACAAGGTTACTCCTTTATGTCACTCCTTTATGTTACACCTTGGGTAAATTAGTTTTATCCTCTAGGCTTCTAGTGTATTAATTCTCAAACCATGTTAAGATAGCAGATCGGCATGAAATAGTAAGATGGCCAGTGTGGCTCAGTGGTTGAACCTTGACCTATGAACCAGATCACAGTTGGATTCTCAATCAAGCCACATGCCCGGATTGCAGACTTGAGCCCCAATAGGGGGCATGCAGGAAGCAGCAGATCAATGATTCTCTTTGATCATTGATGTTTCTATCACTCTCTCCCTCTCCCTTCCTCTCTTTGAAATCAGTAAAAGTATATTAAAAATTTCTTAAATAAATTAATACATAATTTCATCTCAGATAAGATTCCAACTTATATTTGATCAATTATTTCATTCTTACAGTAATAACCATACTCATTCTCTAATGATCTCTATCTATATACCGCTTGAAAGTGTTCTATTAACACATTTTAAGTTGTTAACACTATATCATTTAATGTCAGCCATCCCTTGACATAACTGGAGACCTCTAAAGATAATAGAAAACTAGCCGGGTAGAGCATCAAGGGCATGCATCTCAGTTGCAGGCTAGATCCCTGGTGCCAGTGGGGGTGCATGTGGGGGGCAACCAATTGATATGTCTTTTTCACATCGATGTTTCTCTCTCTCTGTCTCTCCCCCTCCCTTCCACTCTCTCTAAAAATCAATGGAAAAATATCCTTGTTGTGAGGATTAACAACAACAACAAAAAGATAATAGAAAAACCTCAGCTGTGGCTCCATGATGGTCCTTAAAGGGGCCAGAGGTACCTCCAGAGGCAGCTACAGTGCAGTGACTTACTAACAAGGGAACTCTCCTTCCTGAGTCTAAATTGATTCAAACACACGGGAGTTCTCATAAAATGGGAAATATAACCCATAACAAAACAAGTCATGTGACCCACATGGCAATTAACAGTTTACTAAGTGCAGGCATTTGCATGCTGATAGATGACTATATGAATATCAAAGCTAGGAGAGATGATGCCCTCAGTGAATTTAGCTGAGCAAAGGATCCCAAGGAGCAAAAGATATCCGTGGAGAGAATTCTTTATCTCAGCATTTAACCCTGATGACTCTTCACTTAGGTTGCATTCCCGCAGACATTACCTAGAATATTGAAAACTAAAACATGAGAAAGGGAAAATGTTACCATTCAAGTCTTACCATTAAAGTAGAATTTCAGCCTATTGGCAAATACATTGGTTGATGGGATATTAAGCTTTGAAGCAACGTGCTCTACAATGCTCCGAAAGCCACCGGATATTAGGAAAACCTGAACATTTCGCTCTTGTAGGCGACTTACTAGCTCTCTGCAAAAAGAAATATACAACACCAAACACTGATTAATATAAAAGAGAAAACATAAAAGGGAATCTAAAATCTCTATATACTTTTTCTCATGAATGCATTTGTCCAAGGCACATAGGACAAAGTATATTGCCTGGTGAATTAATGTTTTATATGTTTTTCTAAATGCACTTATACATTAAAGGGTGGGACTTGTCTGTTTTAGGAAACCATTTCGCAACTGTATTCTGCCCTTAGACCTAGAAACACAAGATGAAGAGGAGATTCAATCTCTCCCTAGGGAGAGAGGGAAGGCAGGCATGGGCAGGGTCACATATAAGTGGCAAAAGAACCACATGAAAGGGAACTCTAAAGTAATGATGAGGGGGCAACTGGAAAGATGGTGAAGAGATTAGCCAAGGAACATATATGCACAGCCCATGGACAATGTGGTGACTGCCAGAGGGAGGGGGGAGCTGGAAGTGGGCAGAGGGGGGCAGAGAAAAAAACAGGGGACATCTATAATAGTGTCAACAGTAAAAAAAAAAGTTTTGAAATTAAACTTATATTGTCCTCATTAAAAGAATAAAGGAATGATGAGGTGTTCTCAGAAGGATGCACCCCAAAATGCAGGTGCTGATAGAGAGACAATATACCCAGACCTCGGTTCCTCTTACCTTATGCCAGGGGTCAGATGTGGGGGATGCTCGGCTATGAGCCTCTGCACCTGTTCCCTAGAGGGCTGGATCAGCGCCAAGCGCTCGGTGAGGGCGGCCTGGAAAGGCACTGCCCCGCCCATGGCTCGCTTTGTCCTGGGAGGGAGACCCAACAGTCAGGCCAGCCAAGTCAGCTGTTCCCCAGTTTCCATGCCTAACTGCCCCTCCAGCTCCCACAGCGTCCACCCATGAGTGAGGTGCTGCCCAACAGCCACACTATGATGCCTGAGAGCCAGGCCTGAGAACAAGCTGTTTGATTCTCAAATGTCATTGCTTGAGAATCACATGACATTTTAGGGCATGTCTTGTATCAAACGCAGCGGAACAGAAAGTGGTCCATGACCTGGCGACTGCAGATAGCACTAAGGAGGGCAGGGGGGTGGGAGGGGCTCTCCGCCAGGCTCCACTGAGAGACTCTGAACTGAAACCAGCTTCCCAGCCAACCACAAAGGCCACTCTTTCAACCACGACACGAAGCACTGGGCACTGGAGAACCCACCCAAGTCATCCTCTTTGGCTAGTGACGGCCACTGTTCCCTGACCAAGGGGAGAGGGTGTCCTATCCATATTTGCTTGTCAGAAGCAACATTTTTTGCCCTAAGTATCTGTATAGTAAAGTGGATGAGTAGATAATGAACATGACCCAACACAGCTCTGAGTGATGGGAGAAAAGAGCCTCCTGCCGGTGTTTCATAACCAGGGACAAAAATCAGGGAACTGTGGCTCTGATCCTACATGTCATCCAGAAGTTCATCTCTTTTGCACTCCTCTATCCTTTCATACAGCGAATAAATACTGCTCCTACATTTCTGACACAGCATCCGCCACTCCACAGATTTTGGCCAGCTCATCAATTCCTTCTTCTCTGATGACTGTGCTGTCCACATCAAAGCACACTGCATCGGCTGAGGAGAACAGTTTCCTCAACTCTGAGTGGGATACCATCCTTAGAAGAATTTTCTTCCTATGACAACAAAAAAAAAAGATAAATATGTTTAAGGATATAAAATATAAGCATAAAATGGCCCACTTTGGCCTACTAATGCCAAAGTACTTTGATTTACATCAAACTCAGTACAGCCCACAAAAGCATGGACTCATTCATTTTTTAACACAAATTAATACCTTATAAATGTCAGGCTCTGAGGCTACAAAGATGAGCAGACCCAAAAGTCTGTTCCCAACTAAAGGTGACAACTTGTAAATATATTTGGTGTTCAACCAACATGCAACTGTTTCTGACATCTTCATCATAATAGCAATACAGCAAGTGCTAAAATAGAAATGTACATAAGATACTATAGGCACAGGAAGAAAACATTTAATCCTATCTATGAAACAGGGCTTCCAGGAGGCACGGGCATATGAGCTGAACCTTGAGGGGCAAGTGGCCCTCTGAGTGGGTTTTCAAAGGGCAGGGTATCAATTTGGTGTGGGCTGGGAGTAGGAAGTAGGGAGATGGAGACCAGGAGAAAGGACAGTGATGGAGACCAGGAGAAAGGGTAGTGATGGCAGAGGTGGGGAAAGGCATGGAAGAAGAATAATGGGTAACGTGCTGAAAGCTGCCAGGCAGTGCACAAGGAATTCAGGCCAAGAGGGGCCTTGGGTCAGGCTAAGGAGTTTGGATTTTAACTTTCAGGAAAGGGGAAACTTGAAAGGTTGTACACCTCAGAAGAGAGGTCAGAGCTAAACATACTCATGTTAGCCACCATGTCAAGGTGTAACTAAAGGCATGGCCCGATGACAGTCACTAGATCGGAGAAGAGGGAGATGAGAGCTGAGGACAGAGCCCCCAGGAATGAAACCTTGAAGTCAGGATTCCGGGAAATAAAAGGAAAAGGAGAGGTCACAGGAAGAAACTCTGGGAGACGATAGCATTGGAGAAGCTATGGAGGACAGTTTCAAAATAATTTTGAGGTTTTTTTCTCTTTTAAGAAAATCATCGGACTAGAATCATGGGCATGAACAGGATCCTAGAGGTTGTCTAGACCAGTCTGCCCCCAAAGAGAGTAATATGTCATGAACAAGGTCACATGAATGATATAAATAATCTGTATTTAGAATAGACATCGGCTGAAAGCAGACTCACAGGAGATGGCCAACTCACTTCCTAACTGATTTCTAACCATGCATTTGGCAGAATGACCCAGTTCAAAGTTGACCTGGAAAAAAATGTCTTTTAAGTCAGGGGTCAGCAAACTACAGCCAGTAGGCCAAATTCAGCCTGCCACCTGTTTTTGTATGGCCTTACAAAAGGGAGGAAAGGGGAGTGGAGGAAAAGAAAAGGGAGGGAAAGGGAGGGGAAAGAGAGAGAATCATGATGTGAGAGAGGCACATAGATTGGTTGCCTCCAGCACTTGCCCTGATTGGGACTAAGGGATCAAACCTGCAACCCAGCTATGCACCTTAGGTGCATAGGCCAAAGGTTTTTACATTTAAAATAGTTGAAAAAAATCAACAGAAGAATAATATTTTGTGACACATCACTAAAGATAGAAGGCCAGAGTGAAAGGCAACAAGCATTTGAGATCAAAAGAATAGCTATTGGGGAAGCACTGATTCGAAAAGAAACCTAAATAGAGTTCTGACTAGAAGTCAAGGAGTATTTCTGAGAAAGGAAAGGAGACCAATTACATCAACAGAAAGAATGTCTATAGGTGCAGACAAGCTAACATAGTGGCACTAATTCTAAAGAATGTTGTTAATTTTCAGTCCAGTCAGACCCTGAAGTCTCAATATCTGGTTTCTTGTCATTTCTGTAAACGGTTGCTGGGGACAATGCTGCTTTAGGCCCAATCCAAAGGTTATTTTGCCCAGTTCTAACATTACAAAGGCTGGAGACATAAGGTGAGCAAGACAGCGCCTCTGGGATGACAGCTCCAACTCCATGTTAAAGTGACTCTGATTATTTCTTTTTTATAGGCACCTAAAAGTTACATGAAATTCAAAATTCAGGATCCATAAATAAAGTGTTATTGGAATATAGCCAATATGGCAGGAGGGGTGAGGCCCTTTAGGCAGTTGGAACAATGAACAAAGGAGTCTGAGAAGCTTCTGGATCAGAGGAGAGTCAAAATTATTCCCTGTAGCCCAGCCACGAGGCTCAGTGATTGAGCGATGACCTATGAATCAGGACGTCACGGTGTGATTCCTGGTCAGGGCACATGCCCAGGTTGAGGGCTCAATCCGCAGTGTGGGGCACGCAGGAGGCAGTCAGTAAGTGATTCTCTCATCATTGATGTTACTCTCCCTCTCCCTTCCTCTCTGAAATAAAAAAAAAAAATTTTTTTTAATGTATTGCCTGTAATTGGGACTAGGGGTTCCATTTATAGTACATTTTAGGATAAAAAAAGGGTGGGGGGAGGAACCTAAGATTTTATGCGTTCCACAAAGGTTGCAGCAGACAATTTTTAAAATTTACAATTGTGAGTAGACTAATGAACTGATAGACAAACACATAAGAACAACAACTAAAGACAAATCCGACCCACGTTCCTCCAGTGCTAGGTTCCGAGGAGACGCTCTTCTCTTCCTGCTTCTTTCCTCAGCAAAAAGGCAGCATAAGGTTCTGACTACAGATTTCTTTGCGATCCTGTGAGTTCTGCAAGAGCAAAAAGAGCCTAAAACAAAGAACAAGGAAATGAACATTAAGGTCCAGACACATGATTAGAAAGAGGGAGGCTGTCTGGCTTCACTTTCCCTCTCCTAGGACTGTTTCCCAAGACTGCTTTCTTCGGGACACACTTGACCTCTGCCTCCTTCTAGCACCAGACGTGGGTGAAACACATTCTTTTCTGTGGCTTTGACTCTGCAAAAGCTTCAGGTGCCACAGGGAATTACCTACCTCTGAGTAGCACGGTACAACGGGGAGGGAAAGGGAAAAGGAACCCACTGGGAGAGCAAAATGCAAACGCCCACAAGGTACTTTGTAGACTCCCCAAAACAGCCCCCGCTGTCTTCTAAATGACGAGTCAAAGTGCTCGGCAATCCAAGAGCAGTCAGAGATGTTCCGCTGCCAACAGGGAACAAAGCCTACCACTTGAATGACAATCCTCCTAATTAAAACTGCAAACAGATGCGGGTAAAAGTGCAAAGTCTATGAGAAAACCCAAAAGATAAAACGACACGTTTAAGAACACAAGGCCAGGAAAGGCAAAGGTGAGATTGGAAAAGAAGGGAGCCAAAATGAAAATGACTCACCAGCCGAAACCGGTTTGGCTCAGTGGATAGAGCATCGGCCTGCGGACTGAAGGGTCCCAGGTTCGATTCTGGTCAGGGGCATGTACCTTGGTTGCGGGTACATCTCCAGTAGGAGGCGTGCAGGAGGGAGGCAGTTGATCATGTCTCTCTCTCATCGATCTTTCTAACTCTCTATCCCTCTCTGTTCCTCTCTGTAAAAATATCAATAAAATATATTTTTTTAAAAAAAACACGACTCACCAGGTTCAAATACAGCCCTCAAAAAGAGTTCAAAAAGGGTTCAGGGTACTCAACCTCTTGAGACTGGCTAGTCAGCCAGGACAAGTGGACTAGGGAAACAGACATAGTTAAACAGCCAAGCAGTTTACTGCAATCTAGTAAATCGCAAAACCCTGTCTTCTGTAACCAAGGACACTTAAAAACGAATGGTTTAGCCTTAACCGGTTTGGGTTCGGTGGTTAGAGCGTCGGCCAGTGAAGGGTCTCGGGTTCCATTCCAGTCAAGGGCACCAATCGATGTGTCTCCTATGGATGTTTTTGTCTCTCTCCCTCCCTTCCACTCTCTCTAAAAATCAATGTAAGAAATATTCTTGGGTGATGATTAACAACAACAAAAAAAGAGTAAATGGTTTACATTCTTCCCCCAACAAGAGGATAAACTGCTTAAATCACCCCACTCACGGAAACAGATAGCAGAAATCCAGTCAGTGCCATTGCTAACCACACCCAAGGACTGATGAAGTTAAGAGGGGGAGATCTCCTTTTGGTGCCTCAGCATAAAGCTATGAATATTCTATTGAGATCCTCCCCTAAAGCCTCCCCAACACCCCCAGCCTTTAAAACTCCTCAACTGAAGGTCCCAGTACAAGTGCTCTCCTTCCCAGGAAGATGCCCACACTTTTCCCCTCCCCATTTCTTCCCCTACAGACGTGCATCTCCTAAACTCCAAGGGACTCCAGGAGACTTGCAACCGGGAGCAATGGGCAGTGACGCTCATCCAGGCTATCCCCCTAACCCTGTCCCCAAGGCCCTCTTGTCTCTGACTTCTTAATGAGCCAAAGCAGCCCAGCCTCGGCTCATTTCCCACCTAGTCCCTCACCTGTTGCTTCTTCTGTCCTAGGCCCTTCCTTGTTTCACTGTCCCCAGCTTTAATAAATGTACTCTCAAAATCACCTGGACTGGTGTTGTGAAATCTTGCCTGCAGGAAGTCAAAAACTCACACACGACAGGCTGGCCTGAGGCATACCTGCTCCAGACCCAGTCCCCTTCTAGTAACAATAGTTGGGGACTTTAATAACCCATTTACCACAATGGATATGTCATCTAGACAGAAAATTAACAAGGAAATAATGGCTATCCTGCCACATTAGACTCAATTGACTTAAAGAGGTTTATAGACTATTTCATCTCAAAACTGCAGATTACATATTTTTCTCAAAGGAACATTTTCCAGGTTAGACTACATATTAGGCCATAAAACAGACCTCAATAAATTCAAGAAGACTGAAATTACATCAAGCATTTTTCTGACTACAGTGGCATGAAACTAGAAATCAAAATAAGTCCTCAGGCATCAGAGGGAAAAAAATAGGGGGGGGAAGGTATTTGCCAATGATACATCTGTTAAGGGGTTAATGTCCAAAATACATAACAAAATCATACAACTTAACACCAAAAAACAACAACAACCCAATTTTTAAAAATGGGCCAAGGGCCTGAATAGACATTTCTGCAAAGAGGACATACAGATGACCAACAGACATATGAAAAGATGCTCAATGATACTAATGATTAGAAAAAATGCAAATTAAAACCACAATGAGATATCACCTCACACTTGTCAGAATGGCTATCATCAATAAATCAACAAACAAATGTTGGTGAGAATGTGAAATAAGGGAACCATCGTGCACTGTAGGTGAGATTGAAAATTGGTGCAGCCACTAAGGAAAACAGTATGAAGCTTCCTCAAAAAATTAAAAATAGCCGAGACCGGTTTGGCTCAGTGGATAGAGCCTCGGCCTGTGGACTGAAAGGTCCTGTATTCGATTCCTGTCAGGGGCATGTACCTTGCTTGTGGGCACATCTCCAGTGTGGGGTGTGCAGGAGGCGGCTGATCGATGTCTCTCTCTCATCGATGTTTCTGACTTTCTATCCCTCTCCCTTCCTCTCTGTGAAAAATCAATAAAATATATTTTTTAAAAAAATTAAAAATAGAACTACCTTATGACCCAGCAATTCCACTACTGGATATATATCCAAAGAAAACTAAAACACTAATTCAAGAAGACATATGCACACTTTTGTTCACTGCAGCATTATTTACAACAGCCAAGATACAGAAGCAAGCTAAGTGTCTATCTATAGATGAATAAAGAAGATGTGAGACCTATATACAATGGAAAATGACTCAACCATGAAAAAAGAAAGAAATCTTGCCATTTGCAACAACATGGATGGACTTGAGGGTATATTAAGTGAAATAAGTCAGAGCCCTGCTCGATGTGGCTCAGTGGATAGAGTGTTGGCCTGCTTACTGAAGGGTCTCAAGTTCGATTCCTGGTCAAAGGCAGATACCTGGGTTGCAGGTTTGTTTTTGTTTTTAATTTTTATTGATTTCAGAGAGAAATAGAAACAACAATGATGAGAGAGCATCATTGATTAGCTGCCTCCTGTATGTTCCTCTACTGGAGATCAAGCCAGCAACCTGGGCATATGCCCTGACCAGGAATAAACTGTGACTTCCTGGTTCATAGGTTCATGCTCAGCCACTGAACCATAATGGCTGGACTGGGTTGCAGATTTTTTAAAAAATATATTTTATTGATTTTTTACAGGGAGGAAGGGAGAGGGACAGAAAATTAGAAACATCAATGAGAGAGAAACATCAATCAACTGCCTCCTGCACACCCCCTACTGGGGATGTGCCCACAACCAAGGTACATGCCCTTGACCAGAATTTAACTTTGGCCCCTTGAGTCTGAAGGTCGAAGCTCTATCCACTGAGCCAAACCGGTTAGGGCTGGGTCGCAGAGTTGATACCCAGCCCCGGGAGGGGTGAGGCAGCTGGTTGATGTCTCTCTCACATGAATGTCTCTTTCCCCCCCCCACCCCCGCTTCTACTGTCTCTAAAAATATTATCGGGAGAAGATTAACAAAAAAAAAAAAAAAAAAGAATTACTAAAATAAAGTGATAGTACCAAGTATTGTTGAGGAGATAGAATAACTGGAACTCATAGATAGCTGGTGGGATGTAAAATGGTAAAACCACTTTGGAAAACAGTTTGGCAGTTTATTACAAAGTTAAACATATAATTCCCATGAGACTCAGGAATCTCACTACTAGAGATTTACCCAATAGAAATGAAAACCTATTAATAGCTACTTTATTCATACTAGGAACTAGAATGTTTGCATCAGCAGATGGATAAACTAGAATTTATCCATCAGCAGATAAATGGATAAATTGTGGTATATCCCCACAATGGAACACTAAGCAATAAAAAGGAATGAATTACTGATGCCTGCTATAAAATCGATCAATATTTTAAAAAACTATACTGACCAAAAGAAGCCAGACACAAAAGAGTGCATACAATATGATTCCATTTATATGAAACCTTAGAAAACACAAACAAATGCATTACGCAAACAAATGACAAAAATCTGGTCAGGAGGGCTAGGGATGGGGGTGCCTGAGTGCAAAGAGGCCCTAGGAAACGTTCAGGGGTAATGGAAGTGTTCTACTGTGGTGGTGACTAAGTATGTATAAAATTTACAAAATTCACGGTAATGTACACTTAAAAGGGGTGCATGGTATTGAATGAAATTAGACATCAATAAAACATTAGCTTAAAAAATTAGGCATGTATTAAATCACTTAAAAACATAAAACACCCCAACTACTTTGTTTCACCAACATGAAAGTGACAGGACCATGATCATTATTATAATGAAAACCTACCAGGCAGTTACCATAAAATATAATCTTGGATTTTATTGTCTTCCCTGATCTTCATTCCAATACCAGTCAAATATATATTTACCTATTTTTAAAAAATATATTTTATTAAGTTTTTACAGAGAGGAAGGAAGAGGGACAGAGAACCAGAAACATCAATGAGAAACATCCATCAGCGGCCTCCTGCATTCCCCCCACTGGGGATGTGCCCACAACCAAGATATATGTCCTTGACTGGAATCGAACCCAGGACCCTTGAATCCGCAGGCCGACTCGCTATCCATTGAGCCAAACCGGTCAGGGCTACTTATTTTTTTAATTCAGGGTAAGAGAATATATATTTTTGTTTTTTAAAATAATTATTCTTAAGTTTCACCACTGTTGTTTTCTTTTTATATCTTTAGTGAGTTTATTCATTTCAGAGAGGAAGGGAGAGGGGGAGAGAGAAACATCAATGATGAGAGAATCATTGATTGGCTGCCTCCTGCACGCCCCCTGCTGGGGATGGAGCCTGCGATCCAGGCACGTGCCCTGACGGAGAATCAACTGTGTGTTACCTTCTGGTACATAGGTCCACGCTCAACCGCTGAGCCAGACGCCGGGCTCTGGTCAAATATTTAACCATAATGTGCAAGGCACATAAAGAAGACAGAGTAAATAAGTTTATGAATGAAATAATTACTTAACTCCCAATTTGAAGCTGTATCTCTACAACTACAACAATGTTTCTGATAAAGCGGTACTTATTTAAAATTCTAATTCTAATGGGAAAGAAGATGACAAAGTCAGACACTGCAGTTCTACACTTGGAACTTTTTCTAATCCTGCATGGATGATTCCCCTGTGCAGGATTGCATCATTCATTCATGCTGTTTACACGAAAGTAAATTGATGAAAAGACAGCCCTGAAATCCCATGAAATACTTTACCTATCCCGATTAAGAAAAATAAATGTAGGATCATAGAGGCGCTGACTGTGGACGCGACAGGCGGGTAAGTCAGAAAGCTGGGCACACGGAGTGACAAACACATGCCCGGACTTACCCTGGCGCTGCTGCTCCTTCCTGGGCCGCCGCCGCCGCCTCCAGGACTCCCGCGGCTCTAACCTTCGGACAGCAGGGGGCCGCGGGCCGGCTCCCACGTTCTGCCGCGCGGTTCCGAGGGAAGTGACCTGGGCAGACGCGCAGAGCCTTCCTTTATCAAGCAATCATTTGAAATCTGCTGATAGGGCGGTGCTTTCTGGTCTGTTTTGCAAGTGCTTTATCTAAACTGAAGGCTGCAGAGCCGGGCTGGGGAGAAGCCCTTGGCCCCGCCCCCAGGGAGGGGCTCCCTGCGCCCGCCCCCTCCTCCCTCCTGGGCTCCTCGCCTGCACCCTAGACCTGCACTTCACCGCGCACGCTTCGCCTCAGAGCTGGGGGCAGCACCACCTCCACTCTGCAGAGAAGGAACGAAAGAGCACCCGACCTTCAGAAGCGCTCCCACCGTCACCACCACTTGGATGAGGGTACGTGAGAGAAACGAGGAGCCCATATGCACTGACTATGCGACTAACAAAAGCCTCTTAGAGGCCTTTTTTGACATTAAGCTCTTGTAGGAATGTAGGTCCCAAGAGAACATTTAAATATATATATTTGTAACTAAAATGCAGGAAACTATGAATGATAAAGGGAGTCTTTGTGCTCTTTTTATTTTCATCTTCTAGGTGTCACTTGCCCAGCTTTTTTTTTTTTTTTTTTTTATGTCGACTACAATAAGTAAAACAGATTGCCCCCTAACATTTACCTTTGGATACAGCTGGCTGGAGCTGCGCAGTGAGGTCCCACCCTAAACACAACCCTAAGCCTCAGATGCTGACAGTCAACTCTGCAGGCTCCCTCCAACATGGTCACAGATTCCCTGCCCTGTGCTACAGAACCCCTCAAAAACCACAGTTCCATTCAGAAACAAGAAGCCTGATGCTCTTTGGTTAGTTCAATATTTTCATATTTAAGTTCAATATTCTCATATTTCATTAAGTAAGAAAACGGTTGTATGTTTGTGGCAAAACCGGTTTAATTCCTCACAGACCCGCTGGCGATGGTCCTGAGGAAGGATGCAGAGGGGGAATTTTGATGTTTTAAAATATGAGGTAAAAGATTATACAATTAATGGGGGGAAGAGGAGGGCAGGCAAAATAAGGAATTTTAAAATAACAATCTAATCAAGAACCTGTTTGTGTTTTGTGGTAATTTAGAAACAAGTCTAATAAAGGAAACAAGATGTTAAATACCAAATGTTTGTATATACTGTAAGTATAAATGGTAACAAGAGTTTATTTAAAGGAGAAAAGAATACCAAGTACAATAAATGTGAAAGGCAGAATTCATTTCCCCAATTATTTATATCTCATAGATGCTTAATATTAAATAGATTTCAAATAAAATATTTATACTAAGTAAAATCTGTCAAATACCCTTAGTCCCTATGCCAACCTCACACCTGTATTAACATTTGTGGGCATCAGATGGCAGTGTTGTACACACTGTTTAGCACATACCACATTTAAAAAAAAAAAAAAAAAGGCCAGATCATCAAGTGTTTCATTGTTCTAAAACAGTGGTTCTCAACCTGTGGGTCGCGACCCCTTTGGGGGTCGAACGACCTTTTCACAGGGGTCGCCTAAAACCATGGGAAAATGCAGATATTTCCATCATGATGCATAACAGTAGCAAAATTTCATGGTTGTGGGTCACCACCACATGAGGAACTGTATGCAAGGGTCACGCCTTAGAAAGGTTGAGAACTACTGTTCTAGAATAATGTTAAATAGCAAATATGAACCAAATACAATCAGTATAATAAAAACATTATCAAATTATTTTGCAAAGCTTGAATCATAACTGGTTAGTAAACATACTATACACATAAATGCAACTTTGATAAAAATCAATCAATTCCTTTGAAAAAATACAAGTTACCTAACTCACCCAATAGGAAAAATAAATAACCTGAATATTCTTATGTTAATTTTAAAAATTTAATCTGCAGGGTTTTTAAAAAATACATTTTATTGATTTTTTTTAGAGAGAGGAAGGGAGGAGAATAGAGAGTTAGAAACTTTGATCAGCTGCCCTGCACACATCCAAATGGGGATGTGCCCACAACCAAGGTACATGCCCTTGGCCAGAATTGAATCTCGAACCTTTCAGTCTGCAGGCTGACACTATCCACTGAGCCAAACTGGTTATGGTTGTTTGTTGTTGTTGTTGTAAAGAATCTTTTGGGGGAAAATGTTCAGGTCAAGATGGTTTCACTGGAGAATTCTACCAAACATTTAGGGAAGAATTAACATCTATTTTATACACACTTTTCTAGAAAATAGAAAAGGAATAAATGTACTTCCCAATTCATTTTATAAAGCCAATATTACCCTGATACCAAAACTAAACAAAGATAGTACAAAAATGAAAACTGCAGATCAGTATCTCGGGAACTTAGGCACAAAAATCCTTAATAAACTATTAGCAAATCAAATCCAGTAATGTATAAAATGATTATAGCCCTACCCGGTTTGGTTCAGTAGATAGAGCGTCAGCCTGCGGACTCAAGGGTCCCGGGTTCAATTCTGGTCGAGGGTGTGTGCCTTAGTTGAGGACATGTCACCAATGGGGAGTGTACAGGAGGCAGCTGATTGATGTTTCTCACATCTCTCCCTCTCCCTTCCTCTCTGTAAAAAAGCAATAAAATATATATATATATTTTTTTAAAAGATTGTACATCATGAGCAAGTGGAATTTATTCCAGGTATGCAAGATGGGTTCAACATTAGAAAATCAATCAGTTTAACCCTCTATATTTGTTGGAGAGCACACATGAGATTTGGTTGAAAAGTTTATAAGGAGGACATTCTGAGAAAAGGGAAGTGTGTGGAAGGCTGCCTGCTCAACTTAGGAGATACTTAGGGGAGTGTCGAAGGCAGCACCCCAAATTATTCCTTGACCTTTCTGAACAAGCCTGTGCATATGCAGACTCCCAGGTGTTTCCTGGCATCCTTATGCCTCATCTTTGAGTGCCCTTGCCTAGAGGACAATGAAAACACGTGTCCTCCCAGGATTCCTCATCTACTGATGGTATCTAAAGATAAAAACTGCAACACTAGTAAAAGGCTAAGAGTCAGGCAATCAAGGCTGCCTGGCTACTGTCAGTCAGACCATCCCTTAGCCTTCTCCCCCTTAGTCAAACTGTGTCAGAGTAATCTGTTCATCCGACCTTCAGGGGTTGCTGGTGAGCCCCTGCATATACTAACAGTCTAAAGAAGGAAAACCACATGATTGTATCAACTGATGCCGAAAAAGCATCATGAAAAGATGTTCACCATCACTAATCCCTGGGGAAATGCAATCAAAACTACAATGAAATACCGCCTTATACCCATTAGAATGACTACTATAAAAAACAAACACACAAAACCCCCAAAAAATGTAGAAAAACTAGAACCCTTCTGCTCTATTGATGGGAATCTAAAATGGTACAGCCACTGTGGAAAACAGTATGATGGTTCCTCATAAAATTCTTTGGGCAATGACAGCAGTGGCTAGGAAAAGAGATCAAATGGTATCCATAGAACAAGTTATCCTAGCCACTTATTAAATTTCTCCTCTGCTGAGGTCATCCTTTGGTGAACATTCACATAGGACACAAAAGTCTTCACATTTTATGTCCATTCAGAGAGGTACACAAATCTCTTTCCCAGACTTCCTTGTCACCAATTTTTAAATCATGTTTCTTCCGAGTCCCTGACTATCCAGCCAAACCATTGGCCACAGACCAAAAATTGGCATATAATCACTCATCAGGCCAATTCTCCTTCCAAGCAAAGTATATAACCATATTCATTGGTTGACGTTTTGCCTGCTGGGAGGATTTTCTTTTACCATTGTCCTTTAGGGATGTCCCAGAAAGAAGCTGTAGAACTACAGCTGTCCACTTCTTGGTGGTGCCTGTATCACTATCTGTACACCAGGCCCAAGTTGTCTCTTCCTCTGTTAAATGATCATAGGAAACTTTCTATGAGGCCACAGGTGCAGGCTGTGAGAAGATGCCTGGCAAAGGGCAAAACTGGGAAAACAAGAACCTTGCCCCTAGAGAAACCTTTCCTCCCCTAGCATATTGATGGTCATGCAGTTTAGACCCCCTGATCTTTTCTTCCCTAAAGATATCACATTGCCTGGCTCTGTGGCTCAGTGGTTGAGCGTTGTCCCATGAGTCAAGAGATCACTGATTCAATTCCTAGTCAGGTCACACGCCCAGGTTATGGGCTAGATTCCTGGTAGGGGGTATGCAGGAGGCAGCTGATCAATGATTCTCTCTCATCGTTGATGTTTCTATCGCTCCCTTCTGCTCTGAAATCAATAAAAATATTTTTTTAAAAAGAAAAATCAATGGAAAAAATATCCTTAGATGAAGATTAACAACAACAAAAAGAAGGAGGAGTCCCAGCCTCACATCAGGCCCCCCAGCCCAGGGTTCCAGTGCCAGGAAGAGAAGTCCCCATTACTTCTGGCTGTAAAAGTTATAAAAACCAGCAGGGATTAAGGCTTAGTGACACAGAGGGCAACTGGAGTCCCAGGCATTCCTTTTTTTTTTTTTAATGCTTTTACTAATTTTATTATTATTCACCTGAGGATATTTTTCCATTAATTTTTAGAGAAAGTAGAAAAGAGAGAGAAATACCAATGTGAGAGAAACACATCCATTGGTTGCCTCCTGCATGAGCTCTGACCAAGGCCTAGACCCGGTAGGAGCCTGCATTCAAGGTACATGCCCTTGACCGGAATTGAACCTGGGATTCTTCAGTCCGAAGGCCGATGCTCTATCCACTGAGCAAAACTAGCTATGGATGTTTTTATTGATTTTAGAGAAGGAGGAAGGGAGAAAGAAAAACATTAATTAGCTGCCTCCTGCATGCTCCCTACTGGGTATTGAGCCCACAACTCGGGCATGTGCACTGACCCAGAATCAAACCAGCAACCTCTCGGTGCATAGGTGCTCAACCAACTGAGCCACACTGGCCAGGGCCCAGGCATTTCTCTTAAAGGGCCCAAGCAGACTTACTTTGACTCATTTGCCTTGAGTTCCAGCACTGGGGCAGCAGCTAGAAAGGCACCAGGGACATAAGGGGATGTACTGAGTTGTCTGGCATTGGGGTGAAAGCTGCTAGTGGCAGCTTTGTCCAAGACAGAAGTGCTGGAAGAGGCCTTTCTCCACAGAGCCCACAGGCAGGAGCCATATCGGAGTCTCCATCAACCTACCTAACCCTATTTGTGACACCCTGGTGATTCCCTGAGACCCTGCCCCACCCAAATTTCGGGCCCACCCAAGCCATTTCCATACAAATGGCCTCTTCAGATTTTCTTAAAATCTCTCAAATCTGGCCCCTCTGTGTACCCTATACCTCTTGGTAAGTGGTCCCAGGCTTGGCACTAGCAGCAACTGGCCTTGGTTCACAGCTTGGCTTCTCCTAAACTCCTCCAAGTCCAGTGTAAGTAGCAGCCATCTGCAATCACTCTGTAGCTTGTGCCACCTGGCCCCAGGAAGGGCACAGGTGGTGGCTGATCATGTACCATCTGGGAGGCCTCAGAGCCAGTGCACCCAGTGGACAGCTTTAGACCACACCAGATTACAACCCTTGCACCTTCATAAATGACACACTCGAGGGGTGAACTCAGCGAGCACCAAAGTCCCATTGAAGCAAGTTCTGCTCTGCAGGGTCAGCCCTGCATAACAGTAACTCTGCTGTAGTTGCAGCTGACCCTTGGTCCTTACATCCCATCAGTATTAGGGTCAATTCATTCCAATGACGTGCCAACAGCAATCAAGCCTCAACTATAACGACAGTGCACAGAGCCTACACAGGGGTGTACTTGAAGCACCCAGCTCACGTGACTTGGGAAGGCTCTACAGGACACCTACTAGACAAGGCCACTCTACCAAGTCTGGGAGATGTAGCAGCTCTACCTAATACAGAGAAACAAACACAGGAAGCAGCCAAAATGAAGAGACAAAAAATAGGTCACAAATGAGAGAACAGGAGAAATCTCCAGAAAAATAGCTAAATTAAATGAACGCAAGCAAACTACCAGATACAGAGTTCAAAACAATGGTTATAAGGATGCTCAAGGATCTTACTGAGAACTTCAACGGCATAAAGAAAAGACATGGAAAGCATAAAAAAAAGAGCCAGTCAGAAATGAAGGATACACTAACTGAAATGAAGAATAAATTACAGGAGAACAGCAGTAGAGTAGATACAGCAGAGAATTAAATCAGTGATTTGTAATATCAAGAAGTAGAAAATATCCAATTAGAACAGCAAGAAAGAAAAAAGAATTTTAAAAAATGAGGACAGTGGCTCTAGGTGGTTTGGCTCAGTAGATAGAGCAGACTGAAGAATTCTGGGTTTGATTCCAGTCAAGGGTACATGCTCCAGTTGCGGGCTCGATCCCCAGTAGGGGTGTGCAAGAGGCAACTGACCAACTATTCTCATCATTAATGTTTCTAACTCTCTCTCCTTCTCTCTTCCTCTCTGAAATCAATAAAAAAAAATTTTTTTTTTTTAAATGAGGATAGTGTAAGGAGCCTCTAAGATAACTTCAACAGTACCAACATTCCCATCATGGGGGTGCTGGAAGTAGAAGAGAGAGAGAGAGCAAGAAATTGAAAACATATCTATCAAGCTGCTACAAAAATTAAATAATTACATTATATGAATGCAGTAGTGACAATTTACTTACCACCTTCCACATTTGGCACATACAACGCATGTTACACATTTAATTTTCTCTAGGATGTCACTTACTCCTACTTTATAGATTAGAAAGTTGAGTCAAAAAAGTTAAGTAACTTCTGATAACCAAGACTAGTAAAATGAAATATGCATCAAGGGGATCCTTCTGTTTTGCTTTGTCTAATGCCTGAGAGGATGTTTGTGAAGATGCCTAATTTAAAACTCTGATATTTGTTAATTGTGGGGTTTTTGTATTAATTTTTATTTTTTATTTTTTTAAATACATTTTCATTGATTTCTTACAGAGAGGAAGAGAGAGGGATAGAGAGCCGGAAACATCAATGAGAGAGAGACATCGACCAGTCGCCTCCTGCACACCCCCTACAAGGACGTGCCCGCAACCAAGATACATGCCCTTGACCGGAATCGAACCCGGGACCTTCCAGTCTGCAGGCCGACGCTCTATCCACTGAGCCAACCAGTTTCGGCTTAATTTTTATTTTTTAAAGATATTGCATTCAAATATTATTGATCTTGTCCTGGAAGGGTTGTTCACAGTGGTTAGAGCATTGGCGCATGGACTGAAGGGTCTTGTGTTCGATTCCTGATCAAGGGCACGTAGCTTGGTTGCAGGTTCAATCCCCAGCCCTAGTAAGGGCTTGAGCAGGAGGCAACTAATTGTGTCTCTCTCACTTCAATGTTTCTCTCCCACCCTCTATCCCCCTGCCTTCTACTCTCTCTAAAAATCAATGGAGCCAAGACTGGTTTGGCTCAGTGGATAGAGTGTCGGCCTGCGGACTGAAAGGTCCCAGGTTCGATTCCAGTCAAGGGCACGTATATTGGTTGCAGGCACATCCCCAGTAGGGAGCGTGCAGGAGGCGGCTGATTGATGTCTCTCTCTCATTGATGTTTCTAACTTTCTATCCCTCTCCCTTCCTCTCTGTGAAAAATCAATAAAATATATTTTAAAAAAATTTTTTTTCACCCCAGCAAAGTGAGTCTTTCTCTACCTGTAAGTAGAGGCCTGATATTCCACAATCTGCATCTCTGTTCATGTTTGAATTCAAGTTTTGCAATGTTTACCTGGACAAGTTACTTAACTTTTTTGACTCAATTTTCTAATCTATAAAGTAGGGCTAAGTGACATCATCTCTAACGTTAGTTAAATAAATCTGCATACACAACAAGTAACATCATTACTCTCCTTCTATTGTGTTGTGCTATTACTCAAACTTATATAGATGCTTTTGTGATTCTCAAATACAGTGGTACCTCGAGATATGAGTGCCCTAACATAGGAGATTTTTGAGATATGAGCCTTCGAGCGAGCGATTTTTGCTTTGAAATACGAGCAACAGTTGAGATACAAGTAATCGAGCGGATCGGCAGGCTGCACACGACCCACCAGTTTACCGCGACTCGAGCGTCTCATAGTTTCCCACGCCTCAAGGTTACGGAAGGAATTAAAACTCGTATCTCGAGGTACCACTGTATACAAACCTAGGTAATATCATGCAGCTGTTAATAAGAATGAGGAATCTCTATTTGTATTGATATGGTACAATCTCCAAGATACTTAAAGTATAACACATGCAGCAATGTGTATTATAAATTGCCATTTTGTGTGGAGAAAAAAATGCTTTTATGTATACATATGTATTTATTTATAAATTCAGAAAGCATCTAGGGGAATTCAAAGCATCCAAAGGTAACAGTGCTTATCTGGTGGAAGTTACACCACAGGGAGGAAGACTTAACTTTTTACCATATACCCTTTGGCACCTTTTGAATTTTGAATGTTATTATTATCTATAAAAATGAAATACAAAGCATTACTAAATACCTGGTATTTGGGGGAACTGGATATTAGAAAACAATTGTAGAAAAAAAAAAAGAAAACAATTGTGGATATCGTTCAGAATTTCTCTCTTAAAAATAGAGTCCTCTTGCCTCGCTGGTGTTGCTCAGTGGTTGAGTGTCGACACATGAACCAAAAAGTCACCAGTTTGATTCCTGGTCAGGGTACATGCCTGGGTTGCAGGCTCAATCTCCAGTAGGGGGCATGCAGGAGGCAGTAAATCAGTATTTCTTTCTCAGTAATGTTTTTATCTTTTTATCCCTCTCCCTTTCTCTCTTCTAAAATCAATAAAAACATATTTTTTAAAAGTAGAGTCCTCTCAAAGGCTGGATCAAGTTTGAATTTTTCAAACCTGACTCAAGGGCCTAAGTAAGGCCTCAGCAGTGTGTTCTGGGTCTGAAAGGTGAACTGATTCTTGCTTCACCTTAAATGCCATGGCACCAATCCTGTAGTTTTCTAAAAGCATTTAGCACTTTCTACCTTGCATTTTATTATTTCATTTTCCTGAAGCCTAAAACACCTAAGACAGTGAGCGAGGGTCCTATTGAGGCGAAAAACGTCTGCCCTGGCTGGTGTAGCTCAGTTGGTTGAGCATTGTCCCATGTACCTAAAGGTTACCGGTTCAATTCCTGGCCAGGGTACGTACCCAGGTTGCGGGTTCAATCCCTCACTGGGGCACATATGGGAGGCAACTGACCAATGTTTCTCACATTGATGTCTCTCTCTCCCTGCCACTCTTAATCGATAAAAACACATTAAAAAAAAAGAAATATCCAGCCAAGACCGGTTTGGCTCAGTGGATAGAGCGTCGGCCTGCGGACTGAAGGGTCCTGGGTTCGATTCCAGTCAAGGGCATGCACCTTGGTTGCGGGCGCGTCCCCAGTAGGGAGCGTGCAGGAGGCGGCTGGTCGATGTCTTTCTCTCATCCATGTTTCTAACTCTCTGTCCCTCTTCCTTCCTCTCTGTAAAAAATCAATAAAATATATTTAAAAAAAAGAGAAAGAAACATCCAAACCTAAAAAAAGAATTTGTATGTGTTTATTTTAGCCAAATTGACAACATACACCAGGAAGCAAGATCTCAACGGGTTGAGAAAGGCTCCAGAGAATGGCAGTGTTGCAGCTTATTTTATACATCATAATTAAAGGATAAGGAGGGTTACATGAAATCCACTGGTGTTAGATTAATGAGCTGGAAGAAAGCATAGCAGGGAAATCTCTAGGATTGAATAAAAGGCAAAACAGAGAAACCTTTATTTTACACTGGTGGGTACAGGATAGTTAATAATTAACATTTATATCACCCTCGTTGGTGTGACTTGGTTGGGTGTTGTCTAGTGCACTGAAAGGTTGCTCCTTTGATTCCAGGTCAGGGTACTTGCCGAGATTTGTGGGCTTGATCCCAGTAGAGTGTGGTGTGCAGGAGGCAGCCCATCAATATTTCTCTCTCATGCTCTCCCTCTCTCTCTAGAAAAAAAAATTATATATATATATTAGTTTTTATTCATTTCAGAGAGGAAGAGCGAAACATCAATGCTTCCCTCACCACCACTATTGGGTGGTAGAGCCTGCAACTTGGGCATGTGCCCTGTCCGGGAACCGTGACCTCCTCAACAACTGAGCACTGGCTGAGCTCTCTATAAAAATATTTTTAAAATAATTAACATTTATGGCACACAGAGACGGTATTCAGGGATAATGAGGGGCTCTGTGGTCTCGTGCTCTGGTGCCGGCAGTTATGCCGTCCAGGGGTAGGTCAACACATTTCTGGGAGATCTTAGCTGCGTAAGAACAATGGACAGAGCTCACTGAAGGTGAAGACTGACCTTTGCTAAGGGACCCATCCAGGCCTGGGATGACAACCAGCCGCGACCTGCCCAGTTAGAAATGTGTGACCAGCCCATCCTCCTCTGTGGTTACTTTTGGTCACTGCGCTTGTCAGACCTACCAGGCGGCCCGCCGGAGCTCGTCAGCTTTATTGCATGGCCCCCTGTTCCCTCACAACCCTGATCAGATTCATGCCAGTCCCTACAGAGGGCCCAGAACACTGTCAAGCACAGGGTGTATAATCCACAAAACGCAGGGAGCAGGCATAAAAGCAGGGGGGGGGGGGAGCAAAGCAAACCGCGGGGCTGGGAGAGGGAGAAAGCCGCCCACACCCTGCGGGCAGCGGCCTCCAGGGAGTAGCCCCCGCTCTCGAGGAACGTCCAGACCCAGACGCAGACGCCGCCGGCTAACGGCGCACACACCGGTCCGCAAAGCCAGGTCGGACGGGCTGGTAACACTAGCCCCGCCCGCCACACTGCCCCGGGCGTGTGAACAGGCTCCCTCCCGGACGCAATGGCGCAGTGGCCCCGGCGCGAGGGGCGGGGCCGCAGGCCTGCGACCCAATGAGCGCAGGCGCCAGCGGACCCGCGGGCCAATGGCGGCGGCGCGTAGGCACGCTGGGGGCGGGCAGGAGCGCCCGACTCTTCCAGAAGCCCCGGATAGCGCCTCGTGCCCAGGCTGAGCCAGCGTCGCTCTTTTCCTCTCTTGCTGGCTCCACTATGGCGGCCGTGAAGAGCCTGAACCCCAAAGCCGAGGTGGCCCGCGCCCAGGCCGCGTTGGCAGTCAACATCAGCGCGGCCCGGGGTCTGCAGGACGTGCTGAGGACCAACTTGGGGCCTAAGGGCACCATGAAGATGTAAGGCGGGGCAGGAGGGGAGGGCCGGCCGGGCTCGCGCTGCTCGCGCTGCGCGCTCCGCCGTGGGCCGCACGCCGGCTGCCGGGAGCGGTGGTCTCCAGCCCGCCGGGTCCGGGCCTCCGTGCGCCGCTGCGGCGGCCCCTCTCCCCGCGATCTCCCAGGTCGGGCCTATTTCCAGCTCCGGCCATTGCCTCGCAGTCGGTGCAGTCTCCGCGGAGAACAAAGCTGCCCGCGTGCGCGGCGCTCCCTGCTGCCCTGGGACCCCGGGAGCCGGCCGGCTTTCTCAGCCGGGAGGGGAGGGCACCGCGCCATTCCTGCGACCCTGCGGCCCCAGCGCCTTAAAGCACGGTGCTCATGGGAGCCGCTTCGGTCTCCGTTGACAAAGTCACACTGATTTCGTTTCTGCCCATTGAACAGGCTTGTTTCTGGCGCTGGAGACATCAAGCTTACTAAAGATGGCAACGTGCTTCTCCATGAAATGGTGAGCGGTCAACAGCGTCTTGGCTTTCCATTGGGTTTGTAGGAAGATCTTTAATGTTTTGTTCGCGGCGTAAGAGGAAGTCGTATTCTCCTCCGCCGGTTTTCCAGGCAGCGCAGCAAGTGGAAGAGAAATGTAATCAGTAATAGCAGCAAACGTGCAGTGCGGCGGGGAGCCCTGAGGACCTGATGGGTGTCCTGTGCTTTGTTTCCAAGCCTTCCCCTGCAGTGATTTAGCGTCCGCGGATGGTCTTGGCTAAGAGGGCTGTTAATTATTTGGATGGTGCCAAGTAATCCCGGAGAAGGCACAAGCGTCCTGGCTTTGTCATAAAGAGGCTTGCATGGGTACTTTGAAATTATTAGGTGCTGTACTTGTCCGCTCTATCATTTTGAGTAAACTTTAACGGAGCCTCACATTTTCCTTACCAGGAAGTTAGAGATGATCTTGAGAAGTAAGCAGATTTATACGTGAAAATGTTTTAGTTGTCATAAACTTGACAGTGCGGAATAATCAAGTAATGTGTAGCTGAACACTTGGGCGATTTGTGTGCAAAGCACTTAAGGAGGCCTTTCACACATTTTAAGGTATATTTGGATTGTTAAGTTATTTAACTTCTTCTTTTTCTACTTCCAGCAAATTCAACACCCAACAGCCTCCTTAATAGCCAAAGTAGCGACAGCCCAGGATGACATAACTGGTGACGGTACCACGTCTAATGTCCTAATCATTGGAGAACTGCTGAAACAGGCGGATCTCTACATTTCTGAAGTATACACGATTCTTGCGTTTTTGTGATATTTTATTATGTATGAGAAGTAAACTGGGTGTTATTTCTACAAATTAATGCATTAATAGTAGCTGAGGCCATAGCGGAATGTAAAGAGCAGGGGAGCTTGAATCTGGAAGCCAGAGTCTTTTATCTTGGTCTGACACAAATTTATTGTGATTGTGGACAAGTTGAGAAACCTTCCTTAAAAGAAAAGAAAAGAAAGAAACCTTCCTTGGCCTGAAAGGTTTTCTTTTATCAAGTTGCATTGCATACATTATTTATATCTGTCTATTGAGATCTAAAAATGGGATATTCAGGACTACTTGTAAGGAAAAGGCCAACCAAAAACTTTAAAATTCTGCACCTTTTTTAGCCCAGAGTAGTTCCAATATTAAAGCAAATCTCAATGAATACTAATCTGATGTCAGGAAGAACTTTCTGGGAAGACAGAGAAAGCAGACTTTTAGTCACCCTGTCTACTTTTTATTAGTAAATGTTGTGAATTTATTTCAGATTACCTATAGGAAAGATACAATGGTCTGTTGACTGCAGGTTGTTGTGACATGTTGAGTTTTTGTTGCTATTCCTTGTGGTTTGCACAGTAAACACCCAAGTGTCCTTTATAGTTCTCTTGGCTTTGACTCTGTGCTAGAGCAATGTCTGTTCTTTTCCTCTGCATTGAAAGGACTATTCATCCTTTTAAATGTATTCATAAAGTCAGTACATTATATTGTATTAAAGGATAGGAATGATCCCAGAATAAATCTTCAAAAATATACTTTATCATGAACTATAGTGGCATCTAATTGGAGAACCTCCAGGGTTAGTGGTGGTTTTGTAATTGTCTTCATTATAGGGTCTTCATCCCAGAATAGTAACAGAAGGATTTGAAGCTGCAAAGGAAAAGGCACTTCAGTTTTTGGAACAAGTCAAAGTAAGCAAAGAGATGGACAGGGAAACACTCATAGATGTGGCCAGGACATCTCTGCGTACTAAAGTTCATGCGGAACTTGCTGATGTCTTAACAGAGGTATGTGTTGAATTAAAAAGACCCTGATTTTAGAAACATCAGTATACTTACCAATTTCAATTATAGATTGCTCTCTAAAGTCTTCATACGTGATAAAGTAGGATCATTCCTGTGGCAATAATAATCTGATCAATCTGACCTGTGTCCTTCAAAAAGTAAAATGAGAAATTCAAATAATCATATACCTGACCAGGTTATAAAGGTATAATCAGAGTTTCATTAAAAAAATTTTATAATTGAAGATTTTATTACTTAAAAGTTTACTGTTAATGTTTTTAATAAAATAGTAGGATGGATGTCTGATTCTTTAGGTAATGACAAATTGGAGTTTCAGAAATATTTATAAATGACTTCAGCCCTTTGCAAATGTATTCTATTAGCTCATTGAAAAAGCCTTAGATCAATTAGAAGGATATTAAAGTCGAGAAACTGTCTAAATTCTGCAGAACAAGTAACATAAGCATCTTGACTTCTGCAAATCAAATTCATTTAATGATTATACTCTTATTGTAGGCTGTAGTTGATTCCATTTTGGCCATTAAAAAACAAGATGAACCTATTGACCTCTTCATGGTTGAGATCATGGAGATGAAACATAAATCTGAAACCGATACAAGGTAGGTGGTAGAATGCTGTGAAATGCTTATGAAGTTTGTTGTGTGTACAAATTGGCGCTTTATACAACACATTTTTTTGGCAGATTTTTGTGTGTGTTTTTGAATTAATAAATATTGCCTAGATGAGTTTTTAATATACTCAGTAATATTTGCTCTTCAAGCTAATGGTATAATGTGTTTATAGTCAGAATGATTCAGAAAAGTGAGCTACATTGGTTGTTTGGCATTTATTGAACTGTTGGATACAAAAAAACCTAATGGGAGACTCTGAAGATCTAGTTTGAAAACATTTTTTAAATAATTAGATATTGTAAGAAATGTTTTTAAAATATGTTATTTTGAGAGGAAGGGAGAGGTATAGAGAGATAGAAACATTGATGTGAGAGAAACATTGATTGGCTGCCTTCTGCACACCCCCTACAACAGTGGTTCTCAACCTTCCCAAGGCCGCGACCCTTGCATACAGTTCCTCATGTGGTGGTGACCCCCAGCCATGAAATTTTGCTACTGTCATGCATCGTGATGTAAATGTATCTGTATTTTCTGATGGTCTTAGTGAACCCCATGAAAGGGTCGTTCGACCCCCAAAGGGGTCGCGACCCACAGGTTGAGAACCGCTGCCCTACAAGGTATCGAACCTGCAACCTTGACCTGGAATAAAATTGATGACCTCCCAGTTCATGGTCAATGCTGAACCACTGAGCTACACAATCTGGGCTGAAAGTCAATAGCAATAAAATATGTTTTTAAATTTTATTTCTTAGTTATAGTTAACAGACCACATTAGTTTCAGCTATGTAACAGTAATTAGATGTTTATATATACCATACTTTTTAATGTATTTTAACAGCTTAATCAGAGGTCTTGTTTTGGACCATGGCGCACGGCATCCTGATATGAAAAAAAGAGTAGAAGATGCATACATCCTTACATGCAATGTGTCGTTAGAATATGAAAAAACGTGAGTTTATAATCTCTTATAAATGGAATTGAGAAGCAGGGGAGCTTGGTATTTTGGGCAAGTCACTTCTTTGTGAGACTCAGTTTCTTCACTGTACAGACAATAATGCCTCAAATTGGGTTTGGGAGAATTTTAGGAATAAACTCAGAATATACCAGGGGCAGATCAGAATTATGTGGCTATTTGTTAAATAAAATAAACATTCTAACCCTCCTCCCACTTTTATTTTTAATAGAGAAGTGAATTCTGGCTTTTTTTACAAGAGTGCAGAAGAGAGAGAAAAACTAGTAAGAGCCGAAAGAAAATTCATTGAAGATAGAGTTAAAAAAATAATAGACCTGAAAAAGAAAGTCTGTGGTGACTCAAATAAAGGTTTTGTTGTTATTAATCAAAAGGTGAGAATGAATTTTGCTGTATAAACTAGTCTGTATTCATTTTGATTTTTCAGGTGAAATACATTAAAACTTTTTTTGTTGTTGTTAACAGGGAATTGACCCATTTTCCTTAGATGCTCTTGCAAAAGAAGGCATAGTAGCTCTGCGCAGAGCAAAAAAAAGAAATATGGAAAGGTATGATGGATAGCAGATCATCTGAGTGATGTGAATTTGTGCAAGTTAACTGAGATTATTCCTTCCCCCCCTCTACATATTTTTGCTTTTTCTTTTGATAAAATACACATACTACAAAATGTACCATTTTCCCCTTTTTTTAGAAGTGTAAAAAATACAGTGGCATTAAAATTATTTTCATACTGTTGTGCACCCATCACCATTATACATCTTCAGAATTTTTTCAGCATTGCAAACTGAAACTGTACCCATTAAACAGTAACTCCCCATTTCTCCTCCCCACTTCACCCCACATTCCTTCCCCTGTAAATACTGTTCTGTTTGTCTCTGAATTTGGTACCACATATAAGGGAATCATACAATAATTGCCCTTTTGTGTCTGGCTTATTTCATTAAGCATAATGCTTTTAAGATTCATCCAGGCTGTAATATGTATCAAAATTCCTTTTTAAGGCCGAAACCGGTTTGGTTCAGTGGATAGAGCGTTGGCCTGCAGACTGAAGGGTCCCAGGTTTAATTCCGGTCAAGGGCATGTATCTTGGTTGCGGGCACATCCCCAGTAGGGAGTGTGCAGGAGGCAGCTGATCGATGTTTCTCCCTCATCGATGTTTTTAGCTCTCTATCTCTCTCCCTTCTCTGTAAAAAATCAATACAATATATATATATTTTTAATTCCTTTTTAAGGACAAATATTCCATTGTATGGATAATATCACATCTTTATCCATTTATCAGGAGTCCTTTATTTTGGTTTCTACCTTTTGGCTATGATGAATAATGCCACTTGAACATTAGTTTATACTTGTTTTACTTTTATTTTTAAAATATGTTTTTATTGATTTTAGAGAGGATGGGAGAGGGAGAAATAGAAACATTGAAGCATCAGTGTAGATCAGCTGCCTCCTGCATCCCCTTGCTGGGGGTTGAACCTAAAACCCTGGCATGTGCCCTGACCTGGTAACCTCTTGGTGCCTGGCTTGATGTTCAACCACAGCCACACCTGCCGGGCTATACTACTTGTTTTGTTTTTAAACAATGACATATAGTTTACATATATTTCCATGTCAGGAGACAGCATCAAGGGGTTTCAGAGAAATACGAGAAAGCTTTTTATCTTTAAAAATCATATCAGAAGTATTTGCTGATTTGGGAAAAGTGGTTTAAATGGAGGGTTCTGAGAAAAGTCGTTTTTAACCAGTTGGTAGTAAATGGACAAGTTAAAATACATTTTAGAATATAATTTTATTTTTTATTTTTTAAATATATTTTATTGATTTTTTTTTTTTGCAGAGATGAAGGGAGAGGGATAGAGAGCTAGAAACATCAATGAGAGAGAGACATTGATCAGCTGCCTCTTGCACGCCCCCCACTGGGGATGTGCCCACAACCAAGGTACATGCCCTTGACCAGAATCGAACCTGGGACCTTCCAGTCTGCAGACCGACACTCTATCCACTGAGCCAAACTGGTCCCGGCTAGAATATAATTTTAGTATGTCATTCTGAAAGATTGCTTCCTAAAATAATCTTTTTTTTAAACATACCTAATGAAAATCACTTACATCTTTTAAAATACTTCAATATTTCAGGCTGACTCTTGCTTGTGGTGGAGTAGCTCTGAATTCTTTTGAGGACCTAAATCCTGATTGTTTGGGACATGCAGGACTTGTCTATGAGTATACATTGGTAAGTGTATTTTCTTTCCAAAGGCAATACTTTTTGGTTCATGAATTCTTCAGTAGTAAAAACTCATTCAAACTTGGGATCGGATTTATGCTTTGTTTACATACATTTTCATGGTCCATGTGTAGCAGTGATAGCTCCTTTGGTGGGAAAGTCACATTTCTCTTACATGTGTTTTTGTTTGTTTTTAAGAAAATACTTTAATGTGATCAGTGTGTTTTCTGTGGATGTGCCATTTACCATTTTTTCTCTGATCATTTTTTGTACAACTATGTTTTGTTTTGTTTTTAAAAAATATTCTCTTTACATAGGGAGAAGAGAAGTTTACCTTTGTTGAGAAATGTAACAATCCTCGCTCTGTTACATTATTGGTCAAAGGACCAAATAAGCACACACTCACTCAAATCAAAGATGCAATAAGAGATGGCTTGAGGGCTGTTAAAAATGCTATTGATGATGGTAAGATCCTCACTTTATTTCAGTTGTATTCTTTTTGCTATTCTGGAAGGCATGGCTGAATACTGTGTTCTTTTTGTCAGTAGTTTACACAGCCAGACACCATGCAAAAGTAGTTTTCCCTTTAAAATGGCTATGATGGTTATGCCAAGTTTTTTCATGGCATATCATTACTAAAAGTGGATACAAATAAATGAGTTAAGAGATTGTAAGAGCTTCCAAGTGCTAGTTAAATCAGATATTATTTGATGTGTTGCTTTTAAAATGCAATATTAAAATTGCTGTTGTTACACTGAATTTTCAAGAAACTAATGGCTTTCATGTGTGTGTTTTTAAAAAGAATTTTTTTATTGATTTCAGAGAGGAAGGAAGAGGGGGAGAGATAAGAAGCATCAATGATGAGAATCATTGATTGGCTGCCTCCTGCATGTCCCCCCTGGGGATCGAGCCTACCACCTGGGCATGTGCCCTTGACTGGAATTGAACCTGGGACTCTTCAGTCCTTAGGCAGATGCTCTATCCACTGAGCCAAACTGGCTAGGGCTTTTGTGTGTGTTCTAATTTGTTTTATACTTCTTTATAGCTGAGCATTTTCTCTCTTCTCCCCTCTTCATTTCCCACCTATCCAACAGGCTGTGTAGTTCCAGGTGCTGGTGCAGTGGAAGTGGCAATGTCACACGCCCTAGTGAAATACAAGCCCAGTGTAAAGGGCAGGGCCCAGCTTGGAGTTCAAGCGTTTGCTGATGCATTGCTCATTATTCCCAAGGTCTGACTATTGTAATCGTCCATTTTCTAAAATGTAACAAAATTATTTCAGCTGGTGAATGTGAAAGTTTTTTTATAATGTGGGGTTTTTTTGTTTTGTTTTATTTTTTTGGTGTGGGTTTTCTTTTTTTCATAATGTTGACTTTGAGGAAGTTTGATCAGTGTTCTCCCTAACACTAGAACATCCTAACGAATTTGGTTTCCCTGGAAAGGAAATTTGAATATCGGGTGGCAAGAGATAACTTTTAAGAGGGTTTGCAGTGTGTAGGGGATATACTTAAGTACAGCCTTGCTTTTTGTTTAAACTACAATCGATATAATGATTTTCCATTGATCATTAATGGATATACTATTTATTGTGCACTTGACTGTCAATTCTTAGCTCCTGTATTTTAAAGGATTAAATTTGTTTTCCTTTAGGTTCTTGCTCAGAATTCTGGTTTTGATCTTCAGGAAACACTAGTTAAAGTTCAAGCAGAACATTCAGAATCAGGTCAACTTGTGGGTGTGGACTTGAACACAGGTAAGAGAATGAAACTATTTGTAGGGGGGAATCTTGATAATATAGGTGAGGTAAAAGCCAGGAAGAATCAAGAATCTTGGGGAGTTGCTTTGCAATTTAATATTAGTCCTATCAGTGAATTCTGGTTCTAAAATACAGTATAAAAACAGAATGACTAGATACCTTAATTAAGGGAATCATATATACATTTGAGTAGTTTCAAAGTGGATTTGTTGATGTTGCTGAGTGGTGGTAGGTGGTTCAGGTTAATATTGAAAAGCTTCATATTGGGTTTACTCAATTTTTTATCAGGGACTCTGATATTGAAATATAGATGATCATATTCACTGATGAAAAAAGGCTGAGGGTAACAATGCTGGAAGAGGAGACCAAATATAATGAAGTATTTAAAGCCTTGGTCTTAGGCTAGTGTAAGAGCACAAATTATGTAAAGCACAAAGTGGAAGAGAGAACTGAGATCCAGTCAATACGTAAGATCTGTTATCAACAGCATTGTTTATATTTAATAAAAAGGGCTTCTGGAATGAGGAAAATGATAAGCCCATTTTGACCAGATTATAGTTCAAGTGCTGTAATTTAATATGGACAAATGTGTCCAGAAAAACAAGATGTTCAAGTATTTGAATAGATAGTATCTAAGCAGAGATCAGTTATCAGAGATATACTGTGCACAAGAATCGTAAGATCATTCTGATCTTATGACCTGCTATATATGATTTTAAGACTACTGGATTACTTTTCAGGTGAGCCAATGGTAGCAGCAGAAGTGGGCGTATGGGATAATTATTGTGTAAAGAAACAGCTTCTTCACTCTTGGTAAGTTGGGAATGCCAAAACTAAAGTAACCTTTAGGTAATCATCATACTCTTTTTATTTGGCATATTCTGTTTAATTCCTCTCACCCCAATCTCATCAAAATGTAAAAGAAAAAGTGCAAAAATGAAACTTATGTGTGGAGGGGAGAGGGAAATTTAATTGGATGTAATTTGCATGGTTTAGTTGAAAATTGAGTTGAATTAGGGTCCATATCTGGATTCAGAACCATCTGATTTTTTCCCCCCTTTCAGCACTGTGATTGCCACCAACATACTCCTGGTCGATGAGATCATGCGAGCTGGAATGTCTTCTCTAAAAGGTTGAATTGAAGTTTCCTCTGTAATATCTGAATCATGAAGACTCTACAGTGATCCTAAGAATACAACTATGGAATTTTTGTCCTGGCTTCAAATGATTTTTAAAGGAATTTTCTTTTCCCATCTGAAGAAAGGAGAGAGCAATGGCAAACCACCTATTAAAATTCCAAAGTCTGAAATTATAATTACGCTATTTTTTAAATTGTGTATGCACAACTAGCAGCTGTTTTCACCCAATGTGCCCAGAATATTTTGCTTTTAATTTCTGTGATACTAAAAACATCAGAAAATCATATGGTATCTACCTTATTAAATATTCCTTGAAAAACAAATTTTGCTTGTTTAATAATTTCTTCTAAAGATGTATTTTAATTTATCCAGTGGTTCCTTATTGAGCACTTAAGATTAAAAATTTTATGCTAATATAAATAACATTTAAGTAACAAGATTTTGAAAGCATCCCTGCTTCTTTAGTATCAATTGCTGTTAGTAAAATGATTGGATTTTTTAGTGGGACATTTCATGCTTTGAAGTAGCTTTGCTAAAATGCTCCCCAGGAAAGTTAAGTGGGAGGGGTAGAAATGGGTGAATTAGAGGCAAGGGAGTTGAAAGAGCTGCACATTTATAAAATAGCAAAAATTAAAATAGGAGACAGAGGTTTGAAGATGCTTGAAGGCATGGTGACAGGACCAGTTGAGAAGAGAGTTTCAGGTAGACCATACTGTATTTTCACTCCCTAGACCTTTACTTATGCTGAAATATCCATCCCAAGACCTCCAGTGTTATTTTTCCCTCCCTCAAATTATTTGTGTTTCCAAAAATTGTTTTTTATACAGGTCAGGTGGTTTAACTGTATAGTCCTTGAAGGTAAAATTGTGTTGCTAAGTTTTGTATTTTGAGGACTTGGCTACAGTGAGTGTGCAATAAATATTTAACTTGAAACCTTTTCTGTCATCTTGCATTGGTATTCCAAGGCACAAAAGGGGTTGAATATAAAAGGGAAGAAGTTAGTCCAAATGTTCACAGGATCATGAAGGGAATTCTGAAATGATAGTGCCTCTTTACACTAACCCTGAGAAAATAGTTTTTTTCTTAACCTGACCCCACCCCTTCCTGGGCTTCTGGACTAATTACGCCCTCCGGTTGACAATGTCTAGAGGGTGCGCCAGGGGGCAGTGTGCAGCAGGACGCAGTATGTGTGTGTGTGTGGGTGTGTGTGTGGAGCGCATGCGCAGCAGAGTCACTGAGTGTGTGTACCCAGTTCCTGGTGCTGCGGTGCTATGAGCTCCTCACTGCTGCTGCTGACCCTGCTGTCGCTCTTGTCCGGCCCGTGGATCGAGCTAGGTCAGTGTGCTGGCCTGCCCACTTACCCCCAGCCCCTTCTGTCCCAGGCATTACCAGGAAAGGGGTGGGGCGTTTTGCCCCCGGGGGGAAGACCATAGCCCCTCTAACCCTTCGGCTTGGAGCAGCCTGAGGCACATCCGAGAGAGGGCCAGCTCAGCGAGGCTAATAACAGCTCATACTGTATTTTACTTCCTTTTTACTTTTAACACTATTTTGGAATATTTCAAGCATAAAGTAAAAAGATTATAACTAAATGTGCCACTACGTATCCATCATCCAGTTTAACAGTTGCCAAATTATGACTAATCTTGCTTCTTTGGTAACCCACCTTCCCCTCTCCTGGAATCATGCTGAAGAAAATGCAGGCATTATACAATTTTATTCGTAAATAACTCAGCTTGAATAGCCAAAAAGACAAGTCACGAAAAAAACAAAAAAAAACGATACCATTTTCCTCCTACAAAATTAACATCCAGTTAGTGTTCAGATTTACCTACTGTGTTTTTTAATTATAGTTTACTTCTTGAAATATTAGTGTCAAAATACACTTTATGCATTGCAATTGTATGGGTTTTTTTTTAATTCCTTTTTATTCTGAGATTTTCCTGCTTGCCTCATTAAGCCACTTTCTTCTTTAAGTCCTGATTTCTCTCCTGTTAAATAAGGGTGTCAAATTAAAGATCCTTTTAATTTGATTTTTTGAGGCATCCAAACAGCAAGTATGAAGGAGCTCATTCAATTATTTTATGATAATTATTGTGCAGTTGTGTTAGGGGCCAGGGATACAATGGAAAAATAGAGGTAGTCTTTTCTTTTCTGGGTTACCTGATAAAATGGTAAAACTGATAAGAGTTCAACAAGTGGAAAGGAAGAGAGTGAAAAACAGCATGAGCAGAAAGTATGGGTAGAAAAGTACTAGATATATTTTAGGGTATAGTGTCTAGATTTACCTAGCTGTGACAGGGGGTTTTGTGTAGAGGAATAGAAAGGTAAGAAACATTTGTTGAAAACCTGCCAGGTGCTCAGCATTTTACATGTTATTTGAATTCATGCAGCTACGCCTATGAGATAGATGCTATTTCCATTTTATAAATGAAGAAATTGAAACTCAGATTAAATAATTTGCCTAAGGTCACCCAGCAAATTAAGTGGCAGAACAGGAATTGCTTGTCTGGGGGTTTTTTGTTGTTAATCCTCACCTGAGGATGTCTTTTCTTTTTTTCTTAAAATATATTTTCATTGATTTCAGAGAGGAAGGGAAAGGGAGAGATAGAAACATCAATGAGAGAGAATCATTGATTGAATGCCTCTTGCACACCCCCTACTGGGGACTGAGCCCATAACCCAGGCATGGGCCCTTGATTGGAATTGAACCTGGAACCTTTCAGTTCACAGGCCACCCTTCAGTCCTCGGGCCAATGCTCTATTCACTGAGCCAAACCTGCTAGGGCCCAAGGATTTTTTTCCCATTGACTTGTGGAGAGTGTAGAAGGGAGGAGAAGAGACACAGAGAGAGAAACATCCAAGTGAGAGAGACATAGAATGGTTGCCTCCCACATGCACCTTGACCTGGGCCAGTGATTGATGCTGCAACCAAGATATGAGCCTTTGACCAGAATCAAGCCCGGGACCCTTCAGTCCAAGGGCTGGTACTCTATCCACTGAGCCAAACCAGCTAGGGCCAGAACAAGAATTTAAAGCCAAAATTTTAAACCTCCATTTTTTAAAAGAACACTCAGTTTTATGAGTATTACTTATGATCCAAAAATATTGCCATTTACTGACGACACTCTCTTTCCTCTGCAGGGAATGGGCAGGTGACAAGCATGGTTCAGCTACCAGGTGGAAGATTCCAAATGGGAACAAATTCACCAGATGGCAGAGATGGTGAAGGACCTGCCCGGGAGGTGACAGTAAAACCATTTGCCATCGACATATTTCCTGTCACCAACAAAGATTTCAGGTATATCAGGTATTCTTTCAGGAGGAGTAAAGGCTCTTTTAAATCATTCTTTTTTTAAAAAAAAATTATAAGATTATTTTATTTTACTTATTTATTTTTCATATGTTTTTGTTGATTTTAGAGAGAGGAAGGGAGAGGGAAAGATAGAAACATCAATGAGAGAGAAACATCAATATCGATTGGCTACCTCCTATATGCCCCTCACTGGGGATCAAGCCCACAGCCTGGGCATGTGCCCTGAATGGGAATAGAACTGGTGACCTCTTGGTGCATGGATCAATGCTCAACCACTAAGCCACACAGGCTGGGCTCAAATCTTCATTCTTAATCTCTAGAAGGAAACTGGCTTGTTCATTGTCACATATCTTTGCAATAATACTGTGGGATAAGAGTATCTACTTTTTTTTAAATAAATCTTTATTGTTCAGATTATTACAATTGTTCCTCTTTTTTCCCCCCATAGGTCCCCTCCACCCGATTCCCACCCCACCCTCTGCCCTTACCTCCCCCTCATTGTCCTCATCCATAGGTGTATGATTTTTGTCCAGTCTCTCCCTGCACCCCCTTCACGCTTTTCCCCCTGACAATTATCAGTCCACTCCCTTTCTATGCCCCTGATTCTATTATATTCACTAGTTTATTATATTCATAAGATTTTTCATTTCACTTGATTTTTAGATTCACTTGTTGATAGATATGTATTTGTTTTTCATAATTTTTATCTTTACCTTTTTCTTCTTCTCCCTCTTCTTAAAGAATACCTTTCAGCATTTCTTATTATATTGGTTTGGTGCTGACAACCTCTTTAGTTTTTTCTTATCTGTGAGGCTCTTTATCTGACCTTCAATTCTGAATGATAGCTTTGCTGGGTAGAGTAATCTTGGTTGTAGGTTCTTGCTATTCATCACTTTGAATATTTCTTGCCACTCCCTTCTGACCTGCATAGTTTCTGTTGAGAAATCAGCTGACAATTGTATGGGTGCTCCCTTGTAGGTAATTAACTGTTTTTCTCTTGCTGCTTTTAAGATTCTCTCTTTGTCTTTTGCTCTTGGTATTTTAATGATGATGTGTCTTGGTGTGGTCCTCTTTGGATTCCCTTTGTTTGGGGTTCTGTGTGCTTCCTGGACTTGTAAGTCTATTTCTTTCACCAGGTGGGAGAAAGTTTTCAGTCATTATTTTTTCAAATAGGTTTTCAGTATCTTGCTCTCTCTTCTTCTTCTGGCACTCCCATATAATTCTGTTGTTGGTACGCTTGAAGTTGTCCCAGAGGCTCCTTACACTATCTTCAACTTTTTGGATTCTTTTTTCTTTTTTCTTTTCCAGTTGAGTATTTTCTGCTTCTTTGTATGTCAAATCTTTGACTTGATTCTTGCCTTCCTCTAGTCTGCTGTTAGGTCTCTGTATAATATTTTTTATTTCAGTCAGTGTATGTTTAATTTCTAGTTGGTTCTTTTTTATCTCTTCTTGGGTCTCGTTAAATTTATCCATCTTTTCTAGGAAATTCTTTAAAAAACTTTATAACCGTGGTTTTGAACTTTATATCCAGTCATTTGTTTTCCTCCATTTCTTTTGTTTGTGATCTGTTTCTTTGTCTCGGCATTTTTACTGCTTCCCTGAGTTGGTAGAGTAGCTTTGTGTGCTAGGTGTTCTATATGGTCCAGTAGCTCCGCTTCCCCAGTTACCTAAGGTGGACACTTTTGGTGCACCCCTTTGTGGACCTGTGTGTACAGCCTTGTTGTAGTTAAGTCTTGATTGTTGTTGGTATCACTGGGAGGAATTGACCTCCAAGCCAACTGGTTGTGAAGATCAGCTGTGTCTATGCTGGGAGAACTTCGGTGCTGGATTCAGCCTTAAGACTTGCAAGATTGCAAAAGCCTTTGTGCTGGGCGTGGATGGGGCGGAGTCTGAGGGCTGAACAGACAGCCTTGGCTTCTCATCAGCCCTGCCCTACACAGTGGCCCCTGGGTCTCAGTGTCCCTCGGTAATCGCCGCAGCCCTCTCTATGAGTGCTCATGATCGTGCGTCTCCAGACCTCTGCCTTTCTGGCTCCCCTGAGTTTTTGTGTGCTCCAGGGATCCATATGAGTCTGAGTCCCCAGGGTTTCATCGAACCTGGGTTCAGTACAGTTGGACCTGGATTTTAGTGCAGTTGAGAGGTTCTGTTTTCCTCCTACTAGAGAAAGCCCAGGGCACAATCAGCAGTCAGTCCTCTTTGCACATGCCTCCAGACCTCTGCCCCCTAAGTTTCTATGCACTCTGTCCTGACTCCCCCGTATGAGTCTCGCTTGGAACTGGGGTTTAGTGTGGTCAAAAGTGGGGTTCAGTGCAGTTGGGAGTTTCCGTCTCCCTCCCGCTAGAGCAGTGGTTCTCAACCTTCCTAATGCCACGACCCTTTAAGACAGCTCCTCATGTGGTGGTGACCCCCAACCATAAAATTATTTCCATTGCTACTTCATAACTGTAATTTTGCTACTGTTATAAGCTGTAATGTAAATATCTGAAATGCAGGATGTATTTTCATTGTTATAAATTGAACATAATTAAAGCATAGGGATTAATCACAAAAGCAATATGTAATTATATATTGTGAAATATTTATGTCTAATTACAAATAAATGAAATTTTGTCTTGAATCGTGGTGTAGCATGGGTAACAGTCTTAATATGACAACAGTAAACTACATTGCTACATTTTGCTACACGGAGGAGCGGTGTGTTGATTCCTAAGACCATGGGAAATAGATGTTTTCCAATAGTCGTAGTCGACCCCCAAAGGTGTCGCGACCCACAGGTTGAGAACTGCTGCACTAGAGGAAGCCAGCCAGACCCTCCGCTGCCCGTCCTCTCCACAGGCGTGTGTACCTCGGCTTTTTGCAGCTCCTCTGAGTCTCCGCGAGCCCCTCTCTTTACTTCTAGTTGTAGAATTTCCACTCAGCCAGCTTTCCTGTGGTTCTGTCTTTTAGCTGTAGTTTTGAAATTGTTGTGCGAGGCAGCAGTTTAGGTGCTCACCTATGTCGCCACCTTGGTTTCTCCTATCTATTTTTTTGTAGGTGAAGAATCTGAAGTCCAAAAATGTTTACCTTACTCTTTGTTAGTGGCAGACTTAAGCCTGTAACTCAAATTCCCTAAATCTTGAGCCGGTGGATTTTCCATTGCACTTGGCATAGCACTAGGATTATGGGCAAAAGTGACAGACTCCACAGAAATCTCTTCAACAGGGAAGAAGGGATTGGGAGAAGGATCATACTAGCAAAGTGCCTTATAATTCTCTTTATATTTACTAGTACTTTGGGAAATGGTGTTGTTTTAGGAGTCAAACATTGTGTTTCTAACTCATTCTAAGAAGCCAAGTTGAAATGCCTTAGTTTCCTCAAGATGATCTGTTTTGTAACTTACCCTCAAATGGTATAGATATGTGCCCTGGCTGGGGTGGCTCAGTTGGTTGAGTGTTGTCCCGTACACCAAATGGTCACTGGTTCAATTCCCTGTCAGGCACATACCCAAGTTGGGGATTTGATCCCTGGTCAGGATGTATGCAGGAGGCAGCTAATTTATGTTTCTTTCTCACATTGATATTCCTTCCTCCCTTCCTCACTCCCTCACTCCATTTCCCCCTCCCTCCTTTTCTTCCTCTCTTCTTTCCTGTGTCTCTAAAATCAGTAAAAGCATATTTTTACAAAAGATTTATTTTTGAAAAAATAGTATAGAGGTGATTATATAGAGGGGAAGGAGGAAAGAGAGGGACTGGGAAGATAATAAAGCAAACATGGGAAACTACTTGAATGTTACATTTGTGGAGTTAAAACTTTTCAAGATAAAAGGTTATGGAGAAAAACTGATTCAGGAGACACACTGAAATAAGTATAGGATTGTTGTATACTCCTCAAGCCCTTTGACTCAGTGACTCCACCTCTAGGGATTTGTCTGAAGGAAAGAATTAAGATTATCCAAAAATATTTAGCTAAAAAGATGACATTGTAAACAACTATTAATAATTTAAGGATTATTTAAACATATTGTATCAATATAATGATACTTAGCAGCCATTTAAAATTCTGTAGTCAAAAAGAGAATTATGAGCCCAACCAGTATGGCTCAGTGGTTGAGTGTTGGCCCATGGACCAGGAGGTCTCGGTTTGATTCCTAGGACACATACCTAGGTTTAGGCTCCATCCCCAGCAGGGGGCATGCAGGAGGCAGCTGATCAATGTTTCTTTCTCATCTCTCATTGATGTTTTTCTCTCTCTATCCCTTTACCTTTCTCTCTGGAAGCAATAAAAATATATTAAAAAATATATATTTAAAGAGAGTTATGAGATGTTTAATGAAGAAAGTAGCCTACAAAATAATATACAGTGGTACCTCGAGATACGAATTTAATTCGTTCCGTAACCTCGAGGCGTGGGAAACGATGAGACGCTCAAGTCGAGGTAAACTGGTGGGTCGTGTGCAGCCGGCCCATCCGAGCGATGACTCCTATCTCAACGGTTGCTCGTATTTCAAAGCAAAAATCGCTTGCTCGATGGCTTGTATCTCAAAAATCTCGTATGTTAGGGCACTCGTATCTCAAGGTACCACTGTATAGCTTATGATCCCATTTTTTAAAAACTATGTATATAGAATGTAGATGCATTAAAAAAGTGGAAGTGCATTAGTTAACAGATTTTGCTCATGTTTTTGTGGACTTCCAAATGACAATAATTACAGGGAAGCATCTTGTCAAATGGGGTGGGAGAGTTGGGGAGTGGGGGCTAGGAATAATATGGAATGATATATATTAGTGTGATAATGGATGATTTTAATTTTTAAAAAATTTCTAATTTTTTTGTATTTTTTCATTTTTCTACAATACCATGTGTACTACTTATATGTGCTTTTATTATTATTTTTTTCAGAGAGGAAGGGAGTGAAAGAGAAAAACATCAGTGATAAGAGAGAATCATTGATCAGCTGCCTCTTGCATGCCCCACACTGGGGATCGAGCCCACACTCAGGCATGTGCCCTTGACCACAATCAAACCTGGGACCCTTCAGTCCACAGACGGATGCTCTATCCACTAAGCCAAATCAGCTAGGGCACTTATATGTAGTTTAAAAATGTATTTTAAACAGGAAAGTTGTTAAAATTGAAGGAGAAATCACTTCTGATCAGATTTGTACCATATCATGACAACCCAAAATAGATAGCTGCACAGTATGCACCTTTTAGATTTCAAATTATGACCTAGAATATGTAGTGGTAGAAATATAATGTTACCTCTAGTAAGCCCCTAAACTTTGCTTAGAACCCGATTTTGTCTGCCTCTCTGGTAAAAGGTTCTCAGACTGTTCAGATGATCTGAGGCTGGCAAATAGCTATTGCTACCAAATCTGATCAACTTCTCTATTCTCAATGCTCCTCTGATGAGTGAATAATACCTTCTTACATCAGACAAGGCACAGAGAGGTGACAATGAAAACCATCCATCTCACTGTAGTAATCTGTGTGCTGAGATTTGCTAAACCATACCGAGCTAAATGAAAATATATTCTCAAATCTCAGCAACTCAATTTTTCTTTTTCTTTTTTTCAGCAACTCATTTTTATTTGACTCAGTTTCTTTATTCTGTTAGATGGAGATGATAACACCTGTCTGCCTCCCTCTCATGAAATTAGGTATGTAAGAAAGACCTTTCAGAAAAGAAACTATGCCCCATCCTTAAATCTACTCAGCAGCTTTATTTTTAATCTCTAAAAACTAGGGATAACCCACATGAGCTGCAGTTGGTGACTGTGTAAACCAAATATGGTACCTCCATGCAATGGAATACTACCCAGCAATAAAAAGGAACATACTACAGATACCTTTGACAACATGGATGAAGCTCAGAAGCATTACGCTAAGTGAAAGAAGCCAGACCCAAAAACTACATCCTGTGTAGTTCAATTTATGTGAAAGTATATATTCCAGGAAACACAAAACAATAGGGACAAAAAACAGGGGCACAGAGGAATTTGGGGGTATGTTTGATGGAACTGCTCTGGTTCTTGATTGTGGTGGTGACTGTATGCTTTGTCAAAGTCACAAAAGTATACCCCAAAAAGAGTGAATTTTACTGTATGTGAATTACACACACAGCAACAGATTTAATTTTATTTTTAAATATATTTTATTGATATTTTACAGAGAGGAAGGGAGAGAGATAGAAAGTCAGAAACATCGATGAGAGAGAGACATCGATCAGCCGCCTCCTGCACACCCCACAGTGGAGATGTGCCTGCAAGCAAGGTACATGCCCCCAACCAGAATTGAACCTGGGACCTCCCAGTCCGCAAGCCGACACTCTATCCACTGAGCCAAACCGGTCTTGGCCACAGCAACAGATTTTAAAAGAAAATCTCCTGCTCAGAGGAGTTTCAGGTGAATTCCTTAGAGTTCATGGGACCTCTGTGATGTGGGTCTTACAGGATCAGGCTAGGTGAGCTCTTCTGAAGTAGGAGAGGTGAGGGTGGAGCACAGAACCCTTCCAACTGAGCCAAGCGAAATCTCTTTCTTCAGGGAGTTTGTCAGGGAGAAAAAGTACCGGACAGAGGCCGAGACATTTGGGTGGAGCTTTGTCTTTGAGGACTTTGTCTCTGATGAGCTTAGAAACAAAGCGACTCAGCAAATGAAGGTGAGAAAACCTGGGCTTGGAGTTGAGGAAACGGGAGTGGGACCTGGTCGTAGAAGCATGTGGGGCGCGGGGTCACCTGGGCCAGGGTAGAAATCAGAGAGCAGGAGGAAGGGAGGAAGCGAGAGAAGCCCTCCCTGGGAGGGCCAGGTGGATACTCACTCCCAGGAAGTGTGATCCCTGAGCTGGTTTCTGGGTAGAGAGACTGTAAAAATCCAGATAGATACATATGGAGCTCAAGCTACATCCTGCATGAGCAGAACATCCTGACAACCCTCCCCGTAATGAGGGCCGTGAGATGTCAGGCTTCAGAGATTCCAGCCTCACTTGGACGCCCTGAGCCTTGGCCTGAAGGGTCTGCTTGGCCTCCTGTGTGTCAGTCGGGAAGGTTCCCATGGTGGGTTCGAGCATCTTGCAGTCGTGCTCCTGTTTTTAGTCGTGCTCTTTCTTCTTTGTAGCCTGTTCTCTGGTGGCTTCCAGTGGAAAGGGCATTCTGGAGGCAGGTAAGGGTTGGTTCCTCCACTTTGTTTTTTACCCCTGTGTCCATCTAGGAATACTGAGTTAAAAGGAGACGTTTCAGGAAAATAGCTAAGAAACCCTGTTTCCTAGTCCTCTTCCCATCGCCCATCCCATTTTTCTTGTCCCTCTCCTGTGTAGTCTCTTTGTTCTGGACCTCTCCTCATTCACCAAGTTCTCTTACAATTTTTTTGCTTCCTCTAGTGTTAAAAGTGGAACTTAGGTACCCTAAGCCTAGCCTTCCTCAGACTTCCCTGAGCTCCCAGAGCCTGTCTCACTTCCTTCTGGCTGTCAGCCTGCAGGTCCCGGCTCTGGCATCCGAGAGAGACTGGAGCTCCCAGTGGTACACGTGAGCTGGAATGATGCGCGGGCCTACTGTGCGTGGCAGGGGAAACGGCTGCCCACCGAGGAAGAGTGGGAGTTTGCTGCCCGAGGGGGCTTAAAGGGTATAGAGATTCCAAGGCGATCCCCCTTTGTTCTTCTCTCCATCCTGCCCGGCATGGGGGTCTTTAAAGAGTGGAAAGGGCCCATGCTCCCTAGAGCGGTGCTTCTTAGAGACTGTGGTGAAGAACCAGTTGCTGTTGTTTTTATTCTAATCTATCACAGACCAATAGTATGTAAAATACCATAAAAACTAATAACTGGAAAAATGGAAAGAAAAAAAACAATTTTTTTAATTGTTGGAGATTCTACAGACATGTCATGTTTCAAAAAAAAAAAAAATACAATCGGACCAACATAGCATAAAGGAGAAGAGTTATCCAAATCGTATGCCTTTTCCATGGTTGTATTGGGGTTAAATATGAAAGATTGCTCTTTGCTCATAAAATTGCTCTTTGCACCGCTCACTAAAAAAAGTTATGAGGGTGAAATAGCAACTACCCATATTCAACCTCTACAGTTTGCATGAACACCGGCTATACCAATAGTCTAAGTTATTAATGTGATAAATGAGGTTGCTTGTTCACTTAGCCAATGGAAGTCCAACGAACAAGTTTATCAGTGGTTACTCTCAATTTCTGCACTGATCTCAACTTGCACTGGTCACAGGTGGTTTACAGACGCATTGATCAGAACCACACGTAGGGTTGCACTGCCCTGGGGTAAGGCAGGAGGCGGGGCTCTGAATGCAATGCAGTGAGTGGAAGGGATGGGCATAGGATATAAAAATAACCTCCTTTCGGTGTCTCTCCCAACTCTTCACCTCCCCCTCCAATGCTGTTTCCGTGCTCTTCTGCAGGTCAGGTTTATCCCTGGGGAAACAAGTTCCAGCCAAACCGCACCAACCTGTGGCAGGTAAGAGATGCATTCCTCACTCCCATCCTTTCTCAGAGCATTGAGGCCTGCTGTTGGCTAGGCATTGTGTTAGGTGTGGGATTCAGAGGGCTGTGTCCCAAAGCTGGGAAAGGGGCGAAGCAGTAGACAAGGCAGTAGTGCAGAGTGCATGCGTGGGAGGAAATCATTCATTGCCTGAGAGTACAGAGATGACATTTGAGCTGATCAGATAGGAGTTTGCTAAGTGAAAAGAGGAGGAAAGGTTGTGTCAAGCACAACAGTATGTGTGTTGCCATTGTATTAGAAGGTACTATGTGTTTGGAAACATATCAAATTCAGAGAGGCTGGAGCATAGGGAAATGGTGAGGGCTCTGGGGAGGGAGGGGTTAGGAGATGAAGTAGACAGTGGGGTTTGGAGGCAGATTTTGGAGCATATGCGCCAAGCTAGGGTTTTAGATTTTACCCTCTAGGCAGGGGGGAACCAATGGAGGTTGTTATACAGGGGAGTTACAACATCAGATGTTGACTTGGGGGAAACTGTTGCTAATTGTGCAGGACCAGCTGAAGTAGAGCTGCAGAAGTGGAAAGGGGTGTCTAGACGATTATAAACACTGGAATTAAGTGGGAGTGGAATAGAGGGGAAGCCCGATGGAAGAGGCCTGTCTGAGAAGATAGACATGGTTTGGTAATTAATCAAATGTGGCGGGGTGGCAGAGAGTTGGACTCAAGCATGGATCCAAGCTTGGGCAACAGAGTGATGGTGCCACCATTATCCAAAGAGATAATATGCTTGTTGGGTCAGAGGGATAGAACTTGGTCGGTGTAGGATCAGCTTAGCTTAGGATGTCTTTGGGTCTTTTATATGTTCAGTCAGAGGTTGAAAATATGACTCTGAAACTTAGGACAGAAGTCTGGGTCAGAGCAAGTAGCTTGCGAGTCATAAGCATGTACCTTAGGAAAGAATGATCCCGCCCTCCCACACTGGCCAGGAGACGCTATAGAGTGAGGGGAGCACAGCCTCAGTATTTTAGGGGGAAGCATTGAAAGGGGCCTGAGAGAGAGACTGGACCTTTCAAACTGGACCAGAGCTTTGCAGAAAGTGAAATCTGACATATACTGTTTGATCTTCGGCAAATTAACCATTTTGAGACTCAGTTGCTAGTTTCTTTCTTTTTTTATTTTTTATTGATTTTTTACAGAGAGGAAGGGAGAGAGATAGAAAGTCAGAAACATCGATGAGAGAGAGACATTGATCAGCCGCCTCCTGCACGCCCCACAGTGGAGATGTGCCCGCAAGCAAGGTACATGCCCCACAACTGGAATCAAACCTGGGACCTTTCAGTCTGCAAGCCGACGCTCTATCCATTGAGCCAAACCGGTCTCGGCAGTTGCTAGTTTCTTAAAGGGAGAGGATACTTGCCTCACAATCTTGCAAGGATTAAATTAAAAGAAATAAGTGTAGCAGCCCTAGCACATAGTAGTTGTTGAGTAAATTATAGCCCCTTCATCTTCCCTTTCATAAGAGCAATTTCCATAGAGGCATGGCAGCTGAACCCAATTTTAATGAGAAGCGTGAACAAGTTAAATAAGTTGCACTGGCAAATATAGGTTACTTTTTGAAGAGTTTTAGTGGTAAAGAGATGAGAAAGGTACAGTTAGGGAAGATGAGGCAGAGTTAAACCTGTTGGTGGTAGACCAGAAAGAGGTGGTTCCTGCGAAAGTGGAGGGTGCAGGGCATGGAGAAGGAGAAGAGCCTTTCTTCCCAAGGTTCGGAGCATGGAGTTCCAGGCCGAGGGGATGAAGTCTCTGAGAATGGAGACAGTCGGAGTGGGATGGGCTTGACATGAACCACAGCGAGCACAGGGAAATCACACACTTTCTGATCCAGCTAGAGGTCGTGGTGGAGGACCAGAGGCAGCTGGTTTGGGAGCTCGGGTTGGGAACCTTGGGTCACTGCCACATGCCCTTCTCCCTATTCCAGATGACCTTGGTCTTCCTGTTTGCTGGCAGGAACACCTGCCATGGGACAGGATAGTAAATTTCTTAAAAATATATTTTATTGATTTTTTTACAGAGAAGAAGGGAGAGGGAGAGTCAGAAACATCAATGAGAGAGAAATATTGATTAGTTGCCTCCTGCACACCTCCCACTGGGGATGTGCCCGCAACCAAGGTACATGCCCTTGGCCAGAATCGAACCTGGGACCTTCCGGTCCACAGGCTGAAGCTCTACCCACTGAGCCAATCCAGTTAAGGGAAGGATAGTAAATCTTTTATCCTAAATCTCTTCTCCTCAGGGAACGTTCCCCAAGGGTGACAAGGCTGAGGATGGCTTCCATGGGGTCTCCCCAGTGAACGCGTTCCCCCCACAGAATAACTATGGTAAGATTTCTCACCGGGTCACCAGCAGCACTCACACATGGCTGGTGAGGGCATTCTGCCTGATGGATGAGGCAGAGAGAAGCCCCCGGGCAGCATTTGCTGCCAGGGCTTTGATGGCTAGCAGGTGTGCATGGAGCTTCCCTGCGGGGAACTGACCCACCTGCTGTGCTGCAGGGCTGTATGACCTCGTGGGCAACGTGTGGGAGTGGACAGCTTCACCATACCAGGGTGCAAACCAGGATATGCGTGTCCTCCGGGGGGCATCCTGGATCGACACATCTGACGGCTCTGCCAATCACCGGGCCCGGGTCACCACCAGGTGAGGAGCTTGGTAGCTGAGGGCAGGGGGGCCGGAGGTGGCCTCCCAGAGCACAGGTGGGACCACAACTGGTGTTGGCACTGCTTCTGCGTCCACCAGGAGACATGGATGCCGAAAAGCAAGCAGGCAGTGCTTGCTGGGAAAAAACAGCCCAGGACAACTTGTGTCTTTTCTTCTCAGTTCTCAGCACCCAGGGAGATTCTGTCCAGCAACTCAGTTACATGGGCTTTTCTTTTTGTTCTCATAAGTAGGTATGCGGAGGGAGGGAAGTAGAATGGCCACATCAATAGGTCATGGCCATGGGTCATGGAAATATTGACTCTTCAAACAGGCGGGCACATGGAAAATCATTTCTACAACCATTTGATTTACAATCAAGTTAAAAATGGGCTCAGGAGGGTCCTGTGACCTGCTCGTTTCACACAGGTGGTGAGTGGTGGCACCTGGATGGAAGAGTTCCCGGCCCCTGGTCCCCTCCTAGGACTTTCTGCTTCATCTGCCTGTAGATGTATTTTGGTTGATCACCCTGCAACTCCTACCCTTTGGGTCCACAAGGGCTGTAGAGGCCACTCAGGATATCTGATTTCCAGGTGTTTTTTTGACTCACAAAGGCCCCTGAATTCTCTCACTTTCTTTAGACAAAGTGCCTAGAAACCAGGAAACTGGGTTTGACATTGATTCTGTTGTGCTGTTGAAGCAGTAATTAGCTTGGGTAGGACATTTTACTCTTTCTAGTATGTGCTCCTGGGTCTCTAAAATGGTGAACACGTCCCGCCTTCCAGAGCAGCTGGGAAATGGCAAACACCGGAATTCACATGAAACTTCTTTGAAAAGTATGGAGAACTGACTGGTGCTGTGATAATCTCACTTATTGCCTACAGGTTTTTTTGGCTGAGTTACTCCCAACTACCAACAGTCACAGTTACTAGTCATGGCCTCTCCTGCCTTCCAGCTCAGTCTCTCAGGACCACCGTCATTTCCTTCACCCTGTCCCAAGGCCACTTCATGTCCCCAGGCCTGCCCTCTGACCAGACTTCTTTCCAGACCACGCCCTCCCCAGTCCTTGGGCCGCCCACCCTGCTCAGGTCGCAGCAGGCCCTGGGAGGTGGAACAGGAAAGTTGGGTAAGACCCAAGCCGCTTTCTCAACATGTTCATTCTCTCTCCCCTTCTCTGGTGGCAGGATGGGCAACACTCCAGATTCAGCGTCTGACAACCTCGGCTTCCGCTGTGCTTCCAATATAGGCCGACTGCCTGGGGAGCTGTGAGCACCCACACACAACCAAGAAGAGTGCCCCGTGGTATCCATGCCACTCGCTGGCCACATTTCAAACAACCAAGCTCTTCAACGTCCATCTTCCCTTCCTCCACCCTTTTTGATAGGCACCTCTCATCTGGTGGGCAGGTGGGCAGGTGGGTGGGAGAGGCCTCTCGCCTCAGGGGAGGCCATGTGTCTTGGTGAAGGGCTCCAACTCACTGATGTGTTTTCAGAGGTCAAATATCACCCATACAGGGGCCAAGTACTCAAACAATTGGGGCAGAGTCCTGTTAAAGGCAGGTTGTTAAAATCATTTTAAGTCTGATCGTTCCCTCTTTTTCGGTGTCTGCTTCAGGGATCTGACATTGTTTCTTAAGGCAGAATTTCCCCCGTTCTCTGTTTTCCCAGCAAATTGCTGTGGAAAGGAAATGCTTCCTGCATTTGTAGAGTGTTTCTGTGTGCCTCTGGAGGAACTTGATTTCCACTCTCTGTATGTGAAATGGAGAAATGTGGGCTCTTTAAAGCACAATTCAGTCTTCAAAGGGTACATAGGACAGTCAGCAAACTCATTAGTCCACAGAGCGGCAAACCATGGTTCTCCTATTGGTATAGGAGAACCAGGCATTTACCAGGCCAAACTGTGCCTCTGGCTAGTCACAAAGTAAATGTACACCAGAAAGACAAACATGAGAAGTGTCCTTTTCTGTTGTTAATTACATAAGGGCTTCCTTATGCCTCTGGAAATCTGTCTCCTTAAGAAGAACCTGCTCCCATGGTGTCACTGGACATTGTGAGTTCAGTAAAATTTCCTATGATTGTGTATCTCAGACGGCTGTCTGTTTTCTCCTCACCCCGGTACCCTAAAGGAAGTGCATCTGAGGGTCAGTAACTCTTGGCCTCCCCTGAGCAGAAACTGAGATGGAGGTACCACTGGGCGGTGGAGAAGCGGGAAAGCTCCTGGCGATCGGACCACATCCAGTGCCCTCCTCTGTGGCCAGGCCCCAACTGCTTTGTGATGGGAGTGCCTTTTGCTTGTGCAGAGCTTCCGAGGGGAGAGGGGCCAGGCCAGGGGTCCTAACCTGGACCAAGTGCCTCCCCTGCACAATCTCATTCCTTTGACGAGTGTTTCTGTGGCTTCCCCTCCCTTCGTACCCCTACCCCCCATCCCTCCTGCCAGCACCTCAGTAGTCCTTCTCAACCGAGGAGAGCAGCATGGCCTTGGGTATGTTCTCGAAGAGCGCAGCCCGGTTCTGCTCCTGGCCCTTCTTCACCCAGTGGCCATAGATTCGGAAAGCGTGGGCATCGATGAGTCGGCGCAGAGGCCGGAGGGAATAAGGGTCACGCATGACCATCTCTCGGGTCACAGGCTTCACTCGGTGGTACTGGAGGTAGATCCGCACTGAAGCCAGCACTGTCAGAGCGATCACCTGCGGAGAGAGGGCCACGACTGAGAGCCTGGGGCAGCTCCCGCTGGGTCCTTCCCGGTGTTCCCCCCGTACCTGCCCTAACAGTATCGGCAGGCTTTTAGACTGTCAGGTGAGTTCTGGGAACCATCATAGGTGGGTGGGAGGGGAAGGGCAGGTGGCCTGGAAACCCTAGCATGTAAGCAGTGTGAGTAGTGATCCCTGGGGGACTGGGATTCCAGGGCCCGGGTGGGAAAGGAGCTTCAATACCTTGAACTTCCCCCGGGGGCTGAAGTGCCGCACTTCCTCCACGTCATACTGCTGGAAGAAGGGGTGCGCTAAGGCCTCTTCTGCTGTAAGGCGGTCCTGGGGGTTCACCACCAAGAAGCGGGAAACCTGAGAGAATGGGGTGGGTAGTGAAAACAGCAAGGTAGGTTCTCAGCCAGCCCTTCAGAAGCCATGGAGTCTCCTGGCAGACCCCTCCATCCTGTGCCTGGCACGCTCCCCTCCCCCCACGCGGTGAATTGCCCCTGGCCTGAGCCCATGAGCCAGCGGGCCTGGCCCCTCACCAGGTCTTTCACGGTGTCCGAGTAATCATCCCACTCGGGTGAGCCAAACTGGTAGTTGCCACTCATGATCATCCTCAGCATCAGCATCTGCTTCCGGTGCCAGAAGGGGGGGGAGCCAGCCAGTAGGGTGTACATGATGACCCCTGTGCTCCACCTGGCACCAGGTGGGTGGGAGGAAGGCAGGGGGACTGGCTGAAGCTCTGGCCAGGTCCTCTCTCCCTAGCCAGGTGTTCCGGCCGTGGTGGCATCCCTGTCCCTTCCCCCCACACACTCACATGTCCACCTCCTTCCCGTAGCCCGGGTGGTCACTGTTCATGGAGCACTCGATGATCTCAGGGGCCAGGTAACTGGGGGTCCCGCAGATCTCTGCAGGAACAGTTACTATCAGGGTAGGTCAGCAGGGGCCACTTGGAAGAAGAAGGTTGGAAGAAACAAGATGAAACAAATAGTGCTGGGACTGGGACTCCTAGTACTGGCCAACTTCAGGGCCAAGGGCAGGAGCTAGAGCTGGCTCAGAGAGCCACCACTTGGAGCCTGTCGGTTCCCTGGTCACATCTAACTATTGTGGCCTAGAACTCAGGCAGTGGGAACCTGGCTCAACTCAGTCCTGAGAAGAGGACCTACCTGCAAAGGTACCTGACCCGGAAATAATAGGGTTTTTACTCTGGGGGAACATAGGGTGGATCCCCAACACTCTGTGTTCCTGGGAGAGTAGTTGAGAAAGCCTGAGCCCCTGGTAGGGGCCCAGGCCTCGTTACCGGACCTCGTAGCTTCTCTCCAGGCTTCAGCTGGCAGGAAAAGCCAAAGTCTGTGAGCTTGATGTTCATGTCATCGTCCAAGAGGATGTTCTCGGGCTTCAAGTCCCGATGTACGATGTCGAGTTTGTGCAAAGTGCGGATCACCTCCAGCAGGGCTCTCATAATCTTCCTGGGGCGGGACAGGTGCCTGTCACTCTGATCTCCTCTGCAGGGTCAGGTGGTGGGCAGGGAGACCACAGCCCCCATACCAGCCCGACTGCACATGAGAGCAGACAGGCTGGGACCGCCGGGCTGAGCCAAGGAGGGAAGTCACAAAGCCAGCAGTGCACACCCCCGAGACCTGGGTGCCTGTTGCCCTGGGACTTGGGCAGGGAGTGGGGAGAGGGGCAAGTGGACTCTCACCTGGTTTCCTTCTCACTCAGGGTGACCTTCTCAGTGAGGTAATCAAAGAGCTCCCCTTTCTTCATCCTGTGGTGACAGAGGGTTTGTAGCTGGATTGATCCCAAGACCACCCCCTTCTCCCAGAGAGCTCTTTCTCACCCAAATCCCTCCAGAGGCAAAGGACCAGGGTCTGCAGGAAGGAGCGGGGAAGTGAGTGGAGAGGTTGTTTGGGAAGATTGGGAGAAAAGCAAGGGAGGCTGGAGGGGTGATATGGCGTCAGTGTGAGGGTCTCTCCCATCTGTGGGAGTGACAGCATGGACAGATCTGTCAGGACCAAAATCAAGGGCTGGGAGATGAAAAACTGGCTCACTGCCCCCCAAGGACCCAGACCCAGATCAGAAGGATAGGAGTATCCTGATATTTTTCAGGCACAAATGGAAGGAGTGGCAATACGAGTGTTGAGTGTTGGAGGAGCATTGTGCCTGTTAGGATTAAGAATTGAAGTTCAGCCTGGCCGATGTGGCTCAGTGGTTGAGCATTGACCTATGAACCAGAAGGTCACAGGTTTGATTCCCAGTCAGGGCACATGCTGGGTTGCAGGGTCGATCCCTAGTAGGGGGCGTGCAGGAGGCAACTGATCCATGGGTCTCTTTTATCATGGGTATTTCTATCTTTCCCTCTCCCTTCCTCTCTGAAATCAATAATATATGTGTGTGTGTGTGTGTGTGTGTGTGTGTGTGTATAGAATTGCAGTTCAATCTTCTCACTTCTTGGGATGCTCTATAAAGAGGTCTTCATCAGAAAAATAGTTATAACCTGGAGGGCAACTTGGGGTAGCATTAAAAATAGATTCCCCAAATAACTTCTTCAAAGGTTAGGGACATCTGAGCTGCCCCCAAGAACAGGGCCACTGAACAGAGCTGGGACAGCTGCGGCTGATCCAGCCTGGAGGGTCCCTGGGAAAGTCTCCTTGTGTTAAATAGGAAAAGTGCATCCTGGCCCCTCTAACCTGCTCCTCCAGGGAAAGCAGTTGTATTACTAGGGCACAAGGGATGTTTCAGGAGTCACAGAGAGGTAAGAAAACCATTGAGCTTAGCTGCTAGGGCAGGGAGAGGCGTTCCACTTAAAGAATTCACAGATGTAAGCCTTGCTTTATACAATATCTGTACTGTGTTCCAAAAAAGCAACATGTGAATCCCATTTTTGTCATTTTAATTTCAGTGTAAAGACACTAGGAGATCTCACTATTAGCAGCATCAGCAGCAGGTTTACCTCTAACTACTGGGGACTGTGCAAGGTACATCAGCAGGCTCTGCCTTCCCGGAGCTGGCCATTTAATTGTACATACAGGCCAAGTTATGTTGTTTCTCCAAGTAAAACCACACTTTAGTATGTCCACATTAGGAAATGTTCCAACAATACAAAGTCTACCTGAATAATTTTCTCAAGAAACCCAGTCCCTAAATTAGCTGTTATATATGGAGAAATCAAGACATCCCTTTAACAGTGAGCCTTGCAGAGAGATTTCTGTTCTTCAACAAGGACTCAGTGGAGTGGGGAAACAATGAGCCAGGAAGTTCTTTTTGCTGGGAACCTTTTCTAACAAAAGGGGCAATAACACCCTGGCCAGTGTGATTCAGTGGATAGACCTTGATTCCCAGTCAAGGGCAAGTCTCTGGATTGTGGGTTTACTCCCTGGCCCAGTTGCGTGCATATAGGGGGGCAGCCAGTTGTCTCACATTTCTCTTTCTCTCTCTCTCTCTCTCTCTCTCTCCCTCTCCCTCCCCCCCCCAGTCCTCCTCCTCCTCCTTCTCCTCCTCCTCTTTCTTCTCTTCCTCCTCCTCTTCTCCCTTCCCTCCTCCCTTTCACTATCTCTAAAAATTAATGCCAAAAAGTATCCTTGGGTGAGGATTAACAAAAAAGAAAGAAAGAAAACCTCCAGCCCATACATTGTGGACCCAGGATTCAAAGCCTGGCAGCCTGGCCCCAGGGCTGACCTGCCTAAAGCACTTGTGATCCTACTGGGCGTCTACAGTGTAGGGGGCTGGCTGCTAGATGGGAGACCACAATATGAAGTTCTCTGATGAACCTTGGGGTATGGCTGGCTCCAGGGCTGGGTACTTACAGATCAAACACCAAGAAGAAGAAAGTGTTGGTCTCATAATTGTCCTTCAGCTGTACTGAAATGGAAATGGCTGGCTTGTCTCAGGGAGCAGAGGAGCCTGGGCAGAGGCAGTGGGGTCTAGGAGCAGGGGGATTAAAGCTACTGGGGCTGACTGCACAAATGGAGGGAGTATCTGGATGCTACTCCAAGGAGCCCCTCCAGGGGAGGGGCAGGCCCAGGGACTTCATACCCTACTCCCCCTCCCTCACCCAGTCCCAGACCTGCCTGTGACCCCTTCTGTCTGGCTAGAAGAGGAGGCTTAGAGCTGAATCTCCAGAGCAGTCTTCCTGGAGGTTGGAGCTGGGAACCTCAAGCCTCAGGCACTGGGCCGGCAGGCCTCAGGATGCAGGAGACACTCTGGACAATTCTGGCTAGCTGCATAGTGGGCTGCACTCCCTGACTTGGGTTATCAGGGCAGAAGCATGGTGGAGCACCCCGCTGTGACTGGGAGCCAGTACTCACCGATGTTGGGGTACCCTGACACCTTGTGCAGGATGTCCACCTCCTTCAGCGTGGCCTCTCGCAGCTCCTGCACCTCCTTGGGGCTGAAGCTGCCCCCGCCGGTGACGTCAATAATCTTCACAGCATACTCCTTGCGCGTGGGCTTGTGGATACAGCGCCTGACGACACTGCTAACTCCCCTGGGAGTACAGAACACAGGTGGTCTCAGGCTGTGCCCCAAGTCCAGGCCACAGCAAAGATGTCCTGCCTTGTCCCCCAACCCCCTGTGAGCTTTTGGGAGGAGTAGGATGCTGATGAGGAACAAGCCTGGTCTCAGGCCTCTGAATTCTCACTTCAGTGTTCTTTCACACATAGAAAGAGCCCGTATGCTAAGCTTCCTTTAACCCCTGATCTCAGACTCTGGCCCAAAGCTGGGTTTGGATGTGCTTGTCACCAGCATCCGTGAGGGTTGTGGGAAGATTTCTGCCAGGAGAGGTCACTGCTCTGAGTACTCACACCCTACCTTCCTGGTCAGGAGGGGAGGACCCAAACTGAGGGATAGAAATGGGCTCGGTGCTCGGGGCCCAGCAGGGATTGGCAGAGCCGGCTGGAGCCTAGGACAGCATTTCCTGGGGAAGGTCTGGGCCTTACCTGCCCAGGATCTCCTTGGGCTCATAGTTCTCATAGAAACCCTCTGTGGAATGTGAGTCCAGCTGTGCCTCGTCCCGCGTCATGCTCAGATCCTTGGGGTGGTTCTGAAGGGCCCTGAGAGGGAACAGAAAGACGCTGTCAGCCTTCCCGGGGGGATGTGCTCACCTAAGCATCTCTAAAATCCTAATTTCCCCCCACCCCATGACATATAATTCTTTCTATTCAAAAAGTGAAATCCGCCGAAACCGGTTTGGCTCAGTGGAGAGAGCGTCGGCCTGTGGACTGAAAGGTCCCAGGTTCGATTCCGGTCAAGGGCATGTATCCTGGTTGTGGGCACATCCCCTGGAAGGCGAGGGTGGGGGGCGTGCAGGAGGCGGCTGATGGATGTCTCTCATTGATGTTTCTAACTCTCTATCCCTCTCCCTTCCTCTCTGTAAAAAATCAATAAAATATATTTTTAAAAAAAAGTGAAATCCTATTCATGTGGAGGAAGCCTAAAAGGCCATTAACTTTGTCTAAACAAACTTCCAAAAAACATGGCATCCATGAAAAAGAAAAACAAAAGAACAAAAGGACAGTTGAAATACTGAGAAAGAAATCACTAAGAAATTGTTAAAAAGAAAAATGAAGTGATGTGAAAAAATAGCAAATAAAGTTTCAAAACATAGAGAACTGAAATGCATAAATATGTCATATTATATATATCTATAACTGTATATGAGGCCCCTAAAACCATAAGAAATGCAAAAAAGTCACTGTTAATAACTCATTCTTGAATTGTCCCCCCTTAAAAATCAAATTGCCCCTACATTGGGAACCACTGCTCTAACCAAATGAGCTAATCAGCCAGGGCCTCGGTGATTCTTTCTAAAATCAAGGCTGTGCCGCTTCCTCAGAGCTAACCTTGGGGCCCAATGTCCACGCAGGCCTGGCCTTGGCTGACTATCCCCTCCAGAGGGGAGCAGCTTACAGTGAGAACATGCAGGGAGACATGGTCAGCTGTATTCACAAGAGTTTACAGCCAGTGGGAAGAACGATGCTGGACTCTTTTCGAAGCATTTTTTCAACTCCCAAACATTCATTTTGAACATTCACAATAGGCCAGTCCTGTGCCAGGCGAGACAGTGAAAACCGGTTCCCCAAACCAGTCGGGAACCAGTGGGTTAGAGTATCATCCCAATATACCAAGGTCATGGGTTTGATCCCTGGTCAGGGCACATACAAGAATCAACCAATGGCCGAAACCGGTTTGGCTCAGTGGATAGAGCGTCGGCTTGCGGACTGAAAGGTCCCAGGTTCGATTCCGGTTGGGGGCATGTACCTTGCTTGCGGGCACATCTCCACTGTGGGACGTGCAGGAGGCGGCTGATCGATGTCTCTCTCTCTTCGATGTTTCTGACTTTCTATCTCTCTCCCTTCATCTCTGTAAAAAATCAATAAAATATATTTAAAAAAAAAAGAATCAACCAATGAATGCATAAATAAGTGGAACAACAAATCAATGTCTTCCCCCTCCCTCCCTCTTTTCCTTCCTCCCTGTCTCTCTAAAATTAATAAAAATAAATTTAGAAAGAACCACAGAGAACCTCTTTAGAGGGCAAATTAAAGAGGTTTCCTTTCCTCTTTGAGGGGATGAGGCTGGTCCTGCTTTACTTCTGCCTGCTCTCTGCACTTGTGGAAAGGTGAGAAGCTGCGCAATTTGATCTTCTTAATATGCTGCTCTTGCAGCCTCTCCTTATCTACCCCAGGCCTGTCTGACCCTGAAAATGCCCCTTCTTTCAGAACACGCTCCTTCCTTGCTCATTTTCATAATCATCTTTCATTCATTCTTTCTTTAATATTCTTTGAAAAGCACTGTGCCTGATGCTCTGAGGGATGCAGAGCTTGATGGGGGAATCCTGGTCCCAGCCTCTGCTATCACTTGTCAGTGTGTGCTGTCATGTCCCCCATTAAGCTGTGACCTTGTCTAGGATGTCCCAGCCGCAGCCATCCTGCCCCTCTGTATGTATCCAGTGCAGGCACATAGCAGGAGCTGCTCCCTGGATGTGAGCCGATGGTGGAGGTATTCTTTTGGTGTAGGGCCTGTCGGCAGAATGCCCCATGTCCCTCTAGCGATGGCCAATGAGCCCTGAGTGGTCCTGCCACAGTGTGGGCAGTACAGAGTCAGGGCACTCAGGCCTGGACAGAGGAGCTGAGCTCCGGGTATTGATCTCACATGAAGGATTTGAGGAATGGAGAAAGTCATCCACCAACAGGAAGAACAGCAGACAGAAAATGGGCACAAGCTGCCACTGAGCAGGGCCCAAACTCTTCTAGTCCCATATCTACTGCCCTTTCTGGGCCTAACAAGGCCTGGCTTGTCATAGGGGCTGATTTGCTGACCAGCCAAGTTGCAGCCCTGGCTGCCTCACGACTAGGGCTGGCTATTCCAGGAAGCCTGGTGTCCCCACTGCTGGATGCCTGGTTATCAGAAGCCTCCTGCCAGCAGCAGGCTGCTTCTGTCCTGTCAGCAACCCCAAATGAGCACAGGAGAGTCTGTTCACTGTAACATCAAGCTCATTTCCGGGCAAGTCCTTGTAAGTTCTCAACATTGTGTAGCACCAGCTCTTTCCCTTCCCCCAGCCCTCCCTGGACCCACCCAGGATGCCATCCGGGCTGGGGATGCATTCCCCAGCATGGCCAAGTCCAGCGAGGTCTGATGGCATTCATCTCTCTTAGGGTGGGCTGGGGAGGATTCTCCCTGTTCCCTCCTTTTGCTCTAGGCCTAACTTGGGGCTGATTTTATGTGTCTCTTCACTGCTTCTACCTGCATCCTCCACACTCTTCCCAAGATCCCCTTGAAAAGGGTCACCAAATGGGTTTAATCCTTTCTGGAACATAATGTCCTTTCCAAAATTCAGCCTGAAACACAGTCATAGAGACCCACCTTCTAAACTCCTCCGAGGGGCTTCCAGGGTCAATGCCACCACTCTTCTGGTCCACCTGCCTTCAGACGGGAAGTGGGTCTAATGGACTTCAGGGTTTATACTTCTCTAACCCCACAGCCTCCCCCTAATTCTGTCTGCCGCCTGGCTTTTGTCCATCACTGACCCAGCTACTCACTGTTAGGTCCTCGCAGGCCTTGAGTGGACTTGACAGGAATCTCAAAGGTCTCAGAGCTCCTTGGCGAGAGGGGACCACAGAGGACTGCAGTTGTGGCCGGAGCAGGATATTTTGCTGCTCTTCCTTCGTGCTTTGCTACTTGATGAGGGAAGGCTGAGGTGCCAAAAATAAATCACAAGAGCAAACCCGGGATGCAGGCCAAGGCTCAGCAAAGGACAGTACACAGGAGTCTCGCCAGCGGTGACCTCTGGTGGAGGGTGAGGGAAGTTCAGGTGACCTGGGACCAGGCATGACAGCACCAGGCGACCATTTTCCTTCTGGAGTTCACTTGGTCGCCAGGCCCAGAGGGTCTGAAGCTAACCTGCTTCTCTGGGATCCATTTCTGTGTTTGATGTGATCAAGAAACAGCATACCGGTGCACCCACACTAGTGCTGGGACCGGGACATCAGGATCTGCTCAGGGACAGTTTGTGTGGCTGCTCCACAAAATGCAAACCTTAAAGGTTAGGGAATATCCCTTTCAGGAATTGACCTCAGATCTGCCTCCATTATCTCATCCTTAATCCATTTTTGTTTAAGCCTGCAGTTTCTACTGGGAAGACTTTTAAAATATATATATATTTTTTTTATTGATTTCAAAGAGGGAGAGGGAGATAGAAACATCAATGATGAGAATCATTAATTGGCTGTCTCCTGCATGCCCCCTACTGAGGTTGGAATCCACAATCCAGGCATATGCCCTGACCAGGAATTGAACCGTGACCTCTGGTTCATAGGTTGATGCTCAAGGCCGGCCGGGCAACTACTGAGAAGACTTCAGTGTGCCAGGCAAAGCATATGGACTCTGTGCAACTCTGAGCTCTTTGGGTGTGGGTCCAAGTGCTCTCTCCGTTATATATCATGCTGACCATCTTTTTCACTCTGGGGAAATACTTTGCTGAATTGCTACAATGAAAGTTGAGTTGAAGAAGACTTTGGAGGAGTTTTATGCATAAAGGTCTTGTTTATTGAGATGCAGCTTCTGGCTCCAAGGATGTAAACACTTCAATCTCATCCTTTTACTTACTGTCAATAAGCCTTTTTGTTTCTGATTCTAAGCTATAAACTTGACTCTTTGAATGTATGACAAAACCCCTTCTGACCAATGCACTTAAAGGATTATTCCCAGTGCTTTTCTCTGGGGAGCTATGGCTCCTACTAGGGAGACCAGGCCATGCAGACTCTTGCATTTTATTGCTGACTTATTTTCCTTTGATTTACTAAATTAACAATACTTGAGTATCCACTATGGACCATCACATCTTGGATATAAGGGGCAGTTAACACTGTAAGCCTCCAGAACGGGCAAAGGAGCCCACTGACAAACCCAGGAGGGACTATTAGAGGATTTGCCAGGAGTGAATTATCTGTGTTCCTGCAGGTGCTCAGGGTGAGGCAGTTTGGCCCCTTTCAGGAACTGAATGACTTGGTAGAAAAGGGCACTCCAAGAACATAGCTAAGGACAGGGGGCAGCAACTGAGTACATAATTCACTCATTCAACATCAACTCACCCTGTAGTAAAAGGTCTCTAAAACTTAAGAGGGGAAAAACCAGTAACAGAACTGATGAAAGGTACATTTGAAAACTTAAAAAGTACATGAGCATAATGTAGACTTGGAGATCAATTTCTCAAGTAAAATTTTCAGTTGAGGATTGGAGCTTGGTTAACAAAAATGGTGCACTTCAAATTGAGTCCATCTAAAGACAGTTGCGCTCACCTGCACCTTTCTTAAATTAGAAAACATCTATATGTATTAAGAGAATGGTTTTCATTTCTGATCAAACTAATTGAATATTCTAGGGGAACAGTGACAAATAGTGCTCACCTGGCCACAGGGAACCCACTTATTCTTCACCTGTCTATAACAATTAATATTTTAAAATTTCTTGTTACTGCTCAGTTTATTGAACACTGGCTCCGAAGGCTTATAGTACCTGGAACCTTCTTAACGGGCAACATGTTTGCTAGTGAACAACTCCTTTCATAACTGTTTCCCTATGAAAATTTCTCATGGAGCTTTACCAGGCTCTCTGGGTGGATGCTAATTTCATGCCCAGAGGCAATAAACTAGATAAACTTAAAGACATGTTGAGACCATTATGTTCTTCTGAAAAAATACACATGTTCAGGATGCAATACTGTATCTATATTACCTTACATTTATCAGACACAATTTCGGAAGAAAATCACTTTATTATAACTGATTTACAAACATCACAAAAGCTGGTTTAAGGAGGCCACACAAATATCTGCTCAGCCCCAAACTGAATTATCATCTTAATGAACTTCTACACAGTAAGTACACTCTCTTCCACTGCAATTCTGAAGTGAGGAAACTATTATTGATACAGGAGAGTTAACTAGTAGTTTTATATTTTTACTATCAATTATAATTTTATACTAAGTTAACTTGGACATGAGAGATGATTCCCCATTTCTTCAGCGCGACCTTCTTGATTAGGCTAATCCTGCAAACAAAAAAAGGTACGTTTAGAAGAGCACTAGCTGTATAATCCTAACAAACTGAAGCCCACCCAATTATGGGAGGAGAAAAAAAAAAGAATTTCTTTAATAAGTTATTGAAGGCATCCCATAACCAACAAAACATTCTGCATTTGTCACAACTGAGAAAAGACAGGGCACATGTGTTTCTGGGGACAGAGTTTGGCGGCAGAAATATAGCCAGTTTGATTCTAGAGGTAGCTTCATCAAAGAATTCTGATAGCCTAAACCAGTTTGGCTCAGTAGATAGAACGTCAGCCTGTGGACTGAAAGGTCCCGGGTTCGATTCCAGTCAAGGGCACGTACATTGGTTGCGGGCACATCCCCAGTGGGGGGCATGCAGGAGGCAGCTGATCGATGTCTCTCTCTCATCGATGTTTCTAACTCTCTATCCCTCCCCCTTCCTCTCTGTAAAAATTAAATAAAATATATTAAAAAAAAAAAAAGAATTCTGATGAACTTGGACATGAAATCTTACTTACACAGTTCAACCACCTGAAAGGATTAACTTCTCCCTAAGTCCTACCCAAAATGAAGGGGGGAAAATAAAAACAAACATTTTAATAGATGGTGTATTTTTAGGTGGATGGAAGGAAATTATGTGAAAACAAATTTGACATTCTGGAAAGCCTAAATTGCAGAATTCCGAGGGGACTTAATAAACTTGTCTAATAAGGCATGCAGAATGCCAATAATATCAGTCTTTATGTGCATTCCTGGACTTTGGTAAAAACAGAATTTTATATTCATAACCTTAAGTTTAGATCACTCACTCGAAAATCTGACAAACTAATCTATACCTATTTAAGGAAGAATCAGATTCAGAACATAACTGGTAAAAGATTAAGATAATGATTAGAAACCTCTGTACCAGCTTGTTAGAAGTTAGCTTATCTTTAGAGTAATTTTAAGAAAATCTCCTCTAATTTGCCAGTTTAACTTTATTAAACGCAGATTCCTTAAGTTCTATAGGATCTAGGAGCACAACCATTAAACAAATTGAGCTTATGCAAGTTCAATCATGAATTGATATATCACATACCATTTGCAAATTTGCACTGTTTCAGCACCTCGCTGAAACCCTCACAAAGTTTAAGGTCACCCTGGTTCTGGGCACATTCCAAAAACTGTTTCATCTCATAGTGGCATGGCCCAAACTGCTGCTGCTGCTGCTGCTGGTATGCCTGCGTTCCCTGGGGCTCCTGCAAAGGCATAACATTTAGAAACGTTTAGAAAGGAAATCAGACTTAACCCTGAGCAAAGAGTAGTATCCACTGTCTTTGAGGTTAATTGGGAAACAGAACTAAACCCAGTTGTAAATTAAACTTTTCAGCTAATAACATGGAAAGTGAAGATATTTTCAAGGCAGAAAATGGGCTTTAGCAAAATTCCAGTTGTAATCAGCAAGATTCAAGAACAAAGATGCAAGTAAAGTGAAATGGTTATCTGGGCATTTAAAGAAGTTTCATGGAGGAAGAAAATGGGACTACTATAGAAAAATAGGTGGATGAAAGTTGCAAGTATACCATAATTACAGAGTACACACACCCATGCTCATCAAAGGAGAAAATTCACAAACCTCAGAAAGAGGGGCAAGTGGCAAATGTCAGGTAAGAGATCAGAGAGCAAAGAGCTTAAGATTTTTTTGAAAACTAAGATTGAGCCCTTAGTGAATAGAACATCAACCTGCGGACTGAAGGGTCCCCAAGTTTGATTCTGGTCAAGGGCACATGCCTGGGTTGTGAGCTCGATCCCCAGTAGGGGGCATGCAGGAGGCAGCCGATCAATGATTCTCCTCATTGATGTTTCCATCTCTCCCTCTCCCTTCCTCTCTGAAATCAATAAAAAAGAAAACTAAGATTGAGATTGAATTAGTTCGGGGTAACCAAGACAAAATATTTAAAATAAGAAAAAAATGGCTGTTTTACAGTGAATCAGGCTGAACTACTAGAGTTCTATGTCTTGGGAAAAAAATAAAATTTGTACAATATTTACTGATACTGGTCTAAGGCATTAACTCAACTGTCAAGTGTAACTTTTGATAAAACATTTTCTGTTAACAGCATTGTGGATTTTAAATTTAAACACAGTTCTTACACACAAGGAACTTAAAAATAACTAGGTTTTCTCATAAAATATACCACTGAAGAGAAATGCTGCCCCAAATCTTACCTGGTAAGTGATGTCAGGCCTTGCAGGCTCAGCATTACTTCCTCCACTGAAGCCCCCAGTGATGGCATGACCCAGAGTGTGGCCTACAGCAGAGCCCACAGCCACACCAGCTGCAGTGGTTGCCATTTGGGCCATCAGACCTGGCTGCCGGGGTGCAGCAGCAGGTGCGCCAACAGCAGATGGTGCAGCTGGTGCTGGCGGCTGAGCTGCTGGTGCTGGCCTGGGTGCAGCTCTCATCTGAGGTGCCCGGCTGTGAAAGTAAAGAACAGAAAGTATGCAGGTCCGCCCTAGCTGATCTGGTTCAATGGATAGGGCGTCAGCCTGCGGACTGAAGGGTCCCAGGTTCCATTCTGGCCAAGGGCACATGCCTGGGCTGTGGGCTCGATCCCCAGTGGGGGGCATGCAGGAGACAGCCAATCAATGATTTTCTCATCATTGTTGTTTCTGTCTCTCCCTCTTCCTTCCTCTCCAAAATCAATACAATATATAGTTTTTTAAAAAGTATGCAGTTCCTACTTCCAAACAGATTTGGAAACTATCACAGTAGTACTACATACATACAAGAAAACTTTACAAAACACAATTCCCTAAACTATTTTGTTACATTTTATCTCTTTAACCTTTTGCTCAGGCTATAAGCATCAAGTATAAATTATGTTTTCCTGCTTCTTTGCAACCATTTCCATGTATTCACATAGCCCACAGTATCTTTAAAGACACAGTTTTTCCAATACTTCATAAAAATTATAAAATATTAAGAGTTTAAAATTTTAAGGACAGTCAAAGGAGATCTCCCTGAGCTGATAACATTTGAATGAAGACCAGCACCTAGTCATCTCGGGAAATAATCTAGTCAAATTTCTTCATTTTACATATTACAACACTGAAGCCCAGTGACAAGTGACTTGCCGGAACTGTTAGACCAAAATTCATTTCAACAGTTCTCCATCTGTAGGACATTTGGATGCTTTCATCGATTTCAGTCAAATCTTGATATAAATTATGCTCCCTCTATCCATTTTTAGATTCCTCTCCCAAATAAGACCAGACCAGAAGTTTATGATTTCACTTTATAAAAAGTGGTTGGTTATTGCCCAGGTGGCATGGCTCAGCGGTTGAGCACTGAACTATGAACCAGGAGGTCATATAGTTCGATTCCCCACCAGGGCACATAACCTGGATTGCCGCTCAGCCCCAGTGGAAGGCATGCTAGGGGGCAGCCCATCAATGATTCTCTCTCACCATTAACGTTTCTCCTCTCTCTCCCTTCCTCTCTGAAACCAATAAAAAATAATATATTTAAAAAAAATGTGGTTATCTGCCCTCTGAACAGAAGTTTCTTTTCACAAGCGACACCCTTCTAGCACTCCTAGCACACTGTGGGAATACAATCCAGTGAAGCAATAGGTAGGGGCTGTGCTAAACGTCCTGAGCTGGTCGTTGGAAAACCAAGCCCTGGCTTGCCTCCTTACCGGAGCCATTACCTTGGACAAGTAGTTTATTCTGAGTCTGCTGTTTCCTTATTCCTGTAAAGTAGGAATAACACTGATCTCTAGGGTGACCATGAGGTGTAACTGGCAGTACATTTTAAAAGTATTTTTACAAGTTAGAAAACGTCATGTACACGTGAGGGTCTTAATGACTATGGTCTCTCTTAGGCTGAGACCCCAAAAGGCTCACTGCCTAGGGCAGGTGCTCAGAGATCAGTCACTGAACTGAAATTCCACCATTTCCCGATTGTTACCTTTCTTCTACACTTTTTTTGCTACTTTGAACGTTTCGGCCTGTTTCCACGTCTTTTTACAACTTGGCTGTTTTAACTTAAAACGAGCTACGGAATATTTTAAGCAATAATGCATGGGCATTCAAAATTAGAAAGCCTGCCGTTAATGGAAAATCTAGCCAAAGGCGTCATTTACAGTCTTCTAGCGGCCAGCGAGGTCGACAACCCTCTAAGCGGCCAGCGAAGTGGGGCCCACGCCACGTAGGCCTTCAGACGCCCAGCCCGCGGCCTGCGCCCGGCCACCCTGCGTCACGGCGCCCGCGGGGCTCCCCGCCCGCCCTGCGGTACCCTCACCTGGCCGGAGGGGCCATGCGGGAGGTGCGGCTTCGGCTTCCACGCGGCATCGCGACTGCACAAGCGGGTCGGCGTCTGCAAACGCGAAACTCCTAGAAGACCCCGGCAATTTCTGCGGAGCGCAGGAGAGCGGAAGACAGGGGCGGGGCTGGAAGCGCGCGACCAATCAGTGCACAGGCAGGGCCCTTCCGCTTGCTGACGTCCCGAGCCCTGAAGGTCACTGAAAGAGCGCGACCACGCGGTGGCGTCGCGTCGCACGCGGGTGGCGTCAGGCGCCGGGCGCCGGGGCTGTTTAGAAAACCGGAAGTGCCTGTGGCAAGCTTGACGGTCCCAGCCCAGCGTGAGTCAGAACCGGGGGCCGGTGAAGGGTTCGAGGGCCTTTGCCGTCTTCCTTCAAACATTTGTGCTATTACTAACGTGGTACGTCAAGTCCAACCTTAAGAGGCAGACTTCTGTCGGGACTACCACTGGACGTTGGGCGAGTTACTTACCATTTCTCAGCATTAAATTATTTAAATATTTTTTGAGGCAGTGTGGGCACGTCATACGAACTGAGGGGAATTGAAAACTTTAGACAAGAATCGACGAAACAGAGTTGGTTCTTTTTGCATTTCTTTTGTCTGCAGATCCAATCAATAAAAGTTAACAGTGCTGTACATGTATGTATTATGCATTTTCAACCATTTCATATATCTTAATAGAATATGTGCCCATAGCTGAGATAGTATTCACTGATAAAAACGTTCTGATCTACAGGTGCCATCCAGTGTGAGATAGTACCGAATAAAACAAGACTACACCTTTCTTAGTTTAAATTCAGAGAGGAGACAGCGGCTGTGTACATCAGGTGAGAGTGATAGGAAGCAAAAGCAGAGTAAGGGAGATGTGTAGGTTGAAGAGGACAGGATTCGTTGAAGAGGAATTTGAACCACAGTCCTTGAAATGGGGAACAAGCCAGTTATACACACACACACACACACACACACACACACACATAATCTACATATATATTTTGACTTTTTTACAGAGAGGAAGGGAGAGGGATAGAAAGTTAGAAAAATCAATGAGAAACATGGATCAGCTGCCTCCTGCACACCCCCTATTGGGGATGTTCCCGCAACCAAGGTACATGACATTGACCAGAATGGGACCTGGAACCTTTTAGTCCGAAGGCGGATGCTCTGTCCACTGAGCCAAACCGGTTTTGGCAGCAAGCCAGTTCTTACCAAGGGAAAGACCATTCCTGGCAGAGGCAACAGCAATTGCAAAGGCCCCAAGGGCCTGTGCTGTAGTAATAGTTGTTGTGAAATGTTGTGTTTTTTAAAATATATTTTATTGATTTTTTACAGAGAGGGAGAAGGATAGAGTTAGAAACATTGATGAGAGACATCGATCAGCCGCCTCCTGCACATCCCATAAGGGGATGTGCCCGCAATCAAGATACGTACATGCCCTTGACTGGAATCAAACCTGGGACCTTTCAGTCCGCAGGCCAAAGCTCTATCCACTGAGCCAAACCAGTTTTGACAAGTGTGAAATGTTTTTAACATTAACATTTTAGAGCCTCTACAGTAGGTGAAAAGTTGACTACTGGCATTTCATGGAGGCCTTCATGGGAAAGTCCTTGGGGATGGGGTGGAATTTATGGAGGCGAGAAAGCAGAGGTGGAACCTCCATTTCTTCTTGGATGCCCATCAGAAATTTTCCCCCTTCCACTACAGATAGCAGAGTTTAACACAATCTCTCCAGCAACAGCAGAATGTTTGTGGAATTCAGGGATAAATGCAAAACCTTTTTATGAAAAAGTTTTATTTATTTTTAATTAAATCTTTATTATTCAGATTATTACATTTGTTTCTCTTTTTTCCCCTCCATAGCTCCCCTCCACCGGCTCCCACCCCTCCTTCTACCTTTACCTCCCTCCCATTGAACTCATCCATAGGTGTATGATTTTTGTCCAGTCTCTCCCTGTACACCCCTCACCCCTTTCCCCCTGAGAATTATCAGTCCACTCCCTTTCTGTGCTCCTGATTCTATTATATTCACCAGTTTATTCTGTTCATCAAATTTTTAATTCCCTTAATTTTAGATTCACTTGTTGATAGATACATATTTGAGTTCATAATTTTTTCTTTTACCTTTTACTTCTTCCTCTTCTAAAAGAGTGCCTTTCAGCATTTCATGTAATATTGGTTTGGAGTTGATGAACTCCTTTAGCTTTTTCTTATCTGTGAAGCTCTTTATCTGCCCTTCAATTCTGAATGATAGCTTTGCTGGATAGAGTATTCTTGGTTGTAGATTCTTACTATTCATCACGTTGAATATTTCTTGCCACTCCCGTCTGGCCTGCATCGTTTCTGTTGAGAAATCAGCTGACAGTCGTATGGGTGCTCCCTTGTAGGTAATGAACTGTTTTTCTCTTGCTGCTTTTAATATTCTCTCTTTGTCTTTTGCTCTTGGTATTTTAATGATGATGTGTCTTGGTGTAGTCCTCTTTGGATTCCTTTTATATGGGGTTCTGTGTGCTTCCTGGACTTGTAAGTCTATTTCTTTTACCAGATGTGGGAAGTTTTCAGTCATTATTTCTTTAAGTAGGTTTTCAGTATTTTGCTTTCTCTCTTTCTCTGGCACCCTCACAATTCTGATGTTGGTACGCTTGAAGCTGTCCCAGAGGCTCCTTACATTATCTTCACATTTTTGGATTCTTTTCTCTTCTTGCTTTTCCAGTTGAGTGTTTTCTGATTCTTTATATTTCAAATTTTTGACTTGATTCTTGCCTTCCTCTAGTCTGCTGTTAGGTCTCTGTATAATATTTTTTATTTCAGTCAGTATATGTTTAATTTCTAGTTGGTCCTTTTCCATCTCTAGTTGATCCTTTTTCATCTCCTCTTGGGTCTTGCTAACTTTATCCAACTTTTCTAGGATATTCTTGAAAAACCTTATAAGCGTGGTTTTGAACTCTATATCCAGTCGTTCGTTTTCTTTTTCCTTTTTTCTTGTTTTTAATATATTTTATTGATTTTTTACAGAGAGGAAGAGAGAGGGATAGAAAGTCAGAAACATCAATGAGAGAGAGACATCGATCAGCCACCTCCTGCACACCCCCTACTGGAGGTGTGCCTGCAAGCAAGGTACATGCCCCCAACTGGAATCGAACCTGGGACCTTTCAGTCCGCAGGCCGACGCTCTATCCACTGATCCAAACCGGTCTCAGCCAGTCGTTTGTTTTCCTTCATTTCTTTTGTTTGTGATCCCTTCCCTTGTCTCGGCATTTTCACTATGCCGGGAGAACTTCTGTGTTGGATTCAGCCTTATGATACCAGAGTTGCAAAACTGCAAAAGCCTCTGTGTTGAGCTTGGGATGGGTGGAGTCTCAGGGCTTAAGGGATCGCCTTGCCTTCCATTTGGCTCCACCCTCCACGGCCCCCGAGTCTCACATGACTGGGTAATCGCTGGAGAGGTCCCTTTTTACGCATGCCTCTAGACTGCTGCCCCTCCGGGTCCCCTGCACTCCGGGACCATATGAGTCTGAGTCCCCAGGGTTTCGCCAGAAACCGGGGTTTAGTGGAGTTAGAAGTGGCACAGTTGGGAGTGTCTGTCTCCCGCCCACTCGTGAAAGCCAGTGGCACAATCAGCAGTCGGTCTTCTGCGTGCAGTGCCGTGTGTGTCACCAGACTTCTGATCTTTTGCGACTCCCCTAAATTTCCATGTACTTCTCCCTTTTCACAGTCCAAACTCCCCCTGTATGAGTTTCGGCTGGATCTGGGGTTTAGTGTCATAGGATAAGGGGTTCAATGTTGTTGAGAGTCTCCATCTTCCTCCCGCCAGAGAAAGCCAGCCAGGTTCTCTGCCACCCGCTCTCTTCACGTGCGCGTCTCCGTACCTCAGCTTTTTGCAGCTCCTCTGGTTCTCTGTGACCACCCCTCCCTTCCGCCCCCCGCTTTCCTTCTAGTTGTATAATTTCCACTCAGCCAGCTTTCCTGTGGTTCTGGATAATGTCCGTTCTGTCTTTTAGTTGTAGTTTTGAAATTGTTGTGTGAGGCAGCAGTGTAGGTATTTACCTATGCTGCCATCTTGGATTCTCCCAAAAAGTTTTATTTTTATAGGACTTCTTAAATTAAAGCTTTATAAAGATAAGACTTTGGCCCTAGCTGGCTTGGCTCAGTGAATAGAGTGTCAGCCTGTGGACTAAAGGGTCCCAGGTTTGACTCTGGCTAAGGGCACATGCCTGGGTTTCGGGCTTGATCCCCAGTAGGGGCCGTGCAGCAGGAAGCTAATCAGTGATTCTCATCGATGTTTCTCTCCCTCTTCTTTGAAATCAACAAAAATGTATTTAAAAAGTAAAACTTGTTATCTACTTCATTTGAGTAGAATTTTTACTGCAGTCATTAAGAGCTTATTCTGAGCCCGAAATCCAGACATATACCCTGATTAGGAATCAAACCATGACTTCCTGGTTCATAGGTCAACACTGAACCACTGAGCAACACTGGTTGAGTGATAACAGAAGTTTTAAAACTGTACAAATCCTTTTCCAGAAATTCCATGTTTAGGAATGTAAGAATCAATCATGAAAAACAAAGTCATGTATGTAAGAAGAAATTAATAAGGATCTTTAACAAAATATATAAAATAGGAAAGACATGTAAACAATCTAAGTGTCCTACAATAAAATGTTATCTATATATAAATATATAAAAAGCTAATATGCCAAGTATTCCCTTGGGAGTTCCACCAGGAGACCAGGAGTTTAATTGCCTGCTATGATGTGTGCTGACCATCAGGGTGCGGCATGGAATGAAGGAAGGCCTGGCTAGCAGCTGAAAGACCTGGATTAGTCCTGATTGCTCATCAAGCCTAGGGACCCTACCTGTGCATGAATTTTGTGCGCTGAGCTGCTGGAATATATATATGATGCTATGCAGCCATTTAAAACGTTATGAAAGAGCCAAAACTGGTTTGGCTCAGTGGAGAGAGCGTCGGCCTGCGGACCGGGGGTCCCAGGTTCAATTCCGGTCAGGAGCATGTACCTTGGTTGCGGGCACATCCCCAGTATGGGGCATGCAGGAGGCAGCTGATTGATGTCTCACTCTCATCGGTGTTTCTAACTCTCAATCCCTCTCCCTTTCTCTCTGTGAAAAATCAAAATATATTTTAAAAAAATAAATAAAATGTTATGAAAGAATATCTGACATGGAAAGTATCTTCATAATATATTAAATGAAAGAGTTTACAAAATAGTACACATAGTATGTTTGTATTTTGAGAAAATGTATTTTAAAGGCTGGTATTTTTTACATTATATACCCAAGGAATGACATTATCCATTGAATATTGCTTTCTTCTTTTTTTTGGTGTCCATATTTTCCAACTTTTCTTCAGTGAACATACTTAAACATACCATGGTGGTTTAAAATGCCCACAAATTAACAATCTTTTCAAAAAGTGGAGCCTGATCCCTCTCTCCTTGAATGTGAGCTGGATTTAATGACTCGCTTTGAATGGATAGAAAAAAGCAAAAGTGATGATGTGCAACTTCGGAGAGTAGGTCTTAAAAGGCTTCCTCCCTGTTCACTCTTTCAGATCATTTACTCTGAGGAAAGCCAGCTGTCACATCACGAGGTTACTCAAGCAGTCTCATGTGGCAAGGAAGTGAGGCCTGCCAGCAGCCATGTGAGTAAGCCACCTTGGAAACAACCTTCCCATGACTGGTCTTGGCCAACAGCTTGACTGCAACCTCATAAGATGCTGAGCTAGAACCACCCAGTTAAGCTACTTTGAATCCTTAGCCCACAGAAACTGAGATAGTATTTGTTCTTTTAAACCACTAGGTTTTGGAGTAATTTATTATACAGCAATAAGTAATACACATTTCTGTAATTACTGTATTTAAATTGTAAATATTCTTGTATCTAAAATGAACAGAATCTAGTTACACATTAGAGTGTTGCTTTAACATGGCTTATGTCTGTCTGAGTATGTTGTACTTTACATTAGAAATTGTATAGGAACTGAAATGCATGAAACATTAAGGTTCTTATATTCTAAATGTAGTGGTTGTTTTTATAACTAAGACATCTAAATATAGTGCCTTGCACATATCACACAAAAAAGAATAATTGTTTTTAACTCACCACTAAAAACACAAAATATTATATGAACAAGTAGTTCAGTGGTGCTTATGTGAAGTTCTAGAGGATTTCAAAGAATGGACATTCAATGTGAAGACTTCAGGAAGAAAGTGGCACTTAAATAATAATAGGTGGAATTAGTGTCAAGTTTAAAACTGTAAAGGGGGAAACAGTATGCTAAATACGACAGCACAGATTCAAATGAATAATTATAGTGAGTTTAGAGGACAGAAGACCTGTATCAAGAATCAGTGTTTAAAAAAAAAAAAAGAAGCTGTTTTTTTGGAAGTTATATCAAAACTTAAGAAAATCCAATAGATGATTTCTATCACATTATAAGATATCTAGGCTTTTTATCCTAGAAGATTGAGGGTTTTCCATGTTTAAAATGGTCTTCTGATAGATTAATCTAGAGCAGTGGTTCTCAACCTTTCTAATGCCACGACCCTTGAATACATACAGTTCCTCATGCGGTGGTGACCTCCAACCATAAAATTATTTTCGTTGCTACTTCATAACTGTAATTTTGCTACTGTTAACGAATCGTAATGTAAATATCTGTGTTTTCCGATGGCTTTAAACGACCCCTGTATTTTGGTTGTTTGACCCACTCTGGGGTCGCGACCCACAGGTTGAGAACCGCTGATCTAGAGTTTAAGCCAACTTGACCAAGTCAGTATAGTTTAACTCCAAAACAATTCCTACCATAACACAATGCCTGACGATGGAGGAGATATTTAAAAGCATGTAGTGAGTGAAATAATCAAGACTTTGTAACCAGAGAGGAAAGACTGCATTCTGTAAACATAAAAGTAGTTACCATTTATTGAGCATCTATTATGTGTCAGGCCCTTAACTGTGTCGGATGTTTCAGATATTCTATCTGTAATCCAGTTTGGCAAGGTAATCCAACATTATTCCCATTGTACAAATGAGAAACCTAAGACTTGATGGCACTGGAAAGTAGTTGCCATTGAGAAGTTTGCTGACTGCTGATGATCACAGCTAGGATTAATAGTCAGATTGCTCCTTTTAGTACACACCTTTCTCTCCCAACCATGGCTCACCAATGGGTGCGAGGGCTGAACGAATGCACAGTGAAGATAAAGGAAAGCTACTCGGCCAAATTCTGTGTAATTTTAAAACTAAAATTCAACTTTTATCCTTGGACATGGAGGTTTGTGGTTGGTTCTGAACCACATAACATTGTCTACAGTTGAGAAAAATTGTGATGCTGGAAAGAGTGAATGCTTTACAAAAGTATCTGTTATGCGCATCTTCTAACCACCTGTGCAACCTCTGGGCCTCAAGAATCCCTCTACAAATGGAGACAGTGTCTACCTCAGAGGACTGTTGTGCGATGTGAAGTGCAGAGAACCTAGCAACTAGGTTCAACAGACACTTTTACAACTTAAAGTACTCCTTTTCTTGGAAAACAAATATTAAACCTGCACACTTGAGCTGAAATCTTGTACCAATTCCTCTTTGTTCTCCTCCCCCCCATTCATCTTTGTGACCTTTTTTTTTTTAAGGAAGAAGAATGCAAATATTTGTAGACTTAAAACTAGTTAATGTAGCAACTAAAAACTAAAAACAAAAACTAGAAGAGTTAAAATGCCACTCTTGCTGCTGCTCTTTTAATTAAAAACCCTAAAACGGCATACCCACTTGGATGTTACTTAATTAGCAACCAGAGCCTGGCCGTTGAAGCAGTCAACTTAAGCGATGCCAAAACCAAATTCTGTTGACCAACATGGACTCTCTCCCCCTTAAGACCACAGTTACAGCTGGAGTCAAAGAAAAGACTTTTTTTTATCAGGTCCTTCGGTATCCTGTAGGAAAATCAGACAAAAACAGAAGTCAGTTATTTTCTTCGGTCCGCGCATCAGCACTGGAAATAAACCCCTCCCTTGTATTTTTTTAAAAAAAGGTATTTTCTACCTTCCCCAGCCCCTTCCACCATTCCAGTGCGGTCAGGAGACAAGCGGTGGGCTAACGGGTCCACCTGCGACTCGCTAAGGCGAGGCCGCTGCCGCAGGGCCCACTCGGCCCAGATGGAGTCGTAGGGGACCGAGGACGTGGCCCGCGGCGCTCGCGCTCACGGGGCTCCCCGGGCCCTGACGGTCGGGCCGGTACGCACCGGCGCGCAGGCGAGGCGAGTGCGCGGCCGGGGCTGCAGCTTGCGCTGGCGCCGCTTGCGCTGGCCGTTGAAGAGCTTCTGTGCGATTTTGCGCTCGTGGCCGCCAGGCACCGGCCGGTTGGTGCGCAGTTCCCGCTCGCGCCGCGTGCGGCCCTTGCTGTGTCCGGCCCCACCAGCCGGGAAGTCGCGCAGATAGTAGTAATCGAGGCAGTCATACACCTCCTCCTCGGAGCACACCTCGGCTGGCTGCGGCTGCGCCAGACTCGGGGCGTTGGGAAGCGCCGGGTCCATCGCGCCCGGCTGGCCCGCAGCCGGCGCACGCGCGCCTCTGGAGGCGCCGCCCCGCGCTGCGATTGGCTCCGCCTGCGGGGGCGGGATCTAGGCAGACGTCACAGAGCTGGGCGTGTTTCCTGCGGGAAGTCTCAAGCTTCTAGCTGGGTTAACCGTGACCCTTCCCTCTGCCTGTGTCTGTGTGCCCCCGTTGGAGAGGGTCACTTGGCAAAATCCGATCCAGCACTTCCTTTATGTTGATCAAAAATGATAAACCAATATGCACAGCGGAAAGGCCACATGAGGACAGAGCAAGAAGGTGGTCATCTGCAAGCCACGGAGAAAGGCCTCAGGAGGAACCAACCCTGGTGACATCTTTTTTTCCTCTGGAACATCAGGTTTATTACAAAACTAAATACTTTAATAAGAACCCCTATAAACATAGAAGCAAAGGAGAGCAGGGGAGAGAGAATGGCCCCAGGAAAAACAGTTCCAGTCTCTGAAGTTTTCATTCAGGTCGGGTAGAGAGGCAGACTTTCATAAGGAGGATAGCTTCTCTTGACCTCCAGGGGGCTCCAGGCAGTCTTCCAAACTCAAGGTATTTTGGATAAGATGCTTCTGAAGGCATGGAGATGCTGGATACCGTCCTGATGTGAATCCCATGGTCGTTCCAAAAATACAGCATGTATTTCTGGCTTTGCTGTCTGCATCCAGCTTCTGTCTCATCTCTCACACCACATGGCCTGTCTCTCTGGAGCTCAACATCTCTAAAGTTCAACATTTAAAATGCAGAAAGTACTGCTTGATTGCCCCAGCATCTTTGACTGTGGCCATGCTTTGGCTGTCCACTATTGTAAAAAATTATATTGACTTCACTCTTGTCCTTTTGAGATGCTGTTTATCAGTGATGACTTACAGCATAGGAATCTTAAGAAAAACCTAAGAACCCCCAATCCACCCCCTGTGGGCCCTGGCTGTGGCCAGAGGAAGAGGCTGGAGTCCATCATCTTGCTGCCTAGCTTGAAGCCAGTTTTCATTGCTTGTCCCCTCTGGGGCTCCACCAATGCTGCTGCTGCTGCTGCTGTGGGTGGTGGGGGAGCCCCTAGGATCATGTTGGAGGACTGGGCTCAGGGTGGCAATCCTTGATTCCAGGCTGCATTCCTTCCACACTGGCTAGGTAATGGAATTCATCCCTTCCATGCTGGTTGGGTGAATCGTCATCCTTTCTTCTAGTCTGGGGGAATGGCCGTCCTCCCTTGCATGCTGCCTGAGGGAGTGGTGGTCCTCCCAGGCTTCCTGGGGGAGTGGGCATCATTGACTCTAGGCTGAGTGGTGGAGTCCCAGGGTCTCGGCTGTTCTGCCCTGATGTCTGAAACCCCTGCCCTGGGGAAAGACTAATGTTGGGGTTTGGGGAGGCACAGGGCTTTACCCTGATCTTGGGGGTTTCGTGCTATCTAGTATTAGATAAGTGCCCATGATGTTGTTATATATTCTTCCTGTGAGTGATTCCTGTATCTCATGCTACTCATATCCCATGTTCTTCATTATTTGGACTACTTGTGGGTCTAAGTTAACCCAGGGTGACTCGAAGTATGGCCTCAGTTCCTCTGACTGGCCAATGTTGACCCAGTGGTCTTTCATTATATCTTTCATTGTTGGTCTTTAGCTGAGGTTGAGCATTATTAAATTTTGTAAAAGTCTTTGACATTCCAGACAGGAAGTATGGTATAAAGTGCCCATTCAAGATCTTCCTAACTTCTTCAAAAATTTCCCCCACAGCCAAGACCGGTTTGGCTCAGTGGTTAGAGTGTCGGACTGCGGACTGAAGGGTCCCAGGTTCGATTCTGGTCGGGGGCATGTACCTTGCTTGCGGGCACATCTCCAGTGTGGGGCGTGCAGGAGGCAGCTGATCGATGTCTCTCTCTCATCAATGTTTCTGACTTTCTATCCCTCTCCCTTCCTCTCTGTAAAAAAATCAATAAAATATATTTAAAAAAAATTTCCCCCACAAATGGAAGTTCCCCTGTCACCATCCTGTAGAGTGCTACCTCCATGCTCCAGATGTCCATCTTTGGGCCCTCATAGGATTCGAGCTGCAAAATCTCTGGGGCCACACAGGAGATGGTACCACAGAATATACTAAGTTTCTCTTCTATAAATTTCTTACTGAAGCCAAAGTTTGCTAATTTAATACTCATCCTACCGTCTAGAAAAATGTTCTCTAGCTTCAGATCCCAAAGTATGATGTGTCTCTGATGGCAATATTGGGCCACTGATAATTGCTGTGATATGGCTTAGACTTTTTTCTCTATCATGGAGCCACAGTTCTCTAAATAATCAAATAAGATTCCTTCACTAGCCTGTTCTATGAAAATATTGACTTTGTCCTGATGGTAATAACCTCAAACAACTTTGTAATGTTGGGATGATTTAATCTCTTAAGAGAATGAATCTCTTGAAGAACATCAGAGGAACCCTGCCAGGTGACAACTTTCACAGCCTGTGCTGGTGACAATGTGACAGGTCAGCCTAACCTCGGCAAAGGATCCCTTGCCAATGGTGTTGAGGATGAGGTAGTTGCCAATATGGCACTCCTTATTGGCAGAGATGGCTACGAAATCATCAAACATGATGACTTAAAAAAATAAAAAATATTCTCTGAGATCTGTACCGACTGAAGGGGATCAGTGATGAAAATAGAAAAAAAAAGGAGGAGGAGTAGAAGGAGAAAAAGGAGGAGGAGGTAGAGAAGGAGGAGGAGGAAGAGGAGAAAATAAAAAAATAAAGTATAAAAAGAAAAAAAAATTAAGTAAAGAAAAAACAAGAGAGAGAGAAACCAAGATGGCGGCACAGGTGAACACCTAAACTGCTGCCTCACACAACAATTTCAAAACTACAACTAAAAGACAAAACGGACATCATCCAGAACCACAGGGAAGTTGGCTGAGTGGAAATTCTACAACTAGAAGGAAAGAGAGGGGCTCATGGAGACTCGGAGACGCGCGCGTGGGGAGAGTGGGCAGCAGTGTGCCTGGCTGGCTTCCTCTGGCGGGAGGGAGATAGAGACTCCTGACAGCACTGAATCCCTTATCCCACTGCATTGAACCCCAGATCCGGGCGAGACTCATACGGGGGGGAGTCTGCATTGTAAAAAGGGAGTAATGCACGGAAATTTAGGGGAGCCATGAAAAGGCAGAAGTCTGGGGCGCGCACACCAATGCGCGCAGAGAGGACAGACTGCTGATTGTGCTGCTGGCTTTCTCTAGTGGGTGAGAGACAGAGCCTCCCAACTGTGCCACTTCTAATGCACTGAACCCCAGTTTTTTTTTTTTAATATATTTTATTGATTTTTTTACAGAGAGGAAGGGAAAGGGATAGAGAGTTAGAAACATTGATGAGAGAGAGACATCGATCAGCCGCCTCCTGCACGCCCCCTGCGGTTGTGCCCACAACCAAGGTACATGCCCTGACCAGAATCAAACCTGGGACCTTTCAGTCCACAGCCCGATGCTCTATCCACTGAGCCAAACCGGTTTCGGCTGAACCCCAGTTTTGGGCGAGACCCTGGGGACCCAGACTCATATGGGTTCCGGAGCATAAGGGAACTGGAAAGGCAGAGGTCTAGAGGTGTGTGTGTGCGCACAGAAAGGGCTGCAACAATTACCGAGAGACACTTGAGATCCAGGGGCCACATAGGGAGGGGCTGACTGGAAGCCAAAGCTGTCTGCTAAGCCTTGAGACTCCACCCCATCCAAGCTGAACAGAGAAGCTTTTGCAGTTTTGCAAGTCTTGCATCATAAGGCGGATTCCAGCACAGAAGTTCTCCCAGCATAGGGAAAATGCCGAGATGAAGGAAAAGATCAAAACTAAAGAGATGGAGGAAAACAAATGACTGGATATAAAGTTCAAAACCATGGTTATAAAGTTTTTTCAAGAATTTCCTAGAAAAGATGGATAAATTTAGCAAGACCCAAGAGGAGATGAAAAAAGACCAACTAGAATTTAAACATACACTGACTGAAAATGAAGAGACCTCACAGCAGGCTAGAGCAAGGCAAGAATCAAGTAAAAATTTTGAAATACAAAGAAGCAAAAAATACTCAACTGGAAAAGCAAGAAAAAAGAATCCAAAAATGTGAAGATAGTGTAAGAAGAATCTGGGACAATTTCAAGCATACCAACATCAGAATTGTGGGGATGCTGGAAGAAGAGAGAGAGCAAGATACTGAAAACCTATTTGAAGAAATAATGACTGAAAACTTCCCACATCTGCTGAAAGAAATAGACTTACAAGTCCAGGAAACACACAGAACCCCAAATAAAAGGAATCCAAAAAGGACTACACCAAGACACATCATAATTAAAATACCAAGAGCAAAAGACAAAGAGAGAATATTAAAAGCAGCAAGAGAAAAGCAGTTAATTACCTACAAAGGAGCACCCATACAATTGTCAGTTGATTTCTCAACAGAAACTATGCAGGCTATGCGTGACAAGAAATATCCAAGGTGATGAATAGCAAGAACCTACAACCAAGATTACCCAGCAAAGCTATCATTCAGAATTGAAGGTTAGATAGAGAGCTTCACAGATAAGGAAAAGGTAAAGGAGTTTATCAACACCAAACCAGTATTATATGAAATGCTGAAAGGTACTCTTTAAGAAGAGGAAGAAGCCAAGACCAGTTTGGCTCAGTGGATGGAGCGTAGGCCTGCAGACTGAAAGGTCCCAGGTTCGATTCTGGTTGGGGGCATGTACCTTGCTTGGGGGCACAACTCCAATAGGGGATGTGCAGGAGGCGGCTGATCGATGTCTCTCTCTCATCGATGTTTTTGACTTTCTATCCCTCTCCCTTCCTCTCTGTAAAAAATCAATAAAATGTATTTTAAAAAAATGCTACTTCTTTAAAAATAAAAGAGGAAGAAGAAGAAAAAGGTAAAGATAAAAATTATGAACAACAAATACATATCTATCAACAAGTGAATCTAAAAATCAAGTGAATAAAAAATCTGATGAACAGAATAAACTCGTGAATATAATAGAATCAGGAGCATAGAAAGGGAGTGGACTGACAATTCTCAGGGGGAAAGGGGTGAGAGGTGTGCAGGGAGAGACTGGACAATAATCATACACCTGTGGATGAGGACAATTCGGGGGGAGGTAAGGGTAGATGGAGGTGTGGGAGCTGGGGGGAGGAGACCTTGGGGAGAAAATAGAGAAACAAATGTAATAATCTAAACAATAAAGATTAAATTAAAAAAAAAGAAACAATGAAACACACACACACACACACACCAATTATGAGAAATCAAGCCAACTAGTCCAACTCCAACAAGTCACCACCAAGCAGCTTCCTGTGCTCTAATGGACTAAAACCTCATCCCAGCCAGGACCTTATAGAAGTGGTTTGTATTTCCGTCACGATGGCAACCTTACGAGGTCAAAGAAGGAAAAGGACCATTCATGGCTGGGGATAAACCATAGTGTTTTTTTTACTTTTTGGTCTCATGACCCTTATTTTCTGGGGAAAAAAATAAAAGAACCCCCAAAGAATGTCCTGTTTATGTGGGATATTCAATACTGACATTTACTTTTACTAGGAATGAAAATCTGTAAGATGCAGACAAAAATCAACTGTCTGACTTTTTCTCATGCTCCAGGTCTCAGTTCATATATCACCTGTTTAGAGAGGACTACCTTCCTCACCCTGCCCATCACTTTTGTCATCTTCATAGCACTGACCACAGTGTGGCTGATTCTTGTTTACTGTCTATCCTTCCCATGAATGGAAGAGCATGACTATAGTAATCCCTGTGTCTAGCACAGTGCATGGCAACAAAATGTTTTTTTTTTAATATATTTTTTTCAAATATATTTTATTGATTTTTCACAGAGAGGAAGAGAGAGGGACAGAGAGAAACATCGATGAGAGAGAGATATCGATGAGCCGCCTCCTGCATGCCCCCCACTGGGGATATGCCCGCAACCAAGGTACATGCACCTTTCAGTCCGCAGGCCGATGCTCTATCCACTGAGCCAAACCGGTTTTGGCAGCAACAAAATGTTTAATCAACATTTGTTCACTAGATTAATATAAGAGTTTGGGGGAGCAAAAGAAAATATGGCCAACTATTAAATCAAAGAGATTTCTAAAACATCTTAACCACAGTCATGTTCTATCCTCACCCAGTTTTGGGGGTAGATAAAATAAGAAAGAGGAGTTGAAGTCTGGGTTTGCAGGTATGTGGGTTGGTGAGGCAGAAGAAAGTCTAACTGGTAGGAGTCTTGCTATAAAGATTAAAGAAGTTGATTCATCTTTCTAGTAGTACTTGCTAAGGATGCAGTAAATTTGGATCTGCAATGAAGCTGTAAGGTATTTTTACACTTTATATATCCATTTCCAGATGACATAAAGGACTTCTCAGGTGATCCTGAGTAGGCCATTTAGGTGAATTTTTGTGTTACTTAAATGAACCATCTCTTTTAACCTTGCAATGTAGGGATTAGTTAACAATATCCAGTATGGTCCTATCCAGTGCAACTAGAGGGTATCCTTCTGGAGATGTCTTTTTCTTTTTTAAAAAAATATTTTTATTGAATTCAGAGAGGAAGGGAGACAGATAGAAACATCAACGATGAGAGAGAATTACTGATTGGCTGCCTCCTGTGTGCTCCTTACTAGGGATCAAGCCCACAACCCGGGTATGTGCCCTTGACCAGAATCGAACCTGGGACCCTTCAGTTCACAGGCTGACGCTCTATCCACTGAGTCAAAGTGGATAGGGCTGGAGATATCTTTTTGATGGACCATGTATCCAGGTTGTAGACCATGATGTTTGGTGTCTGCATCTCCCAGGAATGTGCTGTGAATGGATTCTCTACAAGCTTGAATAAGTTTCTACCTGTCTATCTCTAAAGCTCATTGTTTCACTATAAAACTCAGGGTCCTGGTGACATCTTGGTCTTGGACTTCCAGCCTTCATAATTGTGAGACAATAAATTTATGTTAAGAAAAAAAGAAAGATAGACTATCCAAGTATCCAATAGGACTGCTTAAAGAAAATGTGGGGCTGTGTATTTCTCCAGAGGACTTTTATCAGCAATTAACATTTTATTAGGCTATTTGATGTCAGGAGAAAGTGTTTAATAATGATGTAAGAGAAAAATTAGTTTCTGAAGAAATGCCTTTAGTATCCCAAGGAAATATTTTTAAAACACGTCTATCTATAAATGAAAGGAAATTCATCAAAATGCTAAAAGTAGAGTGTCTTAAAAATGGCAGTACAGTAAATTACACTGATAATCTTCTAGGACCAAACTGGAAATACAACTAAAATATAGAAAAACCACCTTGAAAAATCAACTGAATACTAGTTGGCGAGAACCCTGATAACCAAGGATGGAAAGTGGGGACTGCGTAGAGACTGGTATGAAATTCAGAAACGTGAAAGGGCTGGCTGAGCTCCCACAGACAGCAGCTGAAGGTCTAGAGCAGTGGTCCTCAACCTTTCTAATGCCGTGACCCTTTAATACAGTTCCTCATGTTGTGGTGACCTCCAACCACAAAATTATTTTTGTTGCTACTTCATAACTATAATTTTGCTACTATTAATGAATTATAATGTAAATATCTGTGTTTTCTGATGGTCTTAGGCTCTACAGCAGCAGTTCTCAACCTGTGGGTCACGACCCACAGGTTAAGAACCAATAGCAGGGACACCTAAGACCATCAGAAAACACAGATATTTACATTACGATTCATAACAGTAGCAAAATTACAGTTATGAAGTAGCAACAAAAATAACTTTATGGCTGGAGGTCACAACAACATGAGGAACTGTATTAAAGGGTAAGCAGCATTAGAAAGGTTGAGAACCACTGGTCTAGAGGGATATCTCAGTGTAGGGGGTTTCCACTGAGAACTCTGGGGTCTAAACTCCTAAATTCTAGGGCTCCTCAGCCTAGAGAACCAGAACTGAGAAAGGTGCCCACATAACATCTGGCTGTGAAAAGAAACAGGTTGCTGTCTGCCAGCCAGGGGTGGGTAGAAAGGTAGGCACCCTCCTAAAGGGCCAGTGCACATTTTGTGTGCAACCATTCACCATGGGCTCTGGCAGAGGGAAGGCAAAGTGAACTGGAGCTGTGTGAGGAGTGTCCAGAGTCGGGGGCTCTGGTGCTAGAGCTCAGAGTGCAGCTATTTTCCTTTGCTTAATCATTCCCTCATGCTGTGGAGGATATCTTTCTTCATGGACCTTTGCTTTCCAGGTGTTTTTTGCCTGGGGAAAAGACAGTTGCTCCACCATGTTGGAAGAACTCTCACCTCATTCTGATCTATAGCCTGAGGCAAATCAAGACTGAGTATCAATTGGACTGTAGGCAGAGGCAGATGGCTAGAAGCTTAGAGTCTTTGATTTCTTCCTGGGCTCGGACTAGAAAGAAGCAGACCCTGTTGCACACATTGGTTTTTTCCAAAGACACCCAGCCACAGCAGAGGGTAGCTACAAGCTATGGATTGCTGACAGCTCCAAACAGGGTATTCAGAGCCAGTCGGAAACAACATCTGACATTATCCTGCCCTAGGGATTGGGAGTCATAGCAGATCTACCTAATACATAGACACAAACCCAAACAAGAAGCCAAGATGGAGAGACAAAAACAAACACACCCAAATGAAAGAACAAGAGAATTCTCCCGAAGAAGAGCTAAATGAAATAGATAAGAAATTTATCAGATATAGAGTTCAGAATAATGATGGCAAAGATATTCAATGGCATGAGAAAAGATAAAGTAACTATGAAAAAAGTTGGAAATAATGACATAGCACTAATAACACATTGAAAGGAATACACAGAAGAATTAGGGAAGCTGAGCTGAGGTTCAGATCAGTGAATCGAAGACAGTGTAGAAAAAAAAATCAGAGAACCAAAAAGAAAAAAAACAATTAAAAAACAGCTCCATTTAAGGGAGCTGTGGGACAATATGTAATGTAACAGTATTCACATAATAGGAGTGCCAGAAGGAGAAGAAAATGAGTAAGGACTAAAAAATGTATTTAAAGAAATAATAGCAGAAAACTTCCCTAACCTGGTGAAGGAAAAAGTCGCACAAATCCAAGAGGCACAGAGAGTCCATGTAAGAAGAACCCAAATAGGCCCATTCTCAGACACATCATAATTAAACTGCCAAAAATTAAAGACAAAGAATCAAGGGCAGCAAGAGAAAAGCAATTGTTACCTAAAACAGAGCTCCCATAAGGCTGTCAACTGATTTCTCATTAGAAATTCTACAGGCCAGAAGGAAATGGCATGAAGTATTCAATGTAATGAAAAGTAAAGATCTGGAACCAAGATTACTATATTCAGCAAGGCTATCATTTAAAATAGGTGGTGAAATAAAAAAAAGGCTAAAGGAGTTTCTCACTACCAAATCACTGTCAAAAATGCTAAAGTAATTACTGTAATGAGAAGAAGAAATAGAGAAATCTAGGTATACAGAATTAAAATAATAATAAATACCTGTCAATAATCTTTAATGTAAATGGATTAAATGCTCCAATCAAAAGACATACGGTAGCTGAATGGACACAAAAACATGACCCAACTATATTATGTCTACAAAAGACCCACCTCAGAACAAAGACATTCTCAGGATGAGAGTGAAGGGATGGGAAAAATTTTTCCATGTAAATGGAAACAGAAAAAAAATAAGCTGGGGTAGCAATACTCATATTCAACAAAATGGACTTCAAAATGAAGGTGATCACAAGAAACAACAAAGGCCACTACATAATACTAAAGGGATTGATCTAAGAAGTGGATATAACATATATATCTACCCAATTCAGGGGCACCTAAATATGTAAAAAAATGTCACCAACTTCTTGATGACTTTAAGGGAAGATGAACAGCAATACAGTTATAGTAGGGGTCTTTAACACCCACTGACTTCACTGGATAGAACTTCCCTATAAAAAATTAACAAGGAAAATAGTGACTCTAAATGACATACTGTGTTAGATGGGTTTAATTGACATTTATAGAACATTTCACCCCAGAGCTTCAGAATTCTCAAGTGCCCATGGGTCATTCTCAAAGATAGACCACTTGTAAGGACACAAAACAAGTCTCTACAAGTTCATGAAGATTGAAATCATATCAAGCATCTTCTCAGATCACAATGAAATGAAATTAGAAATCAACTACAGTAAAAAGATTCAAAAACATTCAAATACATGGAGGCTAAATAGCATGTTATTAAACAATGAATGGATTATCAACGAGATCAAGAAAGAAATAAAAAACTTCCTGGAAACAAATGAAAATGTACACACAACAACCCAAAATTTTTGGGACACAGCAAAGTACAGTACCTCGAGATACGAGTGCCCTAACATACGAGATTTTTGAGATATGAGCCGTCGAGCAAGCGATTTTTTGCTTTGAAATACGAGCAACATTTGAGATACTAGTAATCGCGCGGATCGGCCGGCTGCACACGACCCACCAGTTTACCGCCACTCGATCATCTCATAGTTTCCCACGCCTCAGTCAGTGTGCTTGTTTACCTCGTTGTCCAAGCATCTTTTGTGCATTTACATACTTTATCACATTTCTTTTTATAACCATGGGTCCGAAGAAAGCGAGTGGAAAGGTCAGTGCTCAGAAGAGGATGAAGTCTATTGCATTAAAGCGTGAAATCATAGAAAAATATGAGCAAGGTGTGCGAGTGGCTGACTTGGCGAGGCAATACGGGTGTAGTACTTCAACGATATGCACTGTGCTTAAACAGAAGGAGTCGATAAAGGGTATAACGCCAGCTAAGGGTGTTACAATAATTTCTAAGCTCTGTAGCTCTTTCCATGAAAAGATGGAGAATCTATTGATGGTGTGGGTGACGGAGAAGCAGCTTAAAGGAGATACGTTAACACAGGGCATCATATGTGAGAAGGTGCGAGCAATTTACGGTGATTTGCTGGAGCAGACCCCGCGCACTTCCACGGATGAAGCATCGAAAGATTCATTTAAAGTCAGTAGAGGCTGGTTTGATAACTTCAGGAAAAGGTCCGGCATTCACTCCATTGTCAGGCATGGTGTGGCAGCAAGTTCGGAAGTGAAGGCAGCTGAGGATTACCTCAAAACTTTTTCCGAACTGATAGAAGCCAAAGGATATATTCCCCAGCAAGTCTTCAATTGTGATGAGACAGGGCTTTTCTGGAAGAAGATGCCAAATAGGACTTATATAATGGCAGAGGAGAAGGCGATGCCAGGCCACAAACCCATGAAGGATAGGCTCTCGCACTGTGCACCAATGCGAGTGGTGACTGCAAGATCAAGCCTCTGCTCGTATAGCATTCAGAAAACCCCAGAGTCTTTAAGTCACATAAGATTTTAAAAGATAAACTGCAAGTTATGTGGAGGGCAAACCCGAAGGCATGGGTCACCAGGCAGTTCTTTGTGGAGTGGGTAAACCTGGTTTTTGGCCCTTCGGTTAAGAAATATCTACAGGAAAACAACCTAACTATGCAAGCCCTCCTCGTCCTCCACAATGCTCCTACTCACCCACTGAATCTCAAAGATGAACTCCTCGAAGAGTTCAAGTTTATAAAGGTTGTCTACCTACCTCCCAACACCACTCCTATCCTGCAGCCCATGGATCAGGAGGTGATTTCTCATTTTAAAAAGCTGTACATCAAGCACCTGTTCCGGCGCTGCTTTGAGATGACGGAGAACACAAGCTTCACCCTTCGAGTGTTCTGGAAGAACCACTTTCACATCATGCTATGCCTCAGAATTATTGATCAGGCCTGGTTGGGTGTTACAACAAGGACTTTGACCTCTGCATGGAAGAAGCTGTGGCCTGAGGCCGTAGCCGAAAGGACCTTCGAAGGATTCGAACCCGAGGTGCCAGTGGAGGAGGAGATAGTGTCTCTGGGAAAATCCATGGGCCTGGAGGTGGATGAGAGAGATGTGAATGAGCTCGTTGAGGAGCACTCTCTGGAACTCACCACAGAGGAGTTACAAGAGTTTCAGTCTCAGCAACATGCGGAGGTTCTCCAAGAAATTGGTTTTGAGCAGGAGCCAGAGGTGAAGGAGATCTCTACAAGTGAGATAAAGGAGATCTTAGGAATGTGGGAGAGGGTGTCACACTTCGTGGAAAAGAAACACCCCGAAAAAGTTGCTACTGGTCGTGCATTGGAGTTGTTCAATGAAACTTGCCTCACCCATTTCAGAAACATTCTGAAAGGGAGGAAGAGGCAAACCTCCTTGGACACGTTTTTTTTGAAATCGGCCAAAAATGCAAAGACCAGTAGCAATTAAGTTCAGTGAAGATTAGTTAAGTTACATTCAGTTTAGGGATAAAGTGTAGCATTAAGAGTGTAACAAGTAGGTAAATACACTTTATAAAACCAGTTTATTCCTTTACATTCTCTTTTATTATGTTTTTATACAATATTTGTCATTTATAAATACATTTTTCTTATTCAAAAACACGTAACAAGAACAACTGGGGTGGCATTTTGGGGGCTGGAACAGATTAGTGGCATTTCAATTGATTTCAATGGGGGAATTTGCTTTGAGATACGAGCAACTTGATATACGAGCAAGGTTACGGAGCGAATTAAACTCGTATCTCGAGGTACCACTGTATTACAATTGTTCCTTTCCCCCCCCCTATATCTCCCCTCCATCCCATCTTTCCCCATCCTTTGCCCTTACCCTCTCCAATTGTCCTGCCGTTCAGAAAGTAACCACCATCCTGAGGTGGAAACTCTTAGTGCACCCCTTTGTGGGCTTTGTGCAAGTCTTGTTGTAATTAAGCCTTGATTGTTGTTGGTATCACTGGGAGGAATTGATCTCCAGGCCAATTGGCTGTGAGGATCAGCTGTGTCTATGTTAGGAGAACTTCTGTACTGGAGACACCCTTATGAGACAAGACTTGCAAAAGTCTCTGTGCTCAGCTTGGTTGGGGCGGAGTGTCAGGATGGAGCAGATAGCATTGGTTTCCCATCAGCTCTGCCCTAATAGGCCCCCGTGTCTCAGTGTCCCGTGGTAAGTGCCACAAGCACCTCTGAGAGAAAGCCATCCTTACGTTCTGCCCACTGCCAGACAGTCCAGTTTCTCCCCGAATGAGTCTGGGTCCCCAGAGTCTAGCCTGGAACTGGAGTGCAGTCCGAAGCTTTTGTCTCCTTCCTGCTTGAGACAGCTAGCCGCGTACTCAGTTGCCCTCCCACTCTGCGTGTGCACCTTGGTACCTTTGCCTTCAGCAGTTCCTCTGAGTTTCAGTGTGCTTTTCTCTTTCCTGATAGTCCAATTTCTCCCCAAATGAGTCTGGGTCCCCAGAGTCTCACCCAGAACTGGAGTTCAACGTAGTCGGGAGCTTTTGTCTCCCTCCCACTTGGGAAAGCTCAGCCGTGCACTCAGTTGCCAGTCCTCTTCGAGCGCGCGTCTCAGTACCTATGCCTCCTGCACCTCTGAATCTCAGTGTGCTTGTCTCTTTCCTTCTAGTTGTAGAGTTTCCACTCAGCCAGCCTTTCTGTAGTTATGGATGATGCTCGTTTTATCTTTTAGTTTTAATTTTGAAATTGTTGTGCAAGGCAGCAGTTTAGGTGTTTACCTATGTCGTCATCTTGGTTTTTGCTCTGTGATTTTCTTTTTAATAGATGGGAAATACTTCTCTCTCTCTCTCTTTAAAGGACTTCCCAGGTATTTGATCCTGATGAATTTGTCTGTGACCAAGATGCTGGTCTGAGTTTTTTTTCCTGCATTATGAAGCTTTATCCCTGGTGGGGAGTGGCCTACATACCTCGCACTGAGGACAATTTTGGTGGTTCTTTAAATGAACAAGTCTGCTCAGGCCTGAGACTCTTCCCCATCCTAGCTGAGCGCAGAAGCTTTTGCAATTTTGTAAGTCTTGTATCATAAGGCTGACTCCAGCACAGAAGTTCTCCGGGCATAGACACAGCTGATCCTCACAACCAATTGGCTTGAAGGTCAATTCCCCCTATTGATACCAATAACAATCAAGACTTAACTACAACAAGATTGTACACACAGTCTACAAAGGGGTGCACCAAGAGTATCCACCTCAGGTAACTGGGGAAGTGGAGCTACTGTACCATATAGAACACCTAGCACACAAAGCTATTCTATCAACTCAGGGAAGTAGTGAAAATGTGAGACAAAGAAACAGATCACAAACAAAAGAAATGGAGGAAAACAAATGACTGGATATAAAGTTCAAAGCCATGGTTATAAGGTTTTTCAAGAATTTCCTAGAAAAGATGGATAAATTTAGCAAGCCCCAAGAGGAGATGAAAAAGGACCAACTAGAAGTTAAACATACACTGAATGAAATAAAAAATATTATACAGAGACCTAACAGCAGACTGCAGGAATGCAAGAATCAAGTCAAAGATTTGAAATATAAAGAAGCAGAAAACACTCAACTGGAAAAGCAAAAAGAAAAAAGAATCCAAAAATGTGAAGATAGTGTAAGGAGCCTCTGGGACAACTTCAAGTGTACCAACATCAGAATTATGGGGGTGTCAGAAGAAGAGAGAGAGCAATATACTGAAAACCTATTTGAAGAAATAATGACTGAAAACTTCCCTCACCTGGTGAAAGAAATAGATTCATAAGTTCAAGAAGAGCACAGAACCCCAAACAAAAGGAATCCAAAGAGGACCACACCAAGACACATCATCATTAAAATGCCAAGAGCAAAAGACAAAGAGAGAATCTTAAAAGCAGCAAAACAGTTAATTACCTACAAGAAAGCACCCATAGGATTGTCAGCTGATTTCTCAACAGAAACTATGCAGGCCAGACAGGAGTGGCAAGAAATATTCGAAGTGATGAATAGCAAGAACCTACAACCAAGATTACTCTATCCAGCAAAGCTATCATTCAGAATTGAAGATCAGATAAAGAGCTTCACAGATAAAAAAAAACAAAAAACTAAAGGAGTTCTTCAGCCCGAAAGCAGTATTATATGAAATGCTGACAGGTACTCTTTAAGAAGAGGAGGAAGAAGAAAAAGGTAAAGATAAAAATTATGAACAACAAATACATATCTATCAAGAAGTGAATCTAAAAATCAAGTGAATAAAAAATCTGATGAACAGAATAAACTGGTGAATAGAATAGAATCAGGGGCATAGAAAGGGAGTGGACTGACAATTCTCAAGAGGGATGGGTAAGGGGGTGCAGAGAGAGACTGGACAAAAATCGTACATCTATGGATGAGGACAATGTGGGGGAGGTAAAGGCAGAGGGAGGTTGGGAGCCAGGTTGAGGGGAGCTGTGGAGGAAAAAAGAGGAACAAATGTAATAATTTGAACAATAAAGGTTTATTAAATTAAAAAAATAAAATAAAAGCTGCTATGTATATGGAGAAATTGGTAAAGGCCACACAAGCTATGGGAAGACACATGCTCAAGAAATACTTGGGAAGACCTTAAGCTTTCACCTAGGGCTGATCCCAACCCTCAGAGAAGAACCAGATAACTAGTGAAGGACTGTTCAGCAAAGACCTAGTCTGCGAAAACTAGGAGATAGAGTCTTTCAAATGACCAATTTTCAGAAACATGAACAAAATTACAAAGCATACAAAGAAATAGGAAAAAATGGCCCATTCAAAGGGAGATATATTGGCAAAAACTATCCCCGAAGAAGCACATGAATTGGACTTACTAGATAAATATATTTTTTCATCATTGGCTTAAATATGCTGAAAGAGATGAAAGAAAACATAGACAAAGAACTAAAGGAAATCAGGAATATTGTATAAAATAAAATAACAATATAAAAAAGAGGTAGGATTTGTTAAAAAAAAAAAAAGGAACCAAATTCTGGGTCTGAAAAATAAAATATCTGAATTGAGAAATTTATTAAAGGAACTCAATAGCAGGTTTGAGCAGCAGAAGTGAACTTGAAGACAAGACATAAAATTATCAAATCTGAGTAGCAGAAAATAAGTGAACAGAACCTATGCAATTTATGGAGCATCGTCAAAAGTACTAATGTATGCATTATGGAAGTCTCAGGAGAAGAGAAAGATTATTTAAAGACATAGTGACCAAGAACTTTATCAATTTAAGAAAATACATGATTCTGAAAATCTAAGAAGCTAAATAAACTCTGAACAGTATTAAACCTAAAGAGACTACACCAAGACATATTATAATCAAACTGTCAAAAAAACAATTTTGAAAGCAGCAAGAGAAGAGTAATTCATCATATACAAGAGATCCTTAATAAGATTATCAGAACATCAGCAGCTTGGTGGCATGAGAGGTCCTCCTGGCCTCTCCCTTTGAAATTACAAGTTGGACAGCTATAATTCAACAGAGGATTCCCTGCTCAACACACAAACATGTTTGAGAAATCCTTGCATTGGAACTTCTGAAGGTTGGTGTATCAGAGTGAACAAGGGAGGAGGGAAGTAGGAAAGACAGAGACAGGTGCCATAGACACAGCCTGGAGCTCACTGCAATAGCAGGGGAGGAGTCAGGTTAGAGCAATCACACTGGGGAGGTGTAGAATCAATCAACATTTCTGCCACATATTGTGGCTGAACCCAGTGATAGGGACAGAGATGGAATACAAAGGTGGGGCAACTGTGGTCTAGCAGCCACCATTATCAGGCAGAAAACAAAGCCATAGACACATGGATATATCTTTTTACATTCCCAGAGTTGATCTCTCTTCACCCTCCCAGAGTTCATCTCCCTTCATCCTTCCAGAGCTCATAATGAGGTGCCAGAAGAAGCTATTGCAGGAAAGTGTCAGGTTACAAAGCACATTTTTCATAGCCTTAAGGACTGGAGAAGAGAAAACATTTCTTCTTAAATGGCAGGCACACACTGTGGCTAATCCCAGTGACAAAAAGAGATACAGAGGTGTAGCAGCTGAGGTCTGGAAGCTACTATTATTGGGAGAACAAAGCCAGCTCTACCAGCTAACTTCACTCCAACCCATCACAGTGGAGCCCAGTGGAGGCACCTGGGACATCTCAGTACAGCTCTGTGGGCAGCATCTAGTTGTAGGAGGCAGCACTGTTATCTTATGGGCCGAGTCCCATTGCCCATCACATTCTCCCACAAGGGTGAGCCCTCAGACTGAAGTGACTTGGTCACAGAGGTGATGCCCACATCCCCAAGGAATACAGGGTATTTTCCACAGCCAAGGTGATACCACCCTCAGAGATCCCCCAAACCCCAAGAGTGCAAGTAAGGGAAAATAGAAACCTGATGGTCAAATAAACAAACAACAGAACAACCATAACAATAAAATTGCACTTCATCGCCACTTACTGGAAGACAAAAGGAACACCCTTCTGTTACAACCTGCTAAATGGAGAAGTGTTACTCTTTAAAAAATCAGATTTCATTCCAATAAATACTTAGGCAGAGAAATAATAAAATACCATGAATAACCAAGATTAAAAAGGTATCTCAGAAAGAAAATGAACAATCTTCAGAAAAAGAAAGAACTTGCCGAAACCGGTTTGGCTCAGTGGATAGAGCATCGGCCTGCGGACTGAAAGGTCCCAGGTTCCATTCCCGTCAAGGGCATGTATCCTGGTTGCAGGCACATCCCCTGTAGGGGGCGTGCAGGAGGCCGCTGATCCATGTCTCTTTCTCATCGATGTTTCTAATTCTCTATCCCTCTTTCTTCCTCTCTGTAAAATATCGATAAAATATATTTTAAAAAAGAAAAAAGAAAAAAGGAAGAAAAAACTCTATGAGAATTATTTGATTCCATCACAAAAAGCAATATAAGAATAATGGGTATACCAGAAGGAGGAGAGAGGGAGAAGGGAACAGAGCTTATTCAAACAAATAATTGAGCAGAACTTTCCAAATTTATGGAAAGAACTGTATCCTAGAATCCAAGAACAAAATAGAACACTTAATTATCTCAATACAAAAAGTCCTTCTCGTCAGCCACCCGCCGGCGGGGACAGGTCTGCCGCCTCGCTCCTGTGCAATCCATTTCGTGCATTGGGCTTCTAGAATTATAATAAAACTGTTAAAAATTAGTAACAAAGATTTCTCAAGTCAGCCAGGAAAAGAAATCCCATTGGATTATTATAGAATTTTTCAGCAGTCACTCTCAAGCTAGGAGAGAGTGGGATCAAATATTTAAATTATGGAAAAGAGAAATCACTAAGAGTAATAAATCCAGCAAAGTTATGCATTAGATATGAATAAGAAATAAAGACTTTTCCTGTCATATAGAAACTAAGGGAATTTGCCACCACAGACCTGCATTATAGGAAATACTAATTTACAAAAGAAATTAAAACTATGAAAAAACTAAACATGCCCTGGCCGGGTGGCTCAGTTAGTTGAGTGTCATCCTGTACACTGAAGTTTTACCTCAAACAAAAGACAAAAGAATACGTAACCATGAGTAAGATGACTAAAAGAGAGAAGTAATCAATTATAATCCTTCTTTAGATAGAGTAATATTTAACATAAAAGTTAAAGGGGGCAAAACATTTTTAAAAAGAAGACAACAGTTCCTGCAATTTGGGAATGAATCATAGCATAAAATATAAGTTGTGACAACAAAAACATAAAAGGGGTCCAGCACAGTGGCTCAGTGGTTGAGCAATTGACCTATAAACCAGGTCACGGCTTGATTCCTGCTCAGGGCATATGCTGGGTTGCAGGTTCAATCCCCAGGAGGGGGTGTGTGTGGGAGGCAGATGATCAATGATTCTCTGTCATCATTGATGTTTCTCTCACTCCCTCTCTTTTCCTCTCTGAAGTCAATAAGATATATAGGAAAACCCTGGTCAGGTAGGTCAGTTGTTAGAGCATGGTCCCAATATACCAAGGTTGCAGTTTGATTTCTGGTCAGGGTACATATAAGACTCAAGCAATGAATGTATCAATAAGTGAAACAATAAATCGGTGCTTCTTTTTTTTTTCTCTCTCTCTCCTTCCCCCTTCCCCTCTCTCTGAAATCTATAATAATAAAAGCATAATATGCTAATTAGATCGGAGACCCTTCCGGACAACCTTCCAGAGGAAGCTGGGCTGCGAGGGAATCCCGGTTCCCGGGAGCTAGAGGGAAGCCAGTTCTGGCAGCCGGGGGAAGGAAGGCCTGCCCTTGCAGGAATTTTGTGCATCGGGCCTCTAGTCAATCAATAAAAAAATATACAGTAAAGTGGGGAGAAAATTGATAAGTGAGGTTCCAGAGAAGGCAGGAGGAGAAGAGATTCCCTAGATGGGGTATTAGTACTCTCTTTATAACTTGAGGGCTGGTGGGAAGAAAGGTGGAATACAGCATAATGTGTAGCTTTAGGGGTCAACATTTGAGGGAGTTTCTCTCTAATAGTTCCTGAGTTTTTTGAAATATGAGATGGGGTCACTACTACAAGTGAGGGACAAATGCCTGGGATAAAGGCCATGTAGAGCACAGAGAAGCATCTGGGGAACCTGGGAAATAAAAGGCTGGCTCAAGACATGCATGCAACCTCTTGAATGCATCAGGGGTACAGTGGAGGGTGGCATTCCAGAAGTTACAACCCCAACCTGTGTGATTACCAGGGTCTTTCTGTTGTCTATCTGACTGGGTCTGCACATTTAGAGGGGCCAGCTTCCTTTTCCTTCTTTCCAACCTATTTCTTTTCTCTCTTCCATTGCTTTCCTTGGCAGGTGAAAATGATGTTTATTGTGCGAGATATCTATTGATTGCCTCTCAGCTCCAAATCCACCCTTCATGACCTGCTTCCCAAACATGGAAATGGGTCCAAATAAATGTTTTCTTTGCCAGTTGATGCAAATCAAACATTGCCAGTAGAGGGTGCTGGAGAGACACTGCAAGAGGAAAGTCTTTTCTTTCAGGTTCTTACTAATCTTCACAGGCACGATTTCCTAGCACCAATTTCCTGCAGTCCATCAGCACATGTTGCCCAGCAGTTTTCCCAAGCATCCACCTAGGGGGCGTTGCAGTGGAGTGCCTCCAGTGAGACATTTCTTCATTGAAAGCTTAATCTAGGACCTGGAAGGATGGATTTCCAGCAAATTCCAGAGGGTGAATTTTGGCATGCTCAGCCAGTGCTGCATCACAATGACTTCTCTGCCATTCAGTTACCCATGACTGTGCTCCCTTCTAAGAAGGATCTGAATCTCAACCCTGAGGAGGGTGTAGGGTTCCCTTCCTTGGGCACTCAATTTCAACCTATGGATAGTACCTATTCCTTATATCTGTTATTCTTATATTCTTTGAAGTTTTCTATTTTTACTCTGATCCTCTGTTAAAATTATTCTTTATATTAAACTTTACCTGTTCAATATCTGTGTGGTTTATATCTCCCGGTTGGATCCTGTCAAATAGAGAATTGGTATCAAGAGTGGTTCCAGGAGATAGATTCACAAAGATGGCTTTTGGATGGTCATGCTTTTGGCCTTGAGTGCAGTGCTGAACAGTACTCCTGTTCAGTGAAAAATGGGATACTGGTAATTTATGACATGAAGTGACATCACAATGAATCAAGCTATCACTTGTTTATTGTGATGAAATGCCAACTGAAGCACATGCCTTGGATGCTAAATGGCTGCTGCACTTGACAGTTATGGCAGGAATGATGATTATGAAGATTGTGGTGTGGGATGGGTCTTTGTGAGTACACTTGAGCTCTTACAGAGAGGAAAATCAACAAGGTCAAGCCTTTAATTCTCAACTTAAGCCATGGTCTAAGAACCAGAGAGTTGCCAGGATAGCCCTAAGAGAATCATTTCTTGTAGCCACAATTTGAAAATTGAACCCAAATTTAAGTATGTGGGCTGCTGAATTACAGGAGTTAAATTCAGAGTTCCACCAAGTTTCTCAGGTGCAAGTTGGGATATTAACTGGTAAAGAATGGGATCCTAAAATTTGGAATGGGAACATGTATTTGGACCCAGATGAAATTGATAATCTCTCATGGAAGTGGAGAAACCAAAGGGGTGGATTATGCCAGCTATTAATTTATTGCCTCTCAGCTCCAAATCCATTCTTCATTGCCTGATCTGCTAAAATAAAGATGGGCCCTGCCTGGCTGTTCAGTGGTTAGAGCAGGGTGGGAAATGTCCAGCTCACAGGCCGTATAGGGCCCACGAAATCATTTGGTCTGGCCCTGCCAAGGCATTAGGGGTGAGTTATTTAAATGTTTGATCAAATATAGCAGGCTATTTTTTTTAATATAGCAGGCTAATTTTTAAGTTTATAATTTTGTATGACCTGCAAATGATGTTAAAATATCCAAATGGCCCTTGGCAGAAAAAAGGTTCCCACCCTTGGGTTAGAGCATTGACCTGCAGACTGAAAAGTTGTGGGTTTGATTCCTGGTCAAGGGCACGTACCTCCGTTGCAGGTTCAATTCCTGGTCGGAGCATTAGTGGGAGGCAACTGATAGATGTGTGTCTCTCATAATGGTGTTTCTTTTTCTCTCTCTCTTTCTCCTCCTTCCGCCCTCCCCTCCTCCTGCTTCTACTCTCCAAAAACCATGGAAAAAATATCCTCACTCCTCAGGTGAGTATTAAAAATAAAATAAAAAAATAAAGATGGGCCCTTTAAATGTGTTTTCTTTGCCAGCTAATATGATATCCAGCTTTGTCAATAGAGGGTATGGGGGAGATATTGCAGGAGGAAGTTCCCTTTCTGCTTCTGGTACACTCCTGTTGGCAGACTCCTATGACATGGAGAACTTTTCCAGTCCTCACCTCTTGCTTCACAGGTGCTTCCTTCTCCTGGATGCTGGTTCCACTCAGTCACATAGGCTAGAAACTTGAGAGTCATCTGAAACTTTTGTTTCCCCTGATGTCCCATGTACTGATCACAGGCTAAGTCAATTCTGTCTGCTGAACATTTCTCATCCTCCCTTCCCTCTGTCCTTCTCTCTTCTGCCCTCTCCCCCTCCCCCATTCCCACTCCTAATGCTTCAGTTCAAGCTTTGCTTGAAGGGTTTAGATAGCTCCTACCCTGCAGCCAATGCCTGTATTTTCACCTCAAATTAATTTATTCTCCACATTTCAGAATGATTTAATTAACATCTGATCTGGTTGCTCCCAGTTTAAATTCCTCAAATGGGTCCCCATTGTTTATAACAGTGGTCTCCAAACTTTGTTCCTACACCTCATTGCTAAAACATTTTTGAGTGTATAACCATAATATACGTACTTCTTTACTTAAAATTATCAAAGTAACAAAATGTGTACAAAAAGATAAATGTAAATGGACAAGGTAAAAATAAGTATAGAAGTTCTAATATTGTCTTTCCACATCTCAATAGTTATTTTTGGAATCTCCCTAGAAGCATTTGCCTGCTTTGGATATCACTAATTAATTGGACAAAAGAACTACTTAGCTTGTCATACAAAACTCTCACGATAATTCCTATTTGACATTAAAACTTGGCTTAAAAACTGCCTCACCTGTACCACCTTCTCTTTCCTAGTTGAAGCTGGAGACTTTTTATCTGAAACCCTGTAGTCCTTTTTCCATAAAAAATGTGTGTGTGTGTTGGCAACAGTTGTAATACAAATAATGCAATAATTAATAATACAAGAATAAACTTTCATCTTCTCACAACTGTAACCCTACTTTTGCTCATCCTGTATATATATTTATGAACATTCATTGTTAATGCTTAGAAACTGATTGATAAGCTTCCTCAGGCTTTAGAAACCACTCTTAGAACAAATACTAAAGAAGTACAAAGTATCATTATTAATAAAAGTAGACAGAGATGACCATGAGTCAATAATACTTTGCACTTCAATCACCTTCCAACAGAGCATTCCAAAGGGCTGGATATATCTGAACATCAAACCTTTCCACATAGATCAGGAGGCTCTGTAATTATTACTTCTCTTAAGATCTGAGTATGACCCTTACCAGGTCATAATCAATAACTATTTTCCAAATCACAGAGGTGATATTGAATAATACTTAGTCAGGAAGCAGGTATTGCATTGGCTTGTCTTAAGTTCGTGGCCTAGGCAGATGGAGTATTGCAGAAATGTGGGTTGTAAACACTCATGTGCACACAGTGCAGGTGGAGGTGGGGGGATGGGCGTTGGACATGGTAAAACCAGCAGAAGGCAGGCTGGTAGAAAAGACGTTGGCATTCTCATTAGGCAAGGTTCTGACCTTTCCCTTCCTTACTAGCTGTGTGACACCCATGGCCTTAATTTCCTCTTCTAGAAAATGAAGATTATAATTTCTACCTTGATGAGTTATATGTGGAATAGACAAACTAATATGTGAAAAATATCCAGTTCATAATAGGTTGTGAATAGTATTTCCTATAACTCATTCTTAATAACTACTTAACTTAAAAATGTTATAATGACTATTGTTTTTGTAAAAATAATTTGTAATTATATAAAATCAAGTCGTATATAAAAATATACAGAAGAAAGTAACAAATTATGAAATTTCCTACCACCAATAAATAATTATTTTTTAACATTATGTGATAACTCTGTACTAATGTAGATAGATGGGTGGATTAAAAATAACTACATATTTTATCTTTGTTTTAGTTTAAATTATGTTAACTTTAATTTTACTTGATATAATAGAAACTGATGCAACTAAAGTAAGATGAAAGATTTTTTGAACTTAAGATAAAGTCTTATATACAGTGACATTTGTTTCTTCAAGATTCATTGAGGTTATAAAGATATTGGAGCCCATCCGGCATGGCTCAGTGGTTGAGCGTAGATCTATGAACCAGGAGGTCATGGTTTGATTCCATAATCAAGGGACATGCCCGGGTTGCAGGCTCGAGGCAGTCTATCAATGATTCTCATCATTGATGTTTCTATATCTCTCTCCCTCTCCCTTCCTCTCTGAAATTAATAAAAAAGTGATGATTCTTTTTAATCTGCAGTTTGCATTTTAGCTTGCATGTACATGCTTTATTTATGGAATTGTTCCATGCTTTTATACTTGGATGATATTTTTCTGGGTGGAATATCCTTGATTCACTCTCCCTTTTCTTCATTTCTTTGAGCTATGACTAGCAGTACCTGGAGATGGCTGTGGCTATGGAGAGTACTGAGGCTAGCTGAAGGTTTTTCTTATGTATAAATTATGTTTTCCTGCCTGAAGGCCTGTGGAATGCTTTCTTTATTTTTGAAGTTCAGTAGCTTACCCAGGGTTGGCTCTGGGCCAGTCATTCTATATTAATGTTTTCAGGTATATAGTGTGCCCTTTGACTGTTGATTACCTTCTCCTGTATCTCTGTATACTTTTCCTGTTTCGTTTCTTAGGTTCTCTGCCTCAGGGTCACCAGTTGACAACCTGAAGTTGGATCAGCTCTTTCTAGTTTCCATAATTATTTACTTTTTAGGTGATTTAATATAATTTTTAAGCCTCTGGCTTTACTATGATTATCTCAAGCATTTCCTCTGTTAATAATTTTAATTGTGATCATGGTAATTCTCTTCTTTGTTTGTAATTGATTTAATGATGGTGTTTTGGTCCTCTTTGCTTCCTTACTTCTGTAAATCTCCTTTTTCATCTCATTGGCATAATTTTCTTGCTTTTGTGCTCTTAGCTCCTGATTCATCTATAGTGCAAAGCACTTGTTGGGGACATTTCCTAGTTTTGCGCTACATTTTCTTACAAATACGGTTCTAATTGTTATGGCCTATCTAGGATTAGTCCTCTTCTCTGTCTATCCTGTGGCTAGGTGATCTCTTCTATCCTTTGACTTCGAATGCCATGTACATGCTACTGACAGGGGTATTCATACCTTTAACCCACACCTATCTTTTGGACTCAAATTTCTACTGATTTCTTGATATTTCCATTTATATATCTAATATGTATATCAAAATTTAAATGTTCTATATGAAACTCTGGGTTTTTATCTGTCATCTCCCAGTCACCTGTTCCTCCCTCAATCGTCTCCATCAGAGTAAGTGGCCCCAAGACAAAGGCCTCAGAATCATCCTTCTCCTCATACCTTAAATATAATCCACTACCAAGTCCTGATATTTCTTACCTTCCAAATGTCTTCTATCATTGTGCATGTCTTTCATCTCCACTGCATTGTCATATCTTGCCTGGATACTGCGCTGACTCCCAGCTGGCCTCCCCTCTAACACTGTTGACCCCTATAACTTATTCTCCATTCAGAAACCAGGATGTGGTGGTTTAAAACTTGTCTACAAATTCTTCAATACTTCTGTAATCAAGAGATGGAATCCAATTCTCCTTCCTTTGAATATGGACTTAAGTCACATGCTTCTAAGATTAGAATGCTTATGATTTCCAAGGCTAGGACATAAAAGTGATTGGCTTCCACCTGCTCTCTTTCCTGGGATGATTGCTCTTGGAACCCATTTGCCATTCCTTAAGAGAGCTCAGATCATGTGGAGAGGTTACATGTAAGTGTTCCATCTGACATTCCCATCTTAGGTTCCAGTAGACAGTCCATAATAACCAGATATTTGAGTGAGAAAACCTTGAGATGACTCCAGCCCCAATTACTATTTAAAAGCTATAGTTTAAAGCATGAGAGACCTTGAGCAAGAACCACCTAGTTGAGTACAGTCAGCCTCCAGAACTGTGAGAAGAATATGAGTGCTATTATTTTACACCACTAAGCTTAGGGTGGTTTGTTACACAGCAATAATTGATACACAGAGTGATTTTCAAACATAAACTGAATTATATCATCCCTCATTGACAACATTTAAGGTTTAATATTAAGATTAAAATAACATAAAAACCAAATCCTAGCTAGAAGATGGACTTGCCTGGCATCTTATAGCCTTTCCCTCTTGCTCATTGTACTCCAGACACATGAACTTACTTTTCTGCTTTGCACATGCTCTTCCCTGCATGAAATGTACTTCCCATTCCTCTTGCCATCCCTGGATCTTTCTCAAACTTTTGGCCTCAGCTCAAGCATTATTTCTGCAGAAGATTTCATTTTCATTCAGTCAAAAGGAAAAACTTACTCTCCTTCCCATGTCATTACCCTGCTTAGTTTCCCCAGAGAAGATATCACACTAAAAAATTAGCTTGTTATTTGTTTATTTTATTTAATAAACCTTTATTGTTCAGATTATTACATTTTTTCCTCTTTTTTCCCCCCATAGTTCCCCTCCACCTGGCTCCCACACCTCACTCTATCCTTACCTCCCACGGCATTGTCCTCATCCATAGGTGTATGATTTTTGTCCAGTCTCTCCCTGCACCCCCTTGACCCCTTTCCCCTGAGAATTGTTAGCCCACTCCCTTTCTATGCTCCCGATTCTATTATATTCACCAGTTTATTCTGTTCATCAGATTTTTAATTCACTTAATTTTTAGATTCACTTGTTGATAGGTATGTATTTGTTGTTCATAATTTTTATCTTTACTTTTTTCTTTTTCCTCCTCTTCTTAAAGAGTACCTTTCAGCATTTCATATAATATTAGTTTGGTGGTGATGAACTCCTTTAGCTTTTTCTTATCTGTGAAGCTCTTTATCTGCCCTTAATTCTGAATGATAGCTTTGCTGGGTAGAGTATTCTTGATTGTAGGTTCTTCCTATTCATCACTTTGAATATTTCTTGCTACTCCTGTCTGGCCTGCATAGTTTCTGTTGAGAAATCAGCTGACAATTGTATGGATGCTCCCTTGTAAATAATTAACTGTTTTTCTCTTGCTGTTTTTAATTCTCTCTTTGTCTTTTGCTCTTGATATTTTAATGATGATGTGTGTTGGTGTGGTCCTCTTTGGATTCCTTTTATTTGGGGTTCTGTGGGCTTCTTGGACTTGTAAGTCTATTTCTTTCATTAGATGTGGGAAATTTTCAGTCATTATTTCTTCAAAAAGGTTTTCAGTATCTTGCACTCTCTCTTCTTCTGGCACCCCCATAATTCTGATGTTGGTACACTTGAAGTTGTCCCAGAGGCTCCTTCACTATCTTAATATTTTGAATTCTTTTTTCTTCTTGCTTTTCCTGTTGAGTGTTTTCTGATTCTTTGTATTTCAAATCTTTGACTTGATTCTTGTATTCCTCAGTCTGCTGTTAGGCTTGTGTATAATATTTTTTATTTCAGTCAGTGTATGTTTAATTTCTAGTTGGTCCTTTTTCAACTCCTCTTGGGTATCGCTAAATTTATCCATCTTTTCAAGGAAATTCTTGAAAAACCTTTTAACTGTGGTTTTGAACTCTATATTCAGTCGTTTGTTTTCCTCCATTTCTTTTGTTTGTAATCTGTTCCTATGTCTCTGCATTTTCACTATGCTGGGAGAACTTCTGTGTTGGAATCAGCCTTATAATACAAGACTTGCAAAACTGCAAAAGCCTCTCTGTTGAGCTTGGATGGGTGGAGTCTCAGAGCACCTTGGCTTTCAGTCAGTCCTGCCCTATGCAGTCCCTGGGTCTCAAGTGTCTCTGTAATTGCTGGAGCCTTCTTGTGTGCATGCGCACACTCAAGTTTCTAGCCCGCTGCGTTTCCGTCTTCCCTGCTGCCCCAGGATCAGTATGAGTCTGGGTCCCCAGGATCTCACCTGAAACTGGGGTTTAGTGGAGTTAGAAGTGGCACAGTTGTGAGGCTCCATCTCCTGTCTAGTCGAGCAAGCCAGAGGCACAATCAGCAGTCCTTCTTCAGGGCACAGTGGCATGCATGCCCCCAGACCTCTGCCCTTTCGTGGCTCCCCTAAATTTCCTGGCACTCCTCCCTTTTCACTGTTCAGACTCCCCCTGTATGAGTCTCATCCAGACCTTGGGTTCAGTGCCGTAGGATAAGTGGTTCAGTGCAGTTAGGAGTCTGCATCTCCCTCCCGTCAGAGGAAGCCAGCCAGGTACTCTGCCGCCTGCTCTCTCCACATGCACGTCTCTGTACCTCAGCTCTCTGCAGCTCCTCTGAGTCTCTGTGAGCCCCTCTCTTTCCTTCTAGTTGTAGAATTTCCACTCAGCCAGCTTTCCTGTGGTTCTGGATGATGTCTGTTCTGTCTTTTAGTTGTAGTTTTAAAATTGTATGAGGCAGCAGTTAAGGTATTCATCTATGCCACCATCTTGGTTTGTTCCCCCTAGGAAATTTTTGAAAAACCTTATAACTGTGGTTTTGAACTCTATATCCAGTCATTCGTTTTCCTCCATTTCTTTCATTTGTGATCTGTTCCTTTGTCTCCGCATTTTCGCTATGCCAGGAAAACTTCTGTTTTGGAGTCAGCCTTATGACATAAGACTTCCACAACTGCAAAAGCCTCTCTGTTGAGCTTGGATGGGATGGAGTCTCAGGGCTGAGCAGACAGCCTTGGCTTCCAGTCAGCCCCACCCTACATGGCCCCTGGGTCTCAAGTGTCTCTTGGTAATCACTGCAGCCCTCTCTGTGCATGTGCGCGTGCCTCTAGACCTCTGCCTTTCCGGTTCCCTTGTGCTCCGGGACCTGTATGAGTCTGGGTCCCCCAGGGCTCACCTGAAACCAGGGTTCAGTGTAGTCAGAAATGGAGTTCAGTGAAGTTGGGAGGCTCTTTCTTTCGCCCACTGGAGAAAACCAGTAGCACAATCAGCAGTCCGTTCTCTCTGTGCGCGGTAGTGTGCGCACCCCCAGACCTCTGCCCTTTAGCGGCTCCCCTAAATTTCCATGCACTCCTCCCTTTTCATGACAGTCCAGACTCCCCCTGTATGAGTCTTGCCCGGAACTGGGGTTCAATGCAGTAAGATAAGGGGTTCAGTGCAGTCGGGAGTCTGCGTCTCCCTCCCTCCCAACAGAGGAAGCCAGCCAGGCACTCCGCCGCCCGCTCTCTCCACACACATGTCTACATACCTCAGCTTTTTGCAGCTCTTCTGAGTTTCTGTGAGTCCCTCTCTTTCCTTCTAATTGTAGAATTTCCACTCAGCCAGCTTTCCTGTGGTTCTGCATGATGTCTGTTTTAACTTTTAGTTGTAGTTTTGAAATTGTTGTGCGAGGCAGCAGTTTAGGTGTTCACCTATGCCACCATCTTGGTTTCTCTATTTGTTTATTTTTAAAAATTGTTTTTCCTTCTTCCCAAATTGGAACATAAGCTCCATATGGCAAGAGTCTCATCTTGTTTATTCTCAGAACCTATTATAGTGGTTGGCACACAGTAGGTACACAATAAATGTCTTTAAAATGAATGGGCATCAAGAAAGGCAGATTTGCCAAGACCAGTTTGGCTCAGTGGATAGAGCGTCGGCCTGCGGACTGAAAGGTCCCAGGTTCGATTCCAGTCGGGGGCATGTACCTTGCTTGCGGGCACATCTCCAGTGTGGTGTGTGCAGGAGGCAGCTGATCTGATGTTTCTGACTTTCTATCCCTCTCCCTTCCTCTCTGTGAAAAAATCAATAAAATATTTTTTTTTTTAAAAAAGGAAAGCCAGATTTTGTGATTTGCTATCGTTATATGGACATCTTACCTAACATTGAAATGTTCTATCTGATGGCATCCCATAATATTGAATTTGAACTAATCAAAGGTGAATAACCTTTTGTTAGTTATTACTCTTTATTCATTTATTCATTCACTCTTCAAGTACAAGATTTCTTCTGGATTGGTGAGGTAAACAAACAATAAACATTAAAGATATAATGTAATGTTGGGGTATCATAAATCTATGAAAAAAAATGAAGCAAGGACAAGGGATAGAGTGACAGGAGCACTAGCCAGTTTGGTTCATTGGATAGAGCACTGGTCCTGAAGCTAAAGGGTCCTGGGTTTGATTCTGGTCAAGGGCATGTACCTCAATTTTAGGCTCAATCCCTGGCCCTTGTCGGGGCATGTGCAGGAGGCAACCAATTGATATGTCTCTCTCACATTGATGTTTCTCTCTCTCTCTCTCTCTCTCTCTCTCTCTCTCTCTCTCTCTCTCTCTCTCTCTTTCTTTTCCTCCCCATCCCCTCCCTTTCACTGTCTCCAAAAAATCAATGGAAAAAATATCCTCTAGTAAAGATTAACAAAAAATAAAACAAACAAAAAGAAACCAGACATGAAGGGGGAAGAGGACAACTAGTAAGCAGCTATGACATCAACTTCTTTTGGTCACTGCAGGCCAAGTTTTGGGCAAATACAGCCCAGTCCATTTTTTCATCCTAACGTTTAGGGCTTGTTGGCTTGGGTTATGGAGGCTTCTTGGAAATCATTGGCTCCTCAAGATCAACATCTTGATTCATTCCTTTGATATTGGAGACAATGGTCTGTCTGTCCTCCTATGTGTGCTCCATTTGATTGCAAATGGAATGGAGTGTGTGTTGCTCAAGCATCATCTCAGATTCCCAGTTTTAGTTGTGACTAAAAACAGCCCTTCAGCAGCAGATAATCAAAATTCCCCAAACACCTTTCTCAAGTTTGAAAATGAAACTCATACTTTGTTTTTTTGTTTGTTTGTTTTATAAAAAAACATATTTACATGTCTTAAGGTAAACCACATGCTTAAGAAATGGGTTTTAATCCATTTTTATCAACATTTTAATAAATTTTTCCCAATTAATTGTCAGTCACCATGCAGTTCAGATGTTGCCATCCAAGGTTTCTATAGCATTTTATTGAAGCCCAGTGAGATTTGTGTGCCTTAAGTAGCTTCTTATCCTTAGTGATGCCCTTTCATGCAAGTTTACCTATCCCACAGAATATCTGCCTTTGCTAAAAGTATTTTTTAGTTTTTAATCTTCTTATTTTTAAATTTTTAACTGTATTTTGTCAACAAACAATAATGTATCAAGTGACAAAACAGTCATTTTTCATGAGAGCCATGTAATCATAACTATACCAATTCAAATTCTTTTTAAAAATGTTCCTTTGAATCCAATTTCACTTTATGAAATATTCTACAGATTAGAACAGGACACACATCCTTTCTGGCAGCCATAAATCAGTATTTGGCACCTCTGCTGGGAATTTTGTAAAAATTGCCTTTTAAGTTCAAACTGACTAAAAGATAGCTGGGTATAACAAACTTTCTTAGGAAGGATGATTCATTGTGAGGTTAATCATTCAGAAAGGGAGGAAGGAAGAGGACTAGAAAAGAGGTTTTATTTCTTCATTTCCCATCCATTTGGCATAAAAGAATCACACAGTTTTGGAACTGGGGAGACACTTAGGGGCCAGAAGGTTATGCCATTTTTCTCTGAAATTTCTTGTTAAGATCAAATGGTCCTCCACTGTGTTTTATTATCACATAAAGCAAGGTGTCCCCACACTGGAAAGGAGTAGGCTTCATTATTGAAAAGCTCAAATTAGAAAATCCTTTCTCTCTTTTTTTTTTTTTCAAAGTGCAACAAATTACCAAAACTTAGCAACCTAAAAGAAAATACATTTACTTCTCATAGTTTGTGTGGGTCCATGTCCTCTCTGAGTCTGGGTACAACTTAGCTTGGCCCTCTGCTCTGGGCCTCACGGGCTGTAACCATGGTGTGGCTGAGAACTCATCGGAGGCTCAGAGACTTCTTCCAGACTCTAATGGATGTTGGCAGAATTCAGCTCCTTGTGGTTGTAAGACTGAGATTCTCAGCTCCTCAAGGCTACTCCTCTCCACTGATAGTTCACAACACAGATGTTTGTTTTTTCTTCCAGACCAGCAGAATCAGAAAGTTCTTTCTTTTTTTTAAATTTAATAAATATTGTTCAGAATATTACAATTGTTCCTCTTCCTTCCCCCATTGTTCCTCTCCACCCAGTTCCCACCCCACACTCTGCCCTTACCTCCCTTGCATTGTCCTCATCCATAGGTATACGATTTTTGTCCAGTATCTTCCTGCACTCCCCTCACCTCTATTACCCTGAGAATTGTCAGTCCACTTCCTTTCTATGCCCCTGATTCTATTATATTCACCAGTTTATTCTGTTCATCAAGTGAAGATTTTTTATTCACTTGATTTTTAGATTCACTTGTTGATACATATGTATTCATTGTTCCTAATTTTTAACTTTACCTTTTTCTTCTTCTGCCTCTTCTTAAAGAATACCTTTCCACATTACATATAATATTGGTTTGGCAGTGATGAACTCCTTTAGCTTTTTCTTATCTGTGAAGCTCTTTATCTGACCTTCAATTCTGAATGATAGCTTTCCTCGGTAGAATAAATCTTGTTTGTAGGTTCTTGCTATTCATCACTTTGAATATTTTTTGCCACTCCCATCTGGCCTGCATAATTTCTGTTGAGAAATCAGCTGACAATCATATGGGTGCTCCCTTATAGGTAAGTAGCTGCTTTTCTCTTGTTGCTTTTATTCTCTCTTTGTCTTTTACTCTTGGTATTTTAATTATAATGTGTCTTGGTGTGGTCCTTTTTGGATTCCTTTTATTTGGGGGTTCTGTGTGCTTCCTGGACTTGTAGGTCTATTTCTTTCACCAGGTGGGGGAAGCTTTCAGTCATTATTTCTTCAAGTAGGTTTTCAGTATCTTGCTCTCTCTCTTCTTCTGGCACCCCCATAATTCAGATGTTGGTATGCTTGAAGTTGTCCCAGAGGCTCCTTACACCATCTTCACATTTTTTGGATTTGTTTTTCTTTTTGCTCTTCCAGTTGAGTGTTTTCTGCTTTTTTTATTTCAGATCTTTGACTTGATTCTTGCATTCCTCTAGTCTCTGTTAGGTCTCTGTATAATATTTTTTATTTCAGTCAGTGTATGTTTAATTTCTAGTTGGTTCTTTTTCATCCCTTCTTGGGACTCGCTAAATTTATCAACCTTTTCTAGGATATTCTTGAAAAACCTTATAACTGTGGTTTTGAACTCTATATCCAGTCATTTGTTTTCCTTCATTACTTTTATTTGTGATCTGTTTTTTTGTCTCCACATTTTTGCTTCTTTCTTGAGTTGGTAGAGTAGCTTTGTGTGCTAGGTATCCTATATGGCCCAGTAGCTCCGCCTCCCCAGTTATCTGAGGTGGACTCTCTTGGTGCACCCCTTTGTGGACTGTGTGAACAGCCTTGTTGTAGTTAGGTGTTGATTGTTGTTAGTATCATTGGGGAGAATTGAGCTCCAGGCCAATTGGCTGTGAGGATCTGCTGTGTCTACGCAGGGAGAACTACTGTGCTAGAGACAGCCTTATGAGACAAGACTTGCAAAATTGCAAAAGCCTCTGCTCAGCTTGGATGGGATGGAGTCTCACAGACAAACTTGGCTTTCTGTCATCCCTGCCCTATGAGGCCCCTGAGTCTCAGTGTCCCTCAGTAATGGCTGCAGGCCTCTCTGTGCACACTCGCACATGCACCTCCAGACCTCTGTCTTTCGCGGCTCCCCTGAGTTTCCATGTGCTCCAGGGACCCATGAGTTTGGGTCCCCAGGGTCTCTTCCGAAAGTGGGGTTCAGTGCAGCCGGAACTGGAGTTCAACGCAGTCAGGAGGTTCCATCTTCCTCTTACTAGAAAAAGCCAGCAGTACACTCAGCAGTCAGTTCTCTGTGTGCACTTGTGCACGTGCCTCCAGCCTCTGCCTTTTGCACCTCCCCTGAGTTTCCATATACTCCTCCCTTTTTCCAACAGTCCAGATTCTCTCCATATGAGTCTTGCCCAGAAATGGGGTTCGGTGTAGTCAGTACTGGGGTTCAGTGCAGTCAGAACTGGAGTTCAGCACAGTCGCAGTCAGTCTTCTCTGCGTGCACTTGTGTGCATGCCTCCAGATCTCTGCCTTTTGTGCCTACCCTGAATTTCCATGCACTCCTCCCTTTTCTGGACAGTCCAGACTCCCCCCGTATGAGTCTCACCCAAAATTGGGGTTCAGTATAGTCGGAACTGGGATTCAATGCAATAGGGAGTTTCTGTCTCCTTCCTGCTTAAGGAAGCCAGCCAGGTACTCAGCCTCATGTCCTCTCCACATGTGTGTATTCATACCTCCACTTTTTGCAGCTCCTCTGAGTCCCTCTCTTTCCTTCCAGTTGTAGACTCAGCCAGCTTTCCTGCGGTTCTGGATGATGTCCGTTCCGTCTTTTAGCTGTAGTTTTGAAGTTGTTGTGTGAGGCAGCAGTTTAGGTGTTCACCTATGCCACCATCTTGGTTTCTTGAAACCCACACTTTGAAAGGAAAGAGAGAAGACCAAAAAACCAAGCAGAGTTGCCTATGAAAACAAAACATCCCTTAAAATTGGTTTTATTTCTACTAATACCTCCGACTGAGCTTTTTTATTTTTTAGTTTCTTTGAATTATGTACATTTTTTTATAGTTCTCAAGTGGTATTTGAATTATTTTCCTTCCCAGTAAATTTAAACATTGAAGGCTTGTTCTATCATTGAATGAAGCAAATACTTTATACTTGTGAAACCATTTATATATGACTGGATTATAGAAAGGAAAGAACAAGACTGTTGGCACACAGTAGGCAGAAGAGGATGTCACTGTGGCAATGTCCTTGTGACTTGCCTAACTCCTCAGTCCCTTCCTCCCCCAGGACTGCTCTCCCAGCCTGCTTGGTAAGTGGCACAATATATAGAAGGAGGGATTACCAAATGGAATATCCAAAAGGCATAATTCTTGGCTTCATGGAGTTCACTCTTATCTAATTGCTTACTTATATCTACAGTTCATTCAGTTGTGCATTGTGTGAGGACCACTGAATAGCTACACCAACTGTTAAACACAATGATGTTGTTGGATTCTTAAAACAACTTCATTTTGTGATTGTTATGACAATCAGGATGGGTGATTGCCTGATGGCCCACAATCAGGAAGGGGGCTGGAAACACTGGCCCTCTGCTGACACTTGGAGACCATGTGTTGACTGGCGGCATGGCAGCATGCATTATTCATTCCTCCCCCTTCATCTACCAGCTCAGTGACTGGCACACGATGCGCCATACCTGGGGACTGGAGAGCCTTCTTTGGTACACCCTTGCTACCACATATGCTTGCTCTCCAAGAGCCAGTGTACTCAGGGGTCAGAGTAGGACCATCCAGATTACAACTCCTCAGATCCAGAAGGGACACACACAAGTAGCAGACTCAGTGAACTCCAAAGCCCCACTGAAGCAAGTCCTGCCTCATAAGGGTGTCTCTAGCACAGAAGTTATCCCATCATAGATACAGTTGACCCTCACAGCCAATTGGCCTGTAGGTTAATTTTTCCCAATAATACCAACAACAATCAAGACTTAACTACAACAAGACTATGCACACAGCCCACTAAAGTGTGCACCAAGAGTGTTCACCTCAGGTTACTGGAGATGCTGAGCCACGGGGCCCTTTAGGACACCTAGTACACAAAACCACTCTATCAACTCAGGGAAGCAGCCAAAATGTGGAGACAAAGAAACAGATCACAAATGAAAGAAAGGGAGGAAAGCAAACAATTGAATATAGAGTTCAAAGCCATGGTTATAAGGTATTTCAAGAAATTCCTTGAAAAGATGGATAAATTTAGCAAGACCCAAGAGGAAATGAAAAAAGACCAACTAGAAATTAAACATACACTGACTGAAATAAAAATGTTTATACAGAGACCTAACAGCAGACTAGAGGAATGCAAGAATCAAGTCAAAGATTTGAAATACAAAGAAGCAGAAAACACTCAACTGGAAAAGCAGAAAGAAAAAGGAATTTAAAAATGTGAAGATAGTGTAAGGAGCCTCTGGGACAACTTCAAGTGTACCAACATCTGAATTATGGGGTACCAGAAGAAGAGAGAGCAAGATACTGAAAACCTATTTGAAGAAATAATAACTGAAAACTTCCCCCACCTGGTGAAAGAAATAGACTTACAAGTCCAGAAAGCACACAGAACCCCAAATAAAAGATATCCAAAGAGGATTGCACCAAGACTCATCATCATTAAAATACCAAGAGCAAAAGACAAAAAGAGAATATTAAAAGCAGCAAGAGAAAAACAGTTAATTACCTACAAGGGAGCACCTATATGACTGTCAGCTGATTTCTCAACAGAAATGATGCAGGCCAGATGGGAGTGGCAAGAAATATTCAAAGTGATGAATAGCAAGAACCTACAACCAAGATTACTCAGCAAAGCTATCACTCAGAATTGAAGGTCAGATAAAGAGCTTCACAGATAAGAGAAAACTAAAGGAGTTCATCAACACCAAACCAATATTATATGAAATGCTGAAATGTATTCTTTAAGAAGTAGAAGAAAAAGAAAAAGGAGAAGATAAAAATTAGGAACAACGAATACCTATCTATCAACAAGTGAATCTAAAAATCAAGTGAATAAAAAATCTGATGAACAGAATAAACTGGTGAGTATAATAGAATCAGGGGCATAGAAAGGGAGTGGACTGACAATTCTCAGGGGAAAGTGGTGAGGGGAGTGCAGGAAGAGTGGACAAAAATCATACACCTGCCGAAACCGGTTTGGCTCAGTGGATAGAGCATCGGCCTGCGGACTGAAAGTTCCCAGGTTTGATTCTGGTCAAGGGCACGTACATTGGTTGCGGGCACATCCCCAGTAGGGGGCGTGCAGAAGGCAGCTGATCGATGTCTCTCTCATCGATGTTTCTAACTTTCTATCCCTCTTCCTTCCTCTCTGTGAAAAATCAATAAAATATATTTAAAAAAATCATACACCTATGGATTAGGACAATTGGGCTGAAGTAAGGGCAGAGGGAGTGGTGGGAGCCAGATGGAGGGGCACTATGGGGGGAAAAAAGAGGAACAATTGTAATAATTTGAACAATAAGGATTTATTAAATAAACAAAACAAAACAAAAAGTTTTTATGGTTGGGGTTAGCACAACATGAGGAACTGTATTAATGGGTCACGGCATTAGAAAGGTTGAGAACCACTGCACTATAGCATAATGAAAATGATCCCTTGTTACTTACTGGGTTTTCTTAGAGCCAAAGCTATTGCTAATGCATTTGACTATACCTAGAAGTGCAAAATCATTTTTCATTTCCCCTTTTGTGTAAGTTGCTCCCTGGCATAAGCCTTGTTCTGGTTCATCAGAACAAAGGCATCCTTGGCTGCCCTGGAGTGAATGTTTGCATTGTCTGACTTCATTGTGTTTATTCCCACAGGGAAAATTCCAGAAGTGATGGGGGAGCAGATTGTATTAGCTCACAGCCTTCCTCCCTAATTACATGAGGAACAGGCATGGACTTAGAAATATGAGAGAGAGCCAAAATAGCGCTTGGAATCCTTTCTTATGGAAATTAGAATTGGAGGGGGGAAGAGTGAAGCAAGGGCTTGTCCAGCCCTTAACTTTCTTGGTGATTTCCCCAGTTTTTGCTCAAATCCTCCTTTTTCTCTCTCCTCCCCCTGTCTTTTTCTCCCCTCCTTTTTTGGTATTCTGGGAACCACAGGGAATAAATAGTGATCTTGTTTCCAAGGGTAATATTTTAATGGAGAAGAGGCCAATAAACACCATTTCCGAAAGAAATACCTGATCAACTCTCAAAATGTCTTCTTCACCCTCCACTGTCCCCTTTCCTTATCTCTTAGTGTTGAATTTCATTGAATACCTCTGGATACAGCTTTCCTCCTTGTCACTCTTTGGTGTTTTCAATACGCTATCTTGTATTTCCATGTTTTTTATTTTACATCTGGGACTGAAAGTCAAGTTTCGTTTGCGCTGAAGGAAAATATATAGAAAAGCAGGCAACTTATTTCAATCTCTACTAGCATTAACATAAAGTATGTTTTTGGGTTTATCCCCTGCCATTTGACCAGTTGTGCAGTATTACACATAATGTAATTAGGCAATGTTTTCCTCAAGTTTAAATGCCTTTATTTTTCTTTCTTTCTTTCTTTCTTTCTTTCTTTCTTTCTTTCTTTCTTTC
>JAAGEH010002525.1:18207453-18347918 GCA_011751065.1 Lasiurus cinereus
TTCTTTCTTTCTTTCTTTCTTTCTTTCTTTCTTTCTTTCTTTCTTTCACAACGTTTTCAAGTTTAAATGCCTTTATTTTTCTTTCTTTTTTAAAAAAATATATTTTATTGATTTTTCACAGAGAGGAAGGGAAAGGGATAGAAAACCAGAAACATCGATGAGAGAGAGACATCTATCAGCAGCCTCCTGCACGCCCCCTATTGGGGATGTGCCCACAACCAATGTACATGCCCTGGACCCTTCAGTCCCCAGACCGACTCTCTATCCACTGAGTCAAACCAGTCTCTTCTCTCCCTCCCTCCCTCCCTCCCTCCCTCCCTCTTTCTCTTTCTTTCCCTTCCTTTCTTCCTTCCTTCCTTCCTTCCTTCCTTCCTTCCTTCCTTCCTTCCTTTCTTTCTTTCTTTCTTTCTTTCTTTCTTTCTTCTCTCTCTCTCTCTCTCTCTCTCTCTCTCTCTCTCTCTCTCTTTCTTTTTTTCTTTCTTTCGAGTAAAGTAACTTTTACTCCTACTTGATGAGCCTCGTCTCTTCTCAACTAAGGAAAAAAAAAAAAAGAGGTCTTTTTTGTCACCTTAGGCATCTGGGAAAGCAGGGCCAAACCATCCCAGCCTTTGCCCTCAATTGCAAACAGCGTGGAGTGTCTCTTAGTTCAGGAGTTTATACTGCTCAAGTGTTTGCACAAACACAGAGTTGAGAAATACTGCTTACTGGAGCAGATGCAAATGTAAAGGACGAATTGGTTCTTTGCAGAGGTGAAGACATTACTGTGCCAGCTTTAGCTGTTCCAATTGGATCCCTTGTGGGAATGCCTGACTTAAGAATTGCTCTTCTGTACTTTCTAAGTTACTTAGTTCTTTTGGAACGTAGTTTCCTCATTTTTAATTTTTTTTTAAAGAATGGTGTTATTTTTAAAAAATATATTTTTATTGATTTCAGAGAGGAAGGGAAAGGGATAGAGAGATAGAAACATCAATGATGAGAGAGAATCATTGATCGGCTGCCTACTGCATGTCCCCACTGGGAACCGAGCCTGAATCCTGGGCATGTGCCATTGACTGGAATCGAACCCAGGACCTTTCAGCATGCAGACTGACGCTCTAGCCACTGAACCAAACCAGCTAGGCCAGTTTCCTTATTTTTAAAAGTATGGATAAGTATACATGTACCCTAAGATCCTTTTATCTTGGCTGTTCTATGAGTTAAGATTTGTTTCCCAAAATAGTGCTGTAGTCCTCAAGGTAGACCTTACATATATTTCTATAGTCTTGTAATCACCCTATAAGAGGGAGAATTTGAGGGATGGAGGGCCTTCCTTTCTTTTTCCCTCTTCTTTCCTTCCTACCTTCATTGCTTTTTTATTACCTAAATTACCTTCTACAAACTTTCAGGGTAGTGTTTAAAGAAACAGCATTTGAGCCAGGCCTGGTGAATAAGTGAGTGATCAAGCATGATACCACAGCTTTGATGCCAACAGTTTCCCAGAGAGTGTGCTGTGAACTCTAAAATGCTGGCTGCCAGTCACTGGGCCACAGTTCACACTTCTTGCCAAATTCAGAATGGCATATGAAAAACATCCTAATATTAAAGGAGTAAAGCACTAGGGCCTTTTCTTTTTTTTAAATTGTTTTTCTTAGTTCTGGAATTTTTAACTGCTGAATTTTTAACTGATCTCGGGTTTTGGTTATACTAGACACTCCTACTACTCTTTTTTTTAGAACTTGCTGATTTGTCCAGCTCTTTAGGGAGATCATTAGTGTTTTATATGTCAAAATATGTGGATGACTAATTGCAGAAACATTCTACATGTTCAAGGTTACTTTAAAAATTAGACCAATTTTTTTTATTTACAATTCGCTTTTCAGTTTTCATCAAAGCAGTTAACCATTATTTAAAGAGAATGGAATCTTCTGACTTTTTTAGCATTTTCGTAAGTCATAAGGTGCCCGCATGGACATGGATGAATGTTACGGGCTGATGTTTTCTAGCCCAGTATAACTAGGATAACATTTATAACCATGTCATTGTGCAGATAGAATGAAAATCTCTTGGGAGGGGGCTATTTCAAGAACTCAGGCCTCATGTGGGTAGCTAGATTTACAGGTCCTTTTCAACCAGGAAATCCTACAATTTTATGATTCTGACCCTTTCCCTACCTTCTGCACACTATCTGTGATAAGCAACTGGTTGACATGGCTCTCAATAACCCTGCCTTCTGGTATTCACTCTCTTGTGTAACACATTCCTCTTAAGTGTGGGTTGGACCTTGTGACTTGCTTCTAAGGAATAAAATACAGCCATATGTCACTTAGCAACAGAAGTGCATCATTAGGTAATTTTTTTCATTGTGTGAATATCATGGAGTGTCTTTACACAAACCTAGACTGTATGGTCTACTTACTACACACCTAGGCTATGTGGTATAGACTATTGCTCCTAAGCTACAAGCATGTACAGCTTGTTACTGTAAAGACAACACAAGAGAAGATGATGTAATTAAGAAATGAGGTAAACATGAGATGTATGAGGCTGTTTCTGGCATACTACTATTTTATAGAAATCTTTTTTTTTTAATCCTCACCCAAAGACATGCTTTTATGGATTCTAAAGAGAGAAATAGGAAGAGCGGGGGAGGGGAAGAGAGAGAAACATCAATGTGAGAGAAAAACATGGATTGATTGCTTCTTGCACATGCCTGATTGGGGATCACACTGCAACCTGGGCACCTGTCCAAATTGGGAATAGAACCCAAGACCCCTTGATGCATGGGAAGACACTCCAACCAAATGAGCCCCATCTGCCAGGGTAAACTTTTTTTTTTTTTAACAAGTAGAAAGAGTACACTCTAAAATAATCATAAAGGCCTGTCCAGTGACTGCAGTTGATGGCACAAGACTGACCGGCTGGCTGTGCAGTAGGCTGCTGATGTAAGCAGACTCGGGGAGCAGAATGTGCAGCTGTGACCCCTCCAAGCTCCTAGCACCTCTCCCCTCTCCCATTGTGGGTGAGGTCTGATTCAAAAACAGTTTGTTCTTATTGTGGGTCCTATCATGGAGCATTATTAAACTCCTATTCTGGGGTTACTTTTTTTTTTTTAATTGATTTTAGAGAGGAAGAGAGAGATAGAAACATCAATGATGAGAGGGAACCATTGATTGGCTGCCTCCTGTACATTGGACTGAGCCCGCAACCCAGACATGTGCCGGAATCAAACCTGAAACCCTTGGGTTCGCAGACCAACACTCTATCCACTGAGCAAAGCCAGTCAGGGCTGAGGTTATTTTCTTGTTTCTTTTTCAAGAACATTTGAATTTATGGTAAATAAATTCCTTTTTTTTTTCCCAAGGGAATTGAGGCAAAAACAAAAGGCCCACCCATGGCCAGACTCTGGACTCCTCCCTCCATATGCCAGGACATCCTTGAAGTACCTTCACTGGGAAATGAACTTTAGGCCTCCCTTCGAATGGTGATGATGCTACCAGCACACCCTGAATCCCCTGACTTGGACATTTCATACTGCTGCTGAAATTCTTTAGAGTTATATGAAAGTGAGACTGTCAGCTTTAAATATTTTCTGCCTTTGTTTTTCTTTCTATTTTCCCTACTTTTTGTCCCTTCCTCTCTTCTTAACCACCTTCTTATATCACCTGCTATTGGTAAGGGCATTAAAAGAGCTTCTTAAAAAAATGATTGATAGCCCTAACCGGTTTGGCTCAGTGGATAGAACGGCAGCCTGCGGACTGAAAGGTCCTAGTTTCGATTCCAGTCAAGGGCATGTACCTTGGTTGTGGGCACATCCCCAGTAGGAGGTGTGCAGGAGGCAACTGATTTATGTTTCTCTCATTGATGTTTCTAACTTTCTATCCTTCTCCCTTCCTCTCTCTAAAAAATTGATAAAATATATTTAAAATATTGATAGTCCTTAATTAAAAATTTAAACTACAAATTCCAGAATTCTTTCTCTCTCAGCTCCTGGCATTCTAGATACTGGTGTCCCTGCTGCAGGCACTTTTTTCTGAAGTTTCTGGGGTTAAATAATGCTTCGTGTCAGTAAAGGTCCTATGCAAGCATCACAATCAACTCTGGCTAATTTAAAAAGAAGAAAAAAATATTAAAAGGATATACCCTGTTTCCCTGAAAGTAAGACATTCCCCGAAAATAAGACCTACTTCCAGTTTTGCCTCTTGCTGTAATATAAGGCATCCCCCCCGAAAATAAGACCTCCCCGATAATAAGGCCTGCCTCGAACATAAAGCCTCCTCAGAATATTAGGCCCTCGTAAGGCGTCTGACTCCTGATTTAAAAAGACCTCACACTGCCTGAACAGCTCCGGCCAATCAGTGAGCTGGTTTGTGATGACAACTACTGCCATACTGTATACAGGTAATTTCCTTTTTTTTTTTGGTTCAACAATACATAAATGTGTACCGTATTCTCTTCTTCATGGAAAAATAAGACATTCCCTGAAAATAAAACATAGCATATCTTTGGGAGCAAAAATTAATATAAAACACTGTCTTATTTTTTTGGAAACAGAGTAGGATAGCCCTAGTTACTTTGAATCAATGGATAGATCTTTGCCCTGTGGACTTAAGTAAAATCAATTCCAGCCAAGGGCACATGCCTGGGTTGCAGGCTCGATCCCCAGTAGGGGGCGTGCAGGAGGCAGCCAATCAGTGATTCTCTCTCATCATTGATGTTTCTATTTCCCTCTTCCTTCTTCTCTAAAATCAATAAAATATATTTTTAAAAAAGGGATATTGGATAGTCCTGGCCGAGTAGCTCAGTTGGTTAGAGCATTGGCCTAGCACACCAAATATGCCGAGGTTGTTAATTTGATCCCTGGTCAGGGCACCTATAAGAATCAATGAATGGCTGAGACCGGTTTGGCTCAGTGGATAGAGCGTCGGCTTGCGGACTGCAAGGTCCCAGGTTCGATTCTGGTAGGGGGCATGTACCTTGCTTGCGGGCACATCTCCACTGTGGGGCGTGCAGGAGGTGCTGATCGATGTCTCTCTCTCTCTCTCATCGATGTTTCTGACTTTCTATCTCTCTCCCTTCCTTTCTGTAAAAAAATCAATAAAAAAAAATCCATGATGCATAAATAAGTGGAACAACAAATATCTCTCTCAAAATCAATTTAAAATATTTTTTAAAAAAGATATTGGATAGTTTGTAAAATTTCTGGATGGTCAGGGAAAAGATGGGAAGCTCTGTAGACAGCAACCAAGGCCCAGATCCCATCTGGAAGCTGCTCTGGTTGACACCTCTCCCTAATCCCCTGGTTGGACATCCTGCCTTCCCCCACAGACACCAGAACCCCGTCACTGTCACCTTCAGAAACTAGACATAGATCCTGCCCTCCCTAACACAAGGCCTGTGGGTCTCCCCACATTCTACCTCCAGCAGTGCTGGGAAAAGCAAGTGTCTGGTGTTTTCAGCTTTTTCAGTGGGAGGTGGGCTCTGCTCCATAGGTGGAGATTGATCAAATGTAGGAGAGAACCAGATGTCCACTGCAGTGGGGCTGGATCTCCTAATGCCATCCATACTCTGAGTCCCCCATCCCCTCTAAACCACACTGACACCATCAACACACATAGTGTGGGCCCCAGAGCCCACAGAAGTACTTGTGACAACTGCTTCTTCAGCCTCCAGCTGTGGTCCCTCCTTCCCCAGGGCAGAATCTAACTCTGGGTGAGCTAGCTTTTCATGCCCCTCCTCACTTCCTTCAAAACACCTACTGAAATATGTTCCTGGTGGGACCATCTTATCCGTCCAGGGTAACAGTTCTTCCACCACATCAGAAGTCAAGGAAATCATGAAAACTCTCTCCCAAATATATGAGCACCTCCTACATAGGGAAGTGATTACGGGGGTTCTGGTAGGGATAACAGAGTATTCTGGCAGGCAGGAGCTGAGACTTAAATGTATTCAATGTCTGCGCCAAAATGGCTTCTTTATCTTAAGTACCTATCAGTATCAGCTGATCTAAATGGGGGACTCTGGGAACAAACAACTTCAACCCTGCCCACCATTTAGAACTATATGAATATGTAGGAAGGACTTGTGGGGGCCCAGTTGAAGCAGACTGTGGAATCTACTGTACTCCTAAAGGCACCTGCCGTGCTAGCCAGATATTCAGCCAAGGCCAGGGCAAGGAGAGAGGAGTAGGAGTACAGAGGGAAAGGCACGGATTCTGATGCTAGAACCCATCTGGAAGTGTCTTTGCTTCAGAAGAGAGACAGTTGAGAAAATGATTTTACTACACAATTCTTTATTTTGGGGCCCAGACAACAGCCTCCACAACTGAGTATAATGCTGATGGAGGGAGTTGTTTGCTTATTTGTTTGATTGTTTTACGTGCATTTTTCATAGACATTCATGGCTGGGGGAACCAGCAGGACCTTTGCCCCTTAGGGTTGAGGTAACAGCAGGATACGGGGGGGAAGTTAGTTCAGAGGTGGCTCCTCTGTGGAAATGTTGGCTTGCCTGCCAAATTTTGGACTTGGAAGCAATAATTATGCTGAGGCAAATGGCAGCAGGGGATTGCAAATAGTCAGTGTGGGAATCTACTCACTGGCATCTCAGGGAAGCTGTGAGGACAAATAGCTGCAGCAGGCACACCAGCAATGGTAGATTTACAGATTTCCCTGACTTTGATTCAGGGAAATAGAGGTCAGAAACAGTGGTGTATTTCAGCTCAGAGACACATTTCTCAGACCCTGTGGGAACCATGACTGCATAATCTTGGTTAAGAGAGCAATGAAAAGATTGATGATGTTAATCTATCTATCTATCTATCTATCTATCTATCTATCTATCTATCTATCATCTATCTAGAACCCGAATATGCAAATAGACTGAACTGAAGAACAACCAAACAACCAATTGCTATGATGTGCCCTAATCACCAGGAGGTGCATGTGGAATATGGCAGCAGCATATGGCAGAGCATGGAACATGGCAGGTGTTGGCCACGGTGGGATGGTGGAGCAAGGGCGCCAGACCAAGATGGGGTGCCGGTTGCTGTCATCAGGGCAAGCCTCTAGTGGTTACTGAAAATTCTTTGCTCCTGTGCACAGCAGTCCCAGTGCTCGCACCTGCTACCAGCGCTGGCCTCGATCACACCCACTGCTGGTGCCAGAGCTGCTGCTCACAGCTGCTGCCAGTGCCCAGTGCTAGCCCTGATCGCTGGATCAGTGCCGTCAGTGGATGTGAGCAGTGGCTGCCAGTCCCAATTACCCCTCAGGGCTTCTCCACCTCTTCCTGCCCCTAAGGGACAAGCAGGGCAGCAGATGCTGCTCAAACCCACTGATGGTGCTGGCCCCACTTGTACCTACTGCTAGCGCCAGCCCCAGTCACTCTGCACTGTCAGTGCCACTGAGGCTGGCACCATTATCATGTGGGAGTGTCGGGGTGGTGGGAGTGGGGCTGCAGGTAGACAGGAGACCAGGGCCACGGTAGGACGGGCCAGACAGGGGCTCAGAGGATGGGCTGAGATTCTCCCCTGTGCCCACCACAGCCTCGTGGCCCATAGTACCTTTCAAGGTGCACAAATTCGTGCACTGGGCCCCGAGTAGTAATAATAATAGCTAGTATTTATGGATCACCTCAGGTACTATTCTAAGTGCTTTCCATGTATTTATTCACTTAGTTTTCACTATAACTCTTTTGGTAGATATTATTAACTATCTTTTACAGATGAGAAACTTAGGTTTGGATAAGTTGTTATGTGGCAGATTGCATTTTCCAGAGATGGCAGACATATCATCTAACCCACATGGTATTCTGCACTGTAACCTTGACCCTTCTACCACTGATAAATGGGTCTATTCCTTCCCACTTGAATTTATGCAGGCTTCTGTCTCTCTCTCTTTTAATTAAATCTTTATTATTCAGATTATTACATTTGTTTCTCTTTTTTTCCCCTCCATAGCTCCCCTCCATCCGGCTCCCACCCCTCCCTCTACCGTTACCTCCCTCTCCGTTGACCTCACTCATAGGTGTATGATTTTTGTCCAGTCTCTCCCTGAAAACCCCTCACCCCTTTCCCCCTGAGAATTATCAGTCCGCTCCCTTTCTGTGTTCATGATTCTATTATATTCACCAGTTTATTCTGTTCATCAAATTTTTAATTCACTTAATTTTTAGATTCATTTGATAGATACGTATTTGTTGTTCATACTTTTTTATCTTTTACCTTTTTCTTCTTCCTCTTCTAAAAGAGTACCTTTCAGCATTTCATATAATACTGGTTTGGTGTTGATGAACTCCTTTAGCTTTTTCTTATCTGTGAAGCTCTCTATCTGCCCTTCAATTCTGAATGATAGTTTTGCTGGATAGAGTATTCTTGGTTGTAGATTCTTGCTATTCATCACGTTGACTATTTCTTGCCACTCCCGTCTGGCCTGCATCGTTTCTGTTGAGAAATCAGCTGACAGTCATATGGGTGCTCCCTTGTAGGTAATGAACTGTTTTTCTCTTGCTGCTTTTAATATTCTCTCTTTGTCTTTTGCTCTTGGTATTTCAATGATGATGTGTCTTGGTGTAGTCCTCTTTGGATTCCTTTTATATGGGGTTCTGTGTGCTTCCTGGACTTGTAAGTCTATTTCTTTCAGCAGATGTGGGAAATTTTCAGTCATTATTTCTTTAAGTAGGTTTTCAGTATCTTGCTCTCTCTCTTCTTCTGGCACCCCTACAATTCTGAAGTTGGTATGCTTGAGGCTGTCCCAGAGGCGCCTTACATTATCTTCACATTTTTTAATTCTTTTCTCTTCTTGCTTTTCCAGTTGAGTGTTTTCTGATTCTTTATATTTCAAATTTTTGACTTGATTCTTGCCTTCTTCTAGTCTGCTGTTAGGTCTCTGTATAATATTTTTTATTTCAGTCAGTGTATGTTTAATTTCTAGTTGGTCCTTTTCCATCTCTAATTGGTCCTTTTCCATCTCTAGTTGGATCTTTTCCATCTCTGGTTGGTTCTTTTTCATCTCCTCTTGGGTCTTGCTAACTTTATCAAACTTTTCTAGGATATTCTTGAAAAACCTTATAAGCGTGGTTTTGAACTCTATATCCAGTCGTTTGTTTTCCTCCATTTCTTTTGTTTGTGATCCCTTCCCTTGTCTCGGCATTTTCACTATGCTGGAAGAACTTCTGTGTTGGATTCAGACTTATGATACTAGACTTGCAAAACTGCAAAAGCCTCTCTGTTGAGCTTGGGATGGGTGGAGTCTCAGGGCTTAATGGACCGCCTTGCCTTCCAGTCAGCCCCGCCCTCCATGGCCCCTGAGTCTCATGTGACTGGGTAATCGCTGGAGTGGTCCCTGTGCGCGCGCCCTCGCAATGCCTCTAGACTGCTGCCCCTCTCCTTCCCCTGTGCTCCGGACCATATGAGTCTGGGTCCCCAGGGTTTCGCCTGAAACTGGGGTTTAGTGGAGTTAGAAATGGCGCAGTTGGGAGGGTCTGTCTCCTGCCCACTCATGAAAGCCAGTGGCACAATTAGCAGTAGGTCCTCTGCGCGCAGTGCCTTGCACGCTACCAGACTTCTGATCTTTTGCAACTCCCCTAAATTTCCGTGCACTTTTCCCTTTTAACAGTCCAAACTCCCCCCGTATGAATTTTGGCTGGATCTGGGGTTTAGTGTCATAGGATAAGGGGTTCAATGCCATTGAGAGTATCTGTCTCCCGCCCGCCAGAGAAAGCCAGCCAGGTTCTCCAGCACCCGCTCTCTCCACGCGTGTATCTCCGTACCTCAGCTTTTTGCAGCTCCTCTGGGTCTCTGTGAGCCCCTCTCTTTCCTTCTAGTTGTAGAATTTCCATTCAGCCAGCTTTCCTATGGTTATGGATAATGTCTGTTCTGTCTTTTAGTTGTAGTTTTGAAATAGTTGTGCAAGGCAGCAGTGTAGGTGTTTACCTATGCCGCCATCTTGGATTCTCCTCCTTCTGTCTCTTTTGTAAGTTACAGAATGCAGCAGAAATAAGGCAGTATGACTTCCAAGGTAGGCCAGAAAAGGAAATTCATGCTTCATCTGTTTACTGGTATATTTATCCTGGAGCCCTGTGCTGCCATGGAAGAAGTGACCACACAGGGGGGTTCTGAAACTAAGTGAAGAGGGAGAAAGAGATGCCCAGCCAGCCCAGTTGCTCCCATTCTCATGTTCTTCTTCTAACCACTGTCTGATTTCAGCCACATGAGATATACTGAACCAACCAAGCTCTTCCAAAAGTCCCAACCCACAGAAACCGTGAGAAATAATAAAGTGACTTTTGCTGTTTTAAGCCACCAAGTTTTAGAATAATTTGTAATGCAGCAATGGATAAGTAACAGGTAACTTGCCCTTGGCTTGTCCATTGAAAAGCTGAGATTTGAACCATCAGTCTGGTGAACCAAAAATCAAATACATGCACACATGAAGACACTTTTTTTTTGAGATCTCCAGATATACCCAGGGAGGGGAACTAAATTCTTGCATAATCATCTGGTGTTTAAAATTAACAAGATTCAGTTATAACTTTAATGTGATCTTGCTTGTCCCTATAAGTTGGTGTGGTCTACATTTTAAAATTAGTTGATAAATGTTCTTCTAATGTGTTTCATGGAATTATTAGAATATATATCCAAAATTAAATTTTGGATAGCATTTACCCAATATGGTCATTTTAGTTTTCAAATAGCACTCTATTTTAATTAATTGCTTCTGGAAGAATTTGTTTTCATGAAATGCTGATCTTTTCTTTTACCCAATCTTAAAGATTAAGATACCAATTGTCAGCATTTATTGAGCACTTACTCTGTGTCAGGAAATGTATTTAATCCTCCCCAAACCTCTGAGGCAGGTACTATTGCCATCCCCATTTTATAGATGAAGGTATTGAAGCAGAGGGAGGTTAAGTACCTTTGTAGGCAAATGCAGCTAGTGAAAAGGTAGAGCTGAGTTCCAACCCATGTTCTAAACCCACACAAGGCTCCTCTCTGCCCTTAGTCCAGACCAGTTCCTTTGATACCTTCATGTAATATATTTTTGTGCAATGTATTTTTTATATAAAAGATTCGGCTTAGCTTCTGCTGTGTACAACTCATGGCCAAGACGTTGCTAGATGATTCCTAACACACAGAAGCCTTTTCAACAAGATATTTTCTATGCCAGCAAGGCATAGAAAAGGTTACTACTAAATTATGAAGGAAGGCAAAGCCTTTTGTTGATTATTTTTGAATAATTTATTCTTGGGTTTCCCGTGACTTGTTGAGGAGTTCATAGAGAGTCTTGAGAAGTCTTTAGGAAGTTTTAAAATAAAGAAAATGATACATTCATAGAAGTTATATTTGAAGACAGCTATTTTTAACACATAATCCCACTAGGAATTCAGCATTTTGGCAGGGATTTATTTATTATTTGTTTTTACTTTAAACAGAAAGCATGCATATTGATTAGCTCAAAAGTGTTCTTGTCTTCACATAGTAAAGAAAATGCATGCAAGAAAAGCAAGTGTGGCCCTAATTGGGTATCTAGTTGGTTAGAGCATTATCCAGATACACTAAGGTTGTGAATTTGATTCCCAGTCAGGGCACATACAAGAGTCAACTTGTTACAGAAAATTGGAGAAGAACCAAGCAACGCTTAGAGAGATGGAGTTACATTTATTATGCGCAGGCCCAGAGGTAAATGTCTCTCAAATTCTGGACCCCAACATGAAGGAACTTTCCCTATTTATATGTTTTTACCTTCTTTATCTCCCAAATAAGGGGTGTTTCCAGCCCCCTTTGCAACTTTTTAAAAAGCCCCTATGTGCTGGGGCCTTGAGATTGCAACCAAAGGCCTGGCCTGGTGCCAGCACTGATAACTTCATCTGGGGAAGGTTTAATGGCCTCTCTGAAGTAGGAGTAGTCTTATTTTCCTTATTATTTAAGCAATCAAGCATTTACAGAAGCCAAATAGCAGGGTTAAAATTTCAAACAGCAGTTTTTATATAAGATGGATGCTTCAAACTGATGGGTGGAGCAGTGGGTCGGTGTTTCTTTCTCTCTCATTCTCATCAATAAATTTAAAAATAATTAAGAAAGGAAAGTGTGATGTGCAGAGAAAGCCAGGCATAGCTGATATTTGGCTTCACTGCTTCCTGGAGTGTAAACTGTGAGCAAATTAACTCACCTCTTTAAAGGTGACATGTGAGCCTCTGCAGAGGATCTCAGAAATCATTAGGGAGTGAACCCCATAAAGTCAGGACTTGCTGCAGTCACATCAACTGAGTATTTAAAGTGATAGAATGCAGGAGATACAGAGACATTTAGGTTTACCCAAGCACGATGAAAAATAGTCTGGAAATAGCTATGAAGAGAAGGAGATGCCCTGGCCTGTCTCCTGTTGGGATATGGAGAAAACATTGATTAAGGCACAGCTGGCTTCCAGAGAGAGACTAGATTTGGTGAGTAAGAAAACTAGAGAGCACCTTAGCCACTTTGGCTCAGTGGATAGAGTGTCAGCCTGCGAACCGAAGGGTCCTGGGTTTAATTCCAGTCGAAGGCATATTCCTCAGCCACATGCAGGAGGCAACCAATTAATGTGTTTCTCTCACATTGATTTCTCTCTAAAAATCAATGGAAAAATACCCGGATAGCTAACATTTATATAGTAGTAGTAGTAGTAGTAGTAGTAGTAGTAGTAGTAGTAAATCCTCAGGCCCTAACTGGTTTGGCTCAGTGGATGAACCTGAAATGTCCCAGGTTCAATTCTGGTCAAGGGCATGTACCCTGGTTGTGGGCACATCCCCAGTAGGAGGCAACTGATCAATGTTTCTCTCTCCTTGATGTTTCTAACCCTCTATCCCTCTCTCTTCCTCTTTGTAAAAAATCAATAAAATATTTAAAAATTTAAAAAAATTTCTCAAGTGAGGATTAAAACAAAACAAAACACAACTAGAGAACTAGAAGGAAAGAAGGGTGCATAATGTGTAACCCCAAAATTTTAGAGGCTTAAAACAACCATCTATTTTTCCTCCCATGATTCCGGGAGTTGATTAGATTCAGCTAGGTGGTTTTCATCCAGGTCTTTCGTGCTGTTGCCAAGGCTGGGGCTAGAGTTACCTCAAAGGCTTCTTCAGTCCTATCGCTGGCAACTGTTGTTGGCTATCAGCTAAGACCTGGTGTTGTTGGCTGGAAGTTATATGCAGCCTCTCTGTGTGATATGGGCTTCCGAGCAGCATGGCAACTGGTTTCAAAGAGCAAGCATCCCAAGAAGACACAGAGAAGTGATATTATCTTTTATGATATAGTCTTGGAAAGTACAGAACATCATTTTTGCCATAGTCACAGACTCTCATGGATTCCAGGGGAAGGAACATCGACCTGACCTCTACACAGGAACAGAGGCCAACTTCATAATGCAGAAGAGCACATAGGATGGGAGATCTTGTTGGCAGCCACCTTGGAAAATGCAATCTTCCGTAGAGGGTAAGTACAAAGAACAGAAGATTAGAGTTTAAGATTTCAGAAATATGGCCCTTTCGAGAGGATCACAAGAACCATTCCTGTGGGCAGCTTATGTGGAATGAAAGCAAAGGTCATCAGAGTTGAGGAAGATATGGGATGATGAGTCAGGGGAATTGCATGGCCATCATATGGACACTGACATCCTCAGGAAAGAAGAAGACTTGAGAGAGGTATAGTGAAGATAGAGATGGCAACTGCTATTGTAAAACCTTTCTGAGTTTTTTTTTTAATTAGAAGAAATATTTTAATATTGCTATTCGTTCTTTGTAATAGAAGTATTGGGGGTGAAAATTTTTCTGAGTTTTTTTGCTTTTTGTTCTGGGATGATGAAAAATCTAATCTCTCACCAAAACCAGTTTGGCTCAGTGGATAGAGCGTCAGTCTGTGGACTGAAAAGTCCCAGGTTCGATTCCGGTCAAGGTCATGTATCTTGGTAGTGGGCACATCCCCAGTGGGGGGCGTGCAGGAGGCAGCTAGTCCATGTCTCTCTCTCATCGATGTTTCTAACTCTCTATTCCTCTCTGAAAAAACATCAATAAAAAATATTTTTAAAAAAATAAAGAAAAAACTAAACTAATTTCTGTGAGGACAACTTATCCTTTATTTGGGAAAAGATTTTGTTGTGGGCCTATGATTTGTGTAATGGTACTAATAGTTCACTTTTTTTTTTTTTTTAGTGCTCATTCATTAATCCATTTAAACTATACTTACTGGATACTTACTCTGTGGTCAAGTACTATTCTAGATGATGATACAATAGTTAACAGGCCAGATGAAGATATCTGCTCTTGCGGTGTTTATCTTCTGTGGAAAAGACAAACATAAATGATTTTTTTAAAAATACTACAATAGGGAGAAACCAAGATAGCGGAATAGGTAAACACCTGAACTGCTGCCTCGTACATCAATTTCAAAACCACAACTAAAAGACAAAACGGACGTCATCCAGAACCACAGGAAGGCTGGCTGAATGGAAATTCTACAACTAGAAGGAAAGAGAGGGGCTCACGGAGACTCAGAGGAGCTGCAGAAGGCAGAGGTATGGAGGCATTCACACAGAGAGGGCTGGCAACTGAATACGCTGTTGGCCTTCTCAATCGGGAGGGAGACAAAAGCTCCCAACTGCTCTGAATTACAGTTCTGGGAGGGACTCTGGGGTCCCAGACTCATATGGGGAGAAACTGGACTGTCTGGCAGCGAGCGAAACTTGAGGGCAGCTTTCTCTGAGAGGTGCTTGTAGTGATTACCTCGGGACACTGAGACCCAGGGACCTTTTAGGGCAGGGCTGATGGGAAGCCATCACTGGTTGCTCCACCCTGAGACTGCCCCATCCAAGCTGGGTACAGAGGTTTTTGCATATCAATGGCCTGGTCTTTTGAATTCTAAACTTACCTAACAAACTACAGCTGAGTTAATGAGAACCAGAACATCCAAAAGAAGGCTCAAGGCCCCACAGTAGCATGCATTGCTTCACAGCTGGGCCTCATCTGGGCACCTCCAAAACCCTCCCATAAAAGAAGAGGAATCTGCAGATCTCTCTGTAACTCCTGCTGGATGGCCTCAGGCAGAGGCTAAAATAGCACCTTCTTGCAGATCCAAGAGCCAGTGTGCCAAGGGGTCAGAGTAGGACCATCCAGATTATAAGTCCTCAGATCCATAAGGGACACACTCAAGGGGCAGATTCAGTGAACACCAAAGGCCTGCTGAAACAAGTCTTGCCTCATAAGGGTGTCTCTAGTACAGAAGTTCTCCCATTGTAGACACAGCTGATCCTCAAAGCCAGTTGGCCTGGCGCTCAATTCCTCCCAGTGATACCAACAACAATCAAGGCTTAACTACAATAAGACTGTGCACATAGCCCACAAAGGAGTGAAATAAGAGTGTCCACCTCAGGTAACTGGGGAGGCTGAGCCACTGGGCCCTATAGAACACCTAGTACACAAAGCCACTCTATCAACTCAGGGAAACAGCCAAAATGCAGAGACAAAGAAATAGGTCACAAATGAAAGAAATGCAGGAAAGCAAGTGACTTGGTATAGAGTTCAAAACCACGGTTATATGGTATTTCAAGAATTTCCTAGAAAAGGCCGATAAATTTAGCAAGACCCTCGAGGACATGAAAAAGAACAAACTAGAAATTAAGCATACTCAGACTGAAATAAAAAATAATGTACAGAGATCCAACAGCAGACTAGAGGATTGCAAGAATCAAGTCAAAGACTTGAAATAAAACAAAAAACAAAAAACACCCAATCAGAAAAGAAAAAAGAATCCAAAAATATAAAGATGGTGTAAAGAGCCTCTGGGACAACTTCAAGTGTACCAACATCTGAATTATGGAAGTGCCAGAAGAAGAGAGAGAGCAAGATACTGAAAACCTATTTGAAGAAATAATGACTGAAAACTTCCCCCACCTGGTGAAAGAAATAGATTTACAAGTCTAGGAAGCGCACAGAACCCCAAACAAAAGGAATCCAAAGAGGACCACACCAAGAGCAAAAGACAAAGAGAGAATCTTAAAACCAGCAAGAGAAAAGTAGTTACTTACCTACAAGGGAGCACCCATAAGATTGTCAGCTGATTTCTCAACAGAAACTATGCAGGCCAGATGGGAGTGGCAAGAAATATTCAAAGTGATGAATAGCAAGAACCTACAACCAAGATTACTCTACCCAGCAAAGCTATCATTCAGAATTGAAGGTCAGATAAAGAGCTTCACAGATAAGAAAAAGCTAAAGGAGTTCATCACCACCAAACCAGTATTACATGAAATGCTGAAAGGTACTCTTTAAGAAGAGGAAAAAGAAGAAAAAGGTAAAGATAAAAATTATGAATAATAAATACATATCTATCAACAAGTGAATCTAAAAATCAAGTGAATAAAAAATCTGATGAACAGAATAAACTGGTGAATATAATAGAATCAGGGGCATAGAAAGGGAGGGGGAAAAGGGTGTGAGGGGTGTGGGAAAAGACTGGACAAAAATCTTATGGATGAGGACAGTGGCAGAGGATTAGGCTAGAGGAAGGGATGGGAACCAGGTGGAGGGAATTTTTTTTGGGGGAAAAAGAGGAACAATTATAATAATCTGAACAATAAAGATTTATTTTTAAAAAGTACTATAATACATATTATGGTTTTTTAAAAAAATATATCCTTAGGAAATGCATTTTATTTATTTTGTCAAAAAGGAACTTTTTGTATTTCAAGAAAAATGATTTAAAATATAATAATGTTACATGCAATAAACATTAATATTTTAAGAAAAACTATCTTAAATATAATAATACATGCAATATACATTAATATCTCAAGAAAAACAATTTTAAATATAATGTAGTACACACCAATTATTCAAGAAAAACTATCTTAAATTTAATAATATATGCAATAAACATTAATATTTTAAGAATAAAAGGATTTTAAATATAGTAATATTACCAAAACTGTACTAACATAGTATGATATCACAAAAGTTGTAGGAAATATTAAAAATCTGCAAATAACAGGATTACTTCTATTCTATTCTAAAATAGTATTTTTTCCTTCTGGCTCTATTTTTGTTCATCAGTTTATGTTGTTCATTATATTCCATAAATGAGTGAGATTGTGTGATATTTATCTTTCTGCAAGTGGCTGATTTTGCTAAGCATAGTGCACTCCAGGTCCATCCATTCTGTTGCAAATGGTATGAGTTCCTTTTTTTTTTTTAACAACAGTGTAGTATTCCATTGTATAGATATACCACTGTTCTTAATCCACTCATCTGCTGATGGGCATTTAGTTTGTTTCCAAATCTTAGCTATTGTAAATTGCGCTGTTATGAATATAGGGGTGCATATGTCCTTTTTGATTGGTGTTTCTGATTTTTTGGATATATTCCTAGAAGTGTGATTATTGGGTCATTTTTAGTTTTGTTTTTTTTTTTTGAGGAAACTCCATACTGTTTTTCATAGTGGTTGCAGCAGTCTACATTGCCACCAGCAGTGCAAGAGAGTTCCTTTTTCTCTCCATCCTCGCCAACACTTGTTTTGTTGATTTGTTGGTGATACCCATTCTGACAGGTATGAGAATGGTACCTCATTGTCGTTTTGATTTGCATCTCTCAGATGATTAGTGACTTTGAGCATGTTTTCATATATCTCTTGGCCTTCTTTATGTCCTCTTTTGAAAAGTGTCTAGTTAGGTCCTGTGCCCATTTTTTTTGATTGGATTGTTTATCTTCCTTTTGTTAAATTGTATGAGTTCCCTGTAAATTTTGGTAATTTAAACCCTTATTGGAGATAACATTGGCAAATATGTTCTCCCATGCAATGGGCTTTCTTATTTTGTTGATGGTTTTTTCTTGTTGTGCACAAGCTTTTTATTTTGATGTAGTCCCACTTGTTTATTTTCTCTTTAGTTTCCATTGCCCTAGGAGCTATATCAGTAAAGATATTGCTATGACATATGTCTGATATTTTGCTGCCTATGGCTTCTTCTAAGATTTTTATAGTTTCTCATCTTATGTTTACATCCTTTATCCATTTTTAGTTTATTTTTGTGTATGGTGTAAGTTGGTGATCTAGTTTCATTTTTTTGTATGTATCCAATTTTTCCAACATCATTTATTGAAGTGACTGTCTTGTCTTCATCATATGTTCTTGCCTCCTTTGTCAAATATTAATTCAGCATAATGGCTTGGGTCAATTTCCAGGTTCTCTGTTTGGTTCCATTGGTCTATATGTCTATTCTTGTGCCAGTACCAAACAGTTTTGAGAACAGTGGCTTTGTAATATAGCTTGATATCTGGTATTGTGATCCCTCCAACTTTATTCTTGTTTATCAGAATTGCTGCAGCTATTCCGGGTCTTTTTTTTTTATTTTTTATTCCAGATGAATTTTTGGAAAGTTTGTTCTAAGTCTGTGAAATATTCCATTGGTATCTTAATTGGGATTGCATTGAATCTATAGATTGCTTTGGGTAGTACGGACATTTTAATGATGTTGATTGTATCCATCCATGAACATGAGCTTTACTTCTTCTTTCCTAATTTGGATGCCTCTTATTTCTTATTCTTGTCTGATCACTATGGCCAGCACTTCCAGTATTATGTTGAACAGGAGTAGTGAAAGTGGGCATTCCTGTCTTGTTCCTATTCTTAGGAGAAATGGTTTTAGGTTTTTTTGTTTTGTTTTGTTTTTGTTTTTGGAGGGTTCTTAAGTTATGGTTCTTTATTTTAAAAAGATACTTGTTCAATTTTCAGTATCACAACAGTTGCACTGTTGTTTTCTTTTCCTCCCAATTGGCCCCAAAGAGAGCACACCAAAGGAGAGTACATTTTAAGCCTTTAAGCTGCAGGATGCGCACCTAACAGACCTCAAGGAAACCTCACTAAAAACGGGGCATCAGGTAGGGAAAGAGACTTAAAGATCAGCATACTGCCAGCCCTGACTGGAGTGAGCTCTCACAGCTAGTGTGGCCAGTGTGTCCCAACCTCAAAGAAGCAAAGTTTCAAAATAATACAAAATTTAAAAAGTTTTGTACATAAACTATTCAAGATTTCTCCAGCACTAACTGGTACAAAGCACAATGAGATGGCACTTTTAGAGACAGCAGCTTCAGACCCAGCGGAGGGTAATGAGATGAGTTCCATTTGGCTAAATCAGTGGCAAAAACATAATTTTCTTTCTTTCAAGGAGGCAGGAGAGCAAATAATTGGTCACTTCCAACGTAAGGGTTCCATTTTGTGAACCACTGGGGAAAGGGTAGAGATGGGACCAGAATTTGGCCTCTGACAGAGAGGTCTCACCATTTTAATTTGGTCACTTCTGATAAAAAAACAAATTGCCCAAAGATGCCTTAAAAGCTGAAACCTAAACATCCCTTTTTGGGGGGGAGGGGGAAGCTAACTCCTCCGGGAGCCAATGTGGCTAGTGCTCTGCACAAAGGAATGATTCCCCACAGAGGGCCTTTCTCTGGGCCCTCTGCGTGAGGCAGCCCACACCCCTTTCCCTCCTCTACGGAGCGGGCAATGTGGATCAAGCTGAAAAATTACCTCCTAAAAGTGAGACAGGGATTGGACTGCTGCTTGAGAACGGTGGAATTACTTGGAATGTTTTACAAATGGTTGCCACATCAACAACAAAAGAGGTAATTACAAAATGTGTACATCACAACATGCTTTTAAAGACACTTTGCATTGTGCTCACATTCCCTTAAATGTTGTTCCCAAATTTGCTCAGCCTCCAGCCCAATCAAAATCTCTAAGGGGAGGCAGAGACAATTTGGCGAAAAAGATGCAGAAGGGGGGCAGTGGGGGGCAGTGAAAGGAGAAAGCAGCCTTCCAGTTAAAGATCAGCCCTCAGTTTAAAGGTCAGCTTCAAGCAGGCTGGCCTCAGGCGGAGTCAGGGTCAGAGGGAGGAGCAGCGGCAGAGCGGGGCTGGGTGGCTCTACATCTCATTCAGGTCAAGCAGAGTCTGGTCCAGCATCCTTTGTGTACAGAGGTGTTCCTCTTTGGTGCATTTCAGTTTATCTTCCAAATTATCAATTGTCTTTTCCAGCTTGGCTACCGATCTCTCAGCAAACTCGGCATGGGTCTCTATCTCCTTGAGTTTATCAGTAAGAATCTTTATCTCTTCCTCATATTTGTCTTCTTTTTGAGAGTACTTTTCTTCAGCAGCACTCAGACACATCAGGTTCTGGTCCATCAGTCTGATCTGCTCATCCATCTCTCGGCAACGGGACTCTGCCAGCTCAGCCCGTTCCTCTGTGCGTTCCAAGTCTCCCAATAATCACCAACTTACGAGCCACCTCTTCATACTTTCTATCTGCCTCTTCTGCAATGTGCTTAGCTTCTTTGAGTTGGATTTCCTGGAGTTCCATCTTTTCTTCATCTTTTAAAGCTCGGTTTTCAATAACCTTCATACCTCTCTCGCTCTCATCTGCAGCTTTCTCAGCTTCCTCCAGCTTTTGCAGAGCAGTGGCCAGGCGCTCCTGAGCTCGGTCCAGCTCCTCTTCAACCAGCTGGATCCTACGGTTCAAGGAGGCCACCTCAGCCTCAGCCTGTTCCCGAGCCCGCCTTTCTCCCTCCACTTCCCGCTGGAGGCGCTTGGCCCTCTCCTCGGCATCATCGGCCTGCTGATGCAGAACCTGGATCTTGCTTCACCACCTCAATGGTGGTGATCCCCGCCATGGTGCCCACCCAGCTCCTGCTCGCGTCCGGTTTCCTGCTTCCTCCGCTCCGCGCTGCAACCGCTTCTCATGGTTTTAGTTTTTATCCATTGAGTATGATGTTGGCTATAGGTTTGTAATAAGTGGCCTCTATCATGTTGGGATATGCTCCTTCTATTCCAACTTTGCTGAGAGTTTTTATCAAAAAATGGGTGTTGGGCTGAGACCGGTTTGGCTCAGTGGACAGAGCGCCAGCCTGCGGACTGAAAGTTCCCAGGTTCAATTCCGGTCGGGGGCATGTACCTTGCTTGCGGGCACATCTCCACTGTGGGGCGTGCAGAAGGCGGCTGATCAATGTCTCTCTCTCATTGATGTTTCTGACTTTCTATCCCTCTCCCTCCCTCTCTGTAAAAAATCAATAAAATATATTTTAAAAATGGGTGTTGGATTTTGTTGAATGCCTTTTCTGTGTCTATTGAGATGATCATGGGATTTAAAAAAATATATTTTATTGATTTTTTTACAGAAAGGAAGGGAGAGGGAGAGAAAGTTAGAAACATTGATGAGAGAGAGACATCAATCAGCGGCCTCCTACACACTCCCCACTGGGTATGTGCCCATAACCAAGGTACACGCCCTTGACAGGAATCAAACCCTAGATCTTTCAGTCTGCAGGCTGACACTCTATCCACAGAGCCAAACCAGTTAAGGCTGATCATGGGATTTTTGTCTTGCAATTTGTTTATGTGATATATCACATTTATTGATTTGTGAATATTGTACCAGCCTTGCATCCCTAGAATAAATCCCGCTTGATCATGGTGTATGACCTTCTTATATATTGCTGGATGCAATTTGCTAATATTTTGTTGATAATTTTAGCATCCACATTCATCAGGGATTTGGCCTGTAATTCTCTTTCTTTTTGTGTCTTTATCTGGTTTTGGAATTAGGATAATGTCGGCCTCATAAAAAGAGCTTGGGCCGAGACCGGCTTGGCTCAGTGGATAGAGCATCGGCTTGCGGACTGAAAGGTCCCGGGTTCGATTCCGGTTGGGGCATGTACCTTGGTTGCGGGCACATCTCCAGTGTGGAGTGTGCAGGAGGCGGCTGATTGATGTCTCTTTCTCATCGATGTTTCTGACTTTCTATCTCTCTCCCTTCCTCTCTGTAAAAACAAAATCAATAAAATATATTTTTTTAAAAAAGAGCTTGGAATTGCTCTTTCCTCTTGGATTTTCTTTTTCTTTTCTTTTTTAAAAATATATTTTATTGATTTTTTTATAGAGAGAAAGGGAGAGGGATAGAGAGAAACATCGATGAGAGAGTGACATCAATCAGCCGCCTCCCGCACGCCCCCTCCTGGGGATGTGCCAAACCGATTTCAGCTCCTCTTGGATTTTCTGAAATAGTTTGACGAGTATAGGTGTTAGTTCTTCTTTGAATGTTTGAAAAAACACCCCTGTGAAGCCATCCAGACCTAGGCTTTTTTTGAGGGGAGTTTTTTGTTGTTGTTGTTTATATTACTCCTTCTATTTCATTAGTGGTTATTGGCCTATTCAGGTTTTTTTATTCTTCCTGATTCAGTTTTAGGAGATTGTATTTTTCTAGGAATTTGTCTATTTCATCCATAATGTCCAGCTTGTTGGCATACTATTTTTAAAAAAATATATCTTTATTGTTCAGATTATTACAATTGTTCCTCTTTTTCCCCCATAACTCCCCTCCATCCAGTTCCTTCCCCACTCTCTGCCCTTATCACCCCCCCCACACACACACACTGTCCTCATCATAGGTGTACGATCCTTTTTAAAATTTCTTTATTGATTCAGGTATTACATATGCGTCCTTATTCCCCATTACCTCCCACCTCCCATTCATGCACCTACTCCCTGTTGTCTGTATCCTTTGATTAGGCTTATATGCATGCATATAAGTCCTTTGATTGATCTCTCCCCTTTACCTTCATCATCCCCTACCTTCCCTGAGGTTTGACATTCTAATTGATGTTTCTCTGTCTCTGGGTCTATTTTTGTTCATCAGTTTATGTTGTTCATTATATTCCACAAATGAGTGAGATCATGTGATATTTATCTTTCTCTGCCTGGCTTATTTCACTTAGCATAATGCTCTCCATCTCCATCGATGTTGTTGCAAATGGTAAGAACTCCTTTTTTGTCACAGTGTAGTATTCTATTGTGTAGATGTACCACAGTTTTTTAATCCACTCATCTGCTGATGGGCACTTAGGTTGTTTCCAAATCTTAGCTATGGTGAATTGTGCTGTTATGAACATAGGGGTTCAGATATCCTTTCTGATTCATTTTTCTAGTTTCTTGGGATATATTCCTAGAAGTGGGATCACTGGGTCAAATGGGAGTTCCATTTTTAGTTTTTTGAGGAAACTCCATACTGTTCTTCAGAGTGACTGCATCAGTTTGCATTCCCACCAGCAGTGCACGAGGGTTCCTTTTTCTCCACATCCTCCTCACCAGCACTCGTCGTTTGTTGATTTGTTAATGATAGCCATTCTGAGAGATGTAAGACGGTATCTCATTGTCATTTTGATTTGCATCTCTTGGATGATTAGTGACTTTGAGCATGTTTTCATATGCCTCTTGGCCTTCCTTCTGTCTTCTTTTGAAAAGTATCTATTTAGGTCCATTGCCCATTTTTTTTATTGGGTTGTTTATCTTCCTTTTGTTAAGTTGTATGAGTTCCCTGGAAATGTTGGAGAGTAAACTCTTATTGTTGTTATCATTGGCAAATATGTTCTCCCATGCAATGGGCTTTCTTGTTGTTTCATTGATAGTCTCTTTTGCTGTGCAAAAGCTTTTTATTTTGATGTAGTCCCATTTTTTTATTTTCTCTTTAGTTTCTATTGCCCTATGAGCAGTATCAGTGAAGAAATTGCTTTGGCATATGTCAGAGGTTTTTCTGCCTGTGGATTCCTCTAGTATTTTTATGTTTTCCCATCGAATGTTTAAGTCCTTGATCCATTTTGAGTTTATTTTTGTGTATGGTGTAAGTTGGTGGTCTAGTTTCATTTTTTTGCATGTATCTATCCCATTTTCCCAACACCATTTATTGAAGAGACTGTCTTGACTCCATTGTATGTTTATGCCTCCTTTGTCAAATATTAATTGAGCAGAGTGATTTGGGTCGATTTCTGGGTTCTCTATTCTATTCCATTGATCTATATGTCTGTTCTTGTGCAAGTACCAGGCAGTTTTGAGAACAGTGGTTTTAAAATACAACTTGATATCTGATATTGAGATCCCACCTACTTTGTTCTTCTTTCTCAGGATTGCTGTGGCTATTCGGGGTCTTTTTTTATTCCAGATGAATTTTTGGAAAGTTCTTTCTAAGCCTGTGAAATATAAGCCGTTGGTATTTTAATAGGAAGTGCATTGAATTTATAGATTTCTTTGGATAGTATGGACATTTTGATGATATTGATCCTACCAATCCATGACCATGGTATGTTCTTCCATCTGTTTATGTTTTCCTCTATCTCTTTTTTCAGTGTGGTATAGTTTTCCGTGTTTAGGTCTTTTACTTCCTTAGTTAAGTTTATTCCTAGGTATTTTAATATTTTTGGTGCAATGGTAAATGGGATTGCTTTTTTAGTCTCTTTTTCTGTAAGTTCATTATTGGTGTATAGAAATGCCATAGATTTCTTGGCATTAATTTTGTATCCTGCTATCTTGCCAAATTCATTTACTAAGTCTAATAATTTTTTGATGGAGTCTTTAGGGTTTTCTATGTACAGTATCATGTCATCTGCAAATAAGGACAGTTTTACTTCTTCTTTTGCATTTTGGGTGCCTTTTATTTGTTCTTATCTGATTGAAATGGCTAATACTTCCAACACTATGTTAAACTGGAATGGTGACAATGGGCATCCCTGTCTTGTTCCTGTTCTTAGGGGAAATGGTTTTAGTTTTTGCACATTGAGTATGATGTTAGCTGTGGGTTTGTCATATATGGCTTTTATTATGTTGAGGTATGATCCTTCTATTCCCATATTGCTGAGAGTTTTTGTCAAGAAAGAGTGTTGGATTTTGTCAAATGCTTTTTCTGCATTAATTGATATGACTATGTGATTTTTATCTCTCAATTTGTTTATGTGATGTATCACGTTTATTGATTTGCAAATATTGTACCATCCTTGCATCCCCAAGATAAATCCTACTTGGTCATGGTGTATGATCTTTCTGATGTGCTGCTGGCTCTGATTTGCTAGAATTTTGTTGAGGATTTTGGCATCTATGTTCATGAGATATATTGGTCTCTCATTCTCTTTGATTGTGTCATCTTTATCTGGTTTTGGTATTAGGGTGATCCTAGCTTCATAGAAGGAGCTTGGAAGTGTTACTTCCTCTTGAATTTTTGGGAATAGTCCGAGGAGAATAGGTTTTAGTTCTTCCTTGAATATTTGGTAAAACTCCCCCGTGAAGCCATTTGGCCCCAGGCTTTTGTTTTCTGGAAGCTTTTGATGAGTGCTTCAATTTCTTTAATAGTTATCAGCCTATTGAGATTTTTAAAATCCTCCTGAGTAAGTTTTAGAAGGTTGTATTTTTCTAGGAATGTGTCCATTTCCTCCAGGTTGTCTCATTTGTTAGAATAAAGTTGTTCATAGTATATTTTAATAATCCTTTATAGTTTTGTGGGGCCTGTTGTTATTTCTCCTCTTTCATTTCTGATTTTATTTGGGTCCTCTCTCTTTGCTTCTTGGTGAGCCTGGCTAGAGGTTCATCAACCTTGTTTATCCTTTCAAAGAACCGCTCTTGGTTTCATTGATCTTTTGTATCTTTTTTTTTTTTGTCTCTGTGTCATTCATTTCTACTCTGATTTTTATTATTTCCTTCCTTCTGCTCACTGTGGGCTTTTCTTGTTGCCTTCTCTATGCATGCACCTCCATACATCTGTCTTCTGCAACTCCTGTGAGTATCAGTGTGCTTTTCTCTTTCCTTCTAGTTGTAGAATTTCCACTCAGCCAGGCCTTCTGTGGTTCTGGATGATGTCTGTTTTGTCTTTTAGTTGTAGTTTTGAAATTGTGTGAGGCAGCAGTTTAGATGTTTACCTATGCTGCCATTTTGGTTTCTCTGTTCATACTATTTTCTTACAATCCTTTGTATTTCTGTGGTGACAGTTGTTACTTCTCTGTTTTCATTTTGGATTTTATTTATTTGGGTCTTTTCTCTTTGTTTCTTGATGAGTCTGGCTAATGGTTTATCAATTTTGTTTATCCTTTCAAAGAACCAGCTCTTGGTTTCATTGATTTATATATAGCTAATCTCTTTGTTATTTGTTTCTGCTCTAATCTTTATTATTTCCTCCTTCTACTTACCCTGGGCTTTTCTTATTGTTCTCTCCTAGTTCTTTAAGTTGTAGGGTTAAATAGTTTATTGCTGATTTTTCTTGTGTTTTTAAGGTATGCCTGTAGTGCTATGAACTTCCCTCTTAGGACTGCTTTTCTGTGTCCCAGAGATTGTGAGTTGTTGTGTGTTCATTTTCATTTGTTTCCAGGAATTTTTTATTTCTTTCTTGATCTCTTTGTTAACCCATTAATTATGTAATAACATGTTATTTAGCCTCCATATGTTTGAATATTTTTGTTGTAGTTGATTTCTAATTTCATTCTATTGTGATCTAAGGAGATGCTTAATATGATTTCAATCTTCTTGAATTTGTAGAGACTTGTTTTGTGTCCTAACATGTGGTCTATCTTTGTGAATGATCCTTGTGCACTTGAGAAGAATGTATATTCTGCTGCATAGGGGTGAAATGTTCTATAAATCTCTATTAAATCCATCTGATCCAATATGCCCTTTAGATTCTCTGTTTCCTTGTTTAGTTTTTGCCTGGAAGATTTGTCCATTGAAGTCAGAGGCGTGTTAAAGTTCTCTACTATGACTGTATTGTTGTCAATCTCTTTGTGAAAGTTCTCTAGAAGTTCCTTTTTAAAAATATATTTAGGTGCACTTATATTGGGTGCATATATGTTTACCAGGGTTATATCCTCTTGTTGGATTGAACCCTTTAGTATTATGTGGTGACCTTTGTTGTCTCTTGTGATGGCCTTCATTTTAAAGTCTATTTTGTCAGATATGGGTATTGCTACTCCAGTTTTTTTTTTCATTTACATTTACATTTACATGGAAAATTTCTTTCCATCCCTTCACTCTCATCCTGTGTGTGTCTTTTGTTTTGAGGTGGGTCTCTTATAAACAACATATAGTTGGGTCATGTTTTTGTATCTATTCACCTTTTGATTGGAGCCCTTAATCCATTTACATTTAGGGCTATTATTGAGAAGTACTTATTTATAGCCATTTTAATTCTGTATGGCTAGGTTTCTCTTTCTGTTTGTTCTTCTCAGCAATCCATTACAGCAGTCCCTTTAGCATTTCTTGTAATGCTGCCTTGGGGGTCATGAACTCCTTTAGCCTTTTTTTTTTCCCTGGGAAGCTCTTTATTTGACAGTCTATTTTTAACAATACCCTTACTGGATATAGATCCTTGATCTCAGATCCTTGTTTTCCATTACCTTGAGTACTTCATGCCATTCCCTTCTGGCCTGTAGAGTTTCTGATGAGAAATCAGATGTCAGACTGATGGGAATTCCATTGTAAGTAACAGGTTTTTTTCTCTTGCTGCCTTTAAGATTCTCTCTTTGTCTTGAATTTTTTGAATTTTAATTATGATATGTCTGGACATGAGTCTGTTTGGGTTCATCTTGTTTGGGGTTCTCTGTGCCTCCTGAACTTGTGACTTTTTCCTTTACCAGGTTAGGAAAGTTTTCTACCATTATTTCTTTAAACACCTTCTCTATTCCTTTCTCCCTTTCTGCCTTTTCTGGCACACCTGCTATTTGCATATTGTTATGTTTCACATTGTCCCACAGCTCCCTTAAACTGTCCTCCTGTTTGTTTGTTTGTTTGTTTGTTTATTTATTTATTTATTTTTCTTTTTGGTTCTCTAATTGATATTTTGAACTCTGTTTTCTAATTCACTGGTTTGATCCTCAATGTCCCTTAATCTGCTGTGTATTCCTTCCAATGTGTTCTTTATTTGTGTTATATCATTCTTTATTGCAGACTGTTGTTGTTTTTTCATAATTACTATATCTTCTTTCATACTGTTGAGCATTTTTACCATTATTACTCTGAATAATGTTCAGAGTAATTCTGTTTCAGATAAATTTCTAATCTCTGCTTCATTTCTCTCTTCTGAATTCTGTTTCAGATAAATTTCTAATCTCTGCTTCATTTCTCTCTTCTTCTGGAGAATTTCTGGTTCTTTCATTTTGCAGTTGTTTCTTTGTCTCCTCATTTCAGTTGTCTGTTTGGATTTATGACTGTGTTTTAAGTAGATCCTCTACACCTTTCAATCTCTAGTGCAGGGCAATGTTAAAGGATGTTTCTAACAAATTCAATCAGGCAAGGACTCAAAGCCTCCAGAGACCACTTCTGTCTACAGATTAATAGGATGCTGACTTGAATTGCCCCCAGGTAATTTTCCTCAGATGTGGTGAGAGTGTTTTCAACAGGGTAGGATGGTTGCTTTTGCCTGGAGGCTAATTGTTACTTTTAATCTTTTAAGTGGCCTCAAGGCAAGGTGTTTTCCAATAGGATGTGTCGACTGTCTTCCCCCCAGGCAAGGCAAATGTCTATGTGAGAAAGATGTCCTCCACTGCATGAAAGAATGACTCATTCCAGGAAACTTGGGGTGTGTGAATTCTCAGCTTTATCCTCTCAGTCCCCAAACCTGAGTTCTCTCACAGCTCCAATCCACTTTACCCTCCCTCTGCCAGAGTACAAGATGAGTGGCTCCATAGGGAATTTTTGTGCATTAGCTCTTCAAGACAGTGCCCAAACTTTTAGCTGCCACTCCCCAGCTGCTTTTCACAGCTAGATGTTATGTGGGCACCTTTCTCAGATTTGGTGCTCTCTGCTGGAGAGCCCAGCTTCGGGATTACATCTCAGAATTCTCAGTGTCACCTCCTCTCCCCTCCCACCCGCCCCCACACACAGCTGAGATATCTCTTTAGGGCTTCAGTTGCTGTCTGTGGGTGCCCAGCCAGCCCTTTCATGACTCTGCTTCTCCTACCAGTCTCTATGCCATCTCCACCTTCGGTCCTCTGGTATCAGGATTCTCTCCTGTCAGTTTTCCATTCATTATTCAGGAAGTCTTTCTATATTTCACTTGTAATTCCTGCTTGTTTCTGGGAGCATGTCCATGCCCATATTATGTTTTATGGGGATAAATGCTAGGGGGAAAATACAAATTTCCTGTGCATTTTATTTATTTTTGTTGTTATTAATCGTCACCAGACGATATTTTTCCATTGACTTTTTTTTTTTTTTTTAGAAAGTGGAAGGGATGGGGAGAGACACAGAGCATTGACATTGACATGAGAGGGACATATCCATTGGTTGACTTCTGCATGTGCCTCAACCAGGATTGTGGGTTGAGCCTGCAACTGAGATATTTGCCCTTGACTGGCATTGAACTTGGGACCTTTCAGTCCCAAGGCTGATACTCTGCCCATTGAGGAGAGGAGAGAGATAGAAAGTCAGAAACATCAATGAGAGAGAAACATAGATCAGCTGCCTCTTGCACGCCCCACACCAGAGATGTGCCCACAATTAAGGTACATATTTCTTGCCAATCCCTTTGGCCTGCAAAGTTTCTGTTGAGAAGTCAGCTGTTAGTCTTCTAGGAACTCCATTGTAGGTAACCAACTGCTTTTCTTTTGTTGCTTATACGATTCTTTATCTTTAATCTTTGGCATTTTAATTACAATATGTCTTGGTGTGGACCTCCTTGGATTCATCTTCTTTGGTACCCTCTGTGCTTTTTAAAAATATATATATATTTTAATATTTTTTTACAGAGAGGAAGGGAGAGGGACAGAGAATTAGAAACATGGATGAGAGAGAAACATAGATCAGCTGCCTCCTGCACGCCCCACACCAGAGATGTGCCCACAACTAAGGTACATCCCCCAACTGGAATCGAACCTGGGACCCCTCAGTCCTCAGGCTGATGCTCCATCCACTGAGCCAAACCGGTTTCGGCCCTCTGTGCTTCTTGAACTTATATGTGTTTTCCTTCACTAGGTTAGGAAAGCTTTCAGTCATTATTTATTTAAATAGGTTTTTAATCCCTTGCTCTCTCTCTTTTAGGTACCCCTATAATGTGGGTGTTGTTACAGTTGATGTCCTAAAGGTCCCTTAAACTATCCTCATTTGTAAAAATTCTTTTTCCTTTACGCTGCTCTAATTGGGCTTCTAGCTTGTCATATGTATTACCAATTCTATCCTCTGCTTCATCTAATCTGATGTTGATTCTTTCTAGTGTATCCTTAATTTATGACTTTTAAAAAATGATTTCTATATCATTTTATATCTTGTTGAAATTCTTAGTAGAGTGTCCTTATGTATTAGGTGTTCTGTAGGACCCAGTGGTGCAGCCTCACTGGTAACCTGAGCCAGGTAGGCTGTGTGCATCTTCCTATGTAGTTGAGCCTGGATTGCTGTTGGCAAGTCATTGGGAGTGATAAACAATAAGGACTGGCTGTCACTATAGCAAAGGAGCTGCTGTGTGGGCCAACCCCACACAGCAGGACTCCCTTCAGCAGGGCTCTGATGCTCCCTGTGTCTTCCCCTTGAGTGTATCTTCCCTTTGAGTGCTCATGAAGGTTGTTGGGTGGTACTCCAGGCATGATCTGAAGCTAGCTAAAGGGTAGGCTGGCTCTGGGGCCTCCCAGGAGGTCAATGGCCACCTCAGGGCCACACAGCATGAGCTACAAAGTTATGTGCAGATGGTTGTTATTTGTGCTGGACTTGGAGGTGCCCTGGAAAGGCCACACTACAAACCGAGTCTGTATGCCACTAGTACCTGGCCTAGGGCCATTTTGAAAGAAGTATGGGGCATGCTGAGACCAGATGCTGCTTGTTTTTAGTTTGAGAACCTTTGAGAGAATTTAGGAAAGTCTACAGCATGGGCCAAGATAGGGATTTATTTGGAAAAGTTATTGGAAGGGATATGGCCCAAATATTGGATGGAGTGGGGTCTCAGGGAAACACGAAGGCAGGTTGATGGAAACTCAGATATAGCACTTGCTCACTCTGTGTAAGAAGGGCTCAGCATAGGAACAATGGCTTCTGCCAGCACAGCTGTCTGGGAGAAAGCTGGCCCTTTAGCTCTCACCCAAAAGTCAGACAATGTGGTTCTTCTCCATATGTGCACCGTGCCATTTGAGCTGGTGCCCCAGCACTGGAGCTCACAGTGAGTCTGGCCATCAGTGATTCAGTCTGTGCTTGGGCCCTTTAAGAGAACACCTAAGACTCCAGCAGTTCTTTATCTCACTCAGCCACAATCCCTGCTGATTTTCACAGCTAGAAGTTATGGTGACTTTTCTTCCTGGTACTGGAACCCTGGGCTGACAGGGTGTATGTGTGTGGCTTGTGTGGCTGTGACTCTTTGCTCCTCAGTGGGACCTTTGCAGGGATGATTACCCTTCTGATTTTTAACCACCAGATGTGGATGTGAGACTAGCCTGTTCTGTTACTCTTACCAGTCTCAAAGTGGCTTCTGCTCAGCTAGATTTCAATCAGTTCTCAGTTATGGTTGTTCTGTAGTTTGACTGTAATTTTAAGGTGGTTGTGGGGTGATGTCAGCACTGCATTTACTTACTCTATCATCTCGACCATAACTCTAATTCTATGTGCATTTTAGCTCATATCATAGGAGTTAAGAGCATGGATCTGGGAACCAGACTGCTGGAGCTTGGATCCCAGTTCTGCAACTTATTAGTTACTAGAGGCCCAATGCATGAAATTTGTGCACTTGGGGGGGTGCTCCCTCAGCCCAGCTTGTGCCCTTTCACAGTCTAGGAGCCCTCGGGGAGTGGGAGAGCAGTCAAACATCCTTAGCACTGCTGCAGAGGCAGGAGAAGCTCCTGCCACTGCCGCTGCTCTCATCAGCTGTGAGCTTGGCTTTTGGCTGAGTGTCGTTTCCCCTGTGGCAGCACACTGACCATCAAGGGGTAGCTCTTGTGTTGAGCGTTTTTCCCCTGGTGGTCAGTGCACATCATAGCAACCGGTTGTTCTGCTGTTTGGTCAATTTGCATATTAGCCTTTTATTATATAGGGTGTGATTTTTGGCAGGTTACTTAGTCTCTCTGAACCTCAGTTTCCTCATCTGTAAACATAGAAAATAATGGCCCCTATATAGCAAAAGTTACCAGGATTTGCCGAGACTGGTTTGGCTCAGTGGATGGAGCGTCTGCCTGTGGACTGAAAGGCCCCAGGTTCGATTCCGGTCAAGGGCATGTATCTTGGTTGTGGGCACGTCCCGGTGGAGGGTGTGCAGGAGGCTGCTGATCGATGTCTCTTTCTCATCGATGTTTCTAACTCTCTGTCTCTCTCCCTTCCTCTCTGTAAAAAAACAATACAATATATTTAAAAAAAAAGTTACCAGGATTAAATGAGTTAATAAAGGTAAAGAAGTTACCTTTATACTTGAGGCCTGGTGGGGAAGCCATGGGCTTCAGGGTTTCTATTGGAGCTTTGGGACCAGCTTAGGTTGGTGAATAATTCATTCATTACGTTTTGGGAACAAATAGAACATCCATATCAAATTGAGGAGTGGTTTCTCAGATGGAAGCTACATAGGCTGGGGTAAATAGGAGTCACACTTGAATAGCACAGGCCTGGATAGTAAATGAAGCTCTACCTCTTATGGTAATTGGGCAAGTTACTTAATCTTTTGAGACTTATTTTTTTTCTCATGAAAACGGGAGGTAATGATACCAATTTTGTACAGATCTTATAAAATTTAAATATAACGTATCAAGAAGCTGACAGTGTCTAGTATGTACATAGATGCTCATTGAAACATCTTTTTACTGGGTAAGTGAGCAGCTCATCTCTGTACATAGAATGTTTACTGGTCTACTCTTCATGCAGTGTTTAGAAATGAGCATTTCCTCTGTACTCACAATAATGAAATAATATCAGAATTCATTATCCATTGAATGAAAAAATGAGACATCCATCCCCTCTTGATAAGACATTCACTTTGGTGTTTTTCTGAAGGACCTTGGGAGGCCTGGGCTTTCACAGATTCTGTTATAGAAAAATTTCTGGCCAGCTACTGCCATACCTCAAGGATATTGCTGTATCTTGCTGTGACCTTTTCTAAAACTTTGGCAGAAAAACATAGAGTACAGCATTCTAACCCAGCAAAGCAAGTCTAGGGTAATGAATGAGCTCATAGAAATCTTTTGTGTATGTTTCTGGCATGGTGGATTGAGCCAACACAGAAAATACAAATATAGAAATACCAAGTAAAATATTCTAAGGAAAAAAGCTTAAACACATAGTTGAGCTTGGTTGGAAGAAAGGCTATGTGAGTGAGCTTAGAAAAGGTTTCTCCAATCTTGAAATGCCTTCATGCTTGCCAACACCTCTTGTGAGAGATACTGAGCCAGAGCTACTGGGCACTCAAATTTCTAACCCACAGGAACTCTGAGAAAATAAGGGGTTTTGTTTTGTTTTGTGTTAAGCTGCTAATATGGGGTAATCTGTTACCCAACAATAGATAATCAAAGGACTGTGATTACTCAAAATCACTAATAAAGCTTCTGAAATATATTTGAGAACTGTGACCAGGAAAAAAGCTAACCATCTCCAAGAATGGTTTATTTCTTCTTAGAGACAGTGAGAATAACATTCATATGTTTCCCTTTTAGTTTTGGCCACCAGAATGCTCAGAGCCAAATTTATGGCTCAGTTGTAGTAATCAGGCAAGACCCTATGGCCTATTTATGTGTGTTCTTACTCCTGGTCTTTTCTTTTATTCTGATTTGCTTGGTTTTTCATCCTGATTTGTTTATTATTATTTTTAATCCTGACTTTTTAGTTCATTTTTATATCTACACTAATAAGAGAGAAATATACAAATTGACCATACCTCCACAATGCCGACCAGCCAATCAGGAGTGCGCTCAGTGCCTGCATATGCAAGTTAATCCGCCATTTTTTAAAAAATTGAATAAATCTTTATTGTTTAGATTATTACATTTTGTTCCTCTTTTTTCCCCCCATAGCTTCTTTCCATCTGGCTCCCTCTCTTCCCTCTGTCCTTACCTCACCCCATTGTCCTCATCCTAGGTGTACGATTTTTGTCCAATCTCTCCCTGCACTCCCCTCACCCCTTTCCTCCTGAGAATTGTCAATCCACTCCCTTTCTATGCCCCTGATCCTATTCTATTCACCAGTTTATTCTGTTCATCAGATTTTTTATTCATTTGATTTTTAGATGCACTTGATAGATATGTATTGTTCATAATTTTTATCTTTACTTTTTTCTTCTTCTTCCTCTTCTTAAAGAGTACCTTTCAGCATTTCATATAATACTGGTTTGGTGTTGATGAACTCCTCTAGTTTTTTCTTATCTGTGAAACTCTTTATCTGACCTTCAATTCTGATTGATAGCTTTGCTGGGTAGAGTAATCTTGATTGTAGGTTCTTGCTATTCATCACTTTGAATATTTCTTGCCATTCCCATCTGGCCTGCATAGTTTCTGTTGAGAAATCAGCTGACAATCATATGGGTGCTCCCTTGTAGGTAATGAACTGTTTTTCTCTTGCTGCTTTTAATATTCTCTCTTTGTTTTTTGCTCTTGGCATTTTAATTATGATGCGTCTTGATGTAGTCCACTTTGGATTCCTTTTGTTTGGGGTTCTGTGCGCTTCCTGGACTTGTAAGTCTATTTCTTTCACCAGGTGGGGGAAGTTTCCTGTGATTGTTTCTTCAAATAGGTTTTCAGTATCTTGCTCTCTCTCTTCTTCTGGCACCCCCATAATTCTAATGTTGGTACGCTTGAAGTTGTCCCAGAGGCTCTTTATACTTTCTTCATTTTTGGATTCTTTTTCCTTTTTGCTTTTCCAGTTGAGTGTTTTTTGCTTCTTTGTATTTCAAATATTTGATTTGATTCTTGTGTTCCTCTAGTCTGCTGTTAGGTCTCTGTACAATATTTTTTATTTCAATCAGTGTATGTTTAATTTCTAGTTGGTCCTTTTTCATATCCTCAAGGGTCTCGTTAAATTTATTGACCTTTTGTAGGAAATTTTTGAAAAATCTTATAACTGTGCTTTTGAACTCTATATCCAGTCTTTTGTTTTCCTCCATTTCTTTCATTTGTGATCTGTTCATTTGTCTCCACATTTTCGCTGTTTCCCAGAGTTGGTAGCTTTGTGTGCTAGTATGTCCTCTATGGCCCAGTAGCTCTGCCTCCCAAGTTACCTGAGGTAGACACTCTTGGTGCACCCCTTTGTGGACTGTGTGTACAGCCTTGTTGTAGTTAAGTCTTGATTGTTGTTGGTATCACTGGGGGCAATTGACCTCCAGACCAATTGGCTGTTAGGAAGCTGAGTCTACGATGGGAGAATTTCTGTACTGGAATCAGCCTCAGCTTTTTGCAGCTCCTCTGAGTCTCCGTGAGCCCCTCTCTTTCCTTCTAGTTGTAGAATTTCCACTCAGCCAGCTTTCCTGTGGTTCTGGATGATGTCCATTATCTTTTAGCTGTAGTTTTGAAATTGTGTGAGGCAGCAGTTTAGGTGTTCACCTATGCCACCATCTTGGTTTCTCCTAAACTGCCATTTTTGTTGGGTTAATGTGCATATTCACTCCTTATTGGCTGGTGGGCATTACAGAGGTACTGCAATTTGCACATTTCTCTTTTATTAGTGTAGATATTAAGCCATCTCAAATTCATTTTACAAAGATGCAAGGCATTCAGAAATACTTTTTAAAAAATAGTTAAAGTTCACACCTGTTGAACAGAAGGTGTCTGCACGCGGTGGTGGGGAGGAAGTTCAGGTAATGCAAGCATGGCTCAAGAACGGCCAGGGTTAATTTGGATTGGGTCAGAAAATAGCAAGTAATTATGAAAAAAAAAAAAAAGGATGGCAATTGATCACCACTCCTAGGGGGAGGGGCCAAGGGTTTACTAAGTCACACGGGGTAATCTTTGAAATTTATTCATCGTCCCGGGTCCCCAAGGCCCTCCTACGACCCCCCGCCCGCCCTCCCCTCCCGGGGCCCCGCCCCTCCCTCCCTCTGGCCCCTCCTCCGCCCGCTGCGCGCCCGCTGCGCGCCCGCCTTCTATCTCCGCCCGGTGGCCAGGCCTCCGGGACGGTTGCGCGCTCCGTTCCTCCCTACGCCCGCGCGCGCCTTACCGCCTCGCCGGGCTCCCTCCTTTCGGGGCAGTTGGGCCGCGCGCCCGTGGGGGCGGGGCCTGGAGGAGGCGGTCGAGCCAATGGGGCGCGGCGGCGGTGGCGGTGGTGGCGGCGGCCGCGGAGGCGGTGGCGGTAGTGGCGGCGGCTGGGTCGGGCCCCGACGGGCGGCGGCTGCTGAGGTGGAGGCGGAGGGAGGCGGCGGCGGCGGCGGCGGCGGCGAAGGAGGCGGCGGCGGCGGCGGAGGGGGGAAGATGGCGGCGCCCGTCCTGCTGAGAGTGTCGGTGCCGCGGTGGGAGCGGGCGGCCCGGTATGCAGTGTGCGCCGCCGGGATCTTGCTTTCCATCTACGCCTACCACGTGGAGCGGGAGAAGGAGCGGGACCCCGAGCACCGGGCCCTCTGCGACCTAGGGCCCTGGGTGAAGTGCTCCGCCGCCCTTGCCTCCAGGTAGCCTGGCTGAGGGGAGCGAGCCGGGAACGGCCGAGTGGGGCGAGGGCGGGGGCTGGAGGTGGGGAGCGCGTGGCGGCAGCTCGGGCCTGGGGGGGGGTGGGGGTGGGCCGCAGAGGAGCCCACCGCGGGCCGGTGCGGGCGGGGGCGGCGGCCTGGGGCTCCGGTCCCGGGGCTCCGGTCCCGGGGCGGCCCACGCGCAGGCCGCCGGGGCGGAGGTGGCGGGCCGCGAGGCCGGCGAGGAGGGATGAGGTGGCAGAGGGCAGCGGAGGCCGGCGGGGCCGGCGCAGTGGGGCCGGCGCGGGCCGGTGGGAAGGCGCGAGGGGCTTCGCGGCGCGGGGGCTGGCCGGCCTGACGGGTTTCCTCGCCGGCGCCGGGCGCGGGCCGCGGGTGTAGGACCTGCCGCGGGAGCGCCAAGTCGGTCCACCGGGGTCGGGACCGCTGCAGCCCGAGGCTGTGCGGCAGGCGTGGGCTCGGGCTCGCCTTTCCCACCGCCTCCCGGTGCTAGGACAGGTGTTTCCGTGGCCGGGCCTCTTTGTACTCTGTGGAGCTAGTGAGAATTTGCACTTATTGAGCCGGTGACATTTACGGGCCAACCCGAATTTGACCCTACTCTGGAAGAAGATGCCAGCACTTGCCTGCTTTTTTGGATTCCCCCTCGTGTTTTTCGGTGTTCCAGGGATGGGGAAATGGTCCGAATTTGGGTCTAGCTAAGGCTTAATTTGAGTGAAACACGAGTATGTCATGTGTAGTGATGCTTTGGGCATTGGGGTGACTTTTTAAACCTTGTTGATTAGTGTTAGTGGATCACCACAGAAGATGAAAAGTAATTGCATTGATAACTGGAGGTATCGGTCAGTTTATTAGTTTGTTTTTTAAAAATGATGCAGTTGATTTATGTATTACATTTTATTTTCTGCATTAGATTTTCCTACACAAATTACTTTTTTTTTCTTAAAATGTTTTATGGATTTATTACAGAGAGGAAGGGAGAGGGATAGAGAGTTAGAAACATCGATCAGCTGCCTCCTGCACACGCCGCACTGGGGATGTGCCCGCAACCAAGGTACGTGCCCTTAACAGGAATCGAACCTGGGACCCTTCGGTCTGCAGGCCGACGCTCTAGCCACTGAGCGAAACCAGTCAGGGCCACAGATTACTTAATAGAAGAGGAATTTATATCTTAAAAGTGGTTGGTTGCTTTTTTTTTTTTAATTTAGGAAGATTAGCTTTAAAAAGTAGCAAAAGTGAAAGAAATGATTTCAAAGTAGATAGGTTACAATTTTAATAGGGACATACTATGCCTAATATTTTGAATTTGTTAACTGTAGGCACCTTTGAACAGTTTCTTCCCCTCCTGTAAATTGCTAGGTAGACAATTGTATAAGCTTATCTGTTTTATTTTGACATACATATTAGTGATTACAGGGAACAAGTGAGCATTGTAGCTTGTCTGGTCACTATTTACAAACTTCATCTATTTAATGGAGGTACAGAAATTTGTAAACTAAAGTAATTCTTTTGGAATTATGTAGAATAAACATTAAAAGTTTTTATTTTGCTAAAGTAAAAAAGGCTTTAAGTAAAAGTAGTTTTTAAAATTTTACTGAAGTATTGATTGCCATTTAGCAGAAGTAGTTAAAAACATGACTATTTTAGGAAAAGTAAGTTTGAGCTGAGGTTTGAGTGAGTAGAACTGAAATAAAGGATGAGAAAAATTAACTGATGAAAGGAATCCAGCATTAATTCATGTGACTTGTTGAAACTCATGTTATTCTCATTTCTCAATTCTTAAGTATCCTAATTTAAATAGAATGAAGTAGAGATTGATGAGGATCATGAGTATCTGTGTGAGTGTATATGTGTGTGTATGTATGTAAAGTCCTGTAGTATTTTGGGAAGCAATACTAAAAGAATAGTTCCCAGAATTTTGGTTTTCAAAATTGGGACACTATAATAGAGTTGACAGTTTTTTGTTCTGCCATGTATAGCCAATAAAAACAGCAATAATAACCCATACCAGTATTTACTGTCACTATAATTTCACTTAAAAAAAGGATATTTTGCCTGGACAGTGTGACTTAGTGGTTGAGCGTTGACTTAGGTCACGAATTCCGGTTAGGGCACATGCCTAGGATGTGGGCTCTATTCCAAGAGGGGCAAACTGGAGGCAGCCGATCAATCATCGTTGATGTTTCTATCTCATCGTTGATGTTTCTATTTCTCTCTCCCTCTCTTTTCCTCTCTGAAATCAATAAAATAATGTATTTTTAAAAAATAAAAATAAAAGATTTTAACTCAGTTTGAAAGAACAGTATCTCAGAATAAAAGCCCTTTAAATAGAATAATTTAATTTTATTATAAAGTTTACTTTATTTGTCCTCATTTTAATATAAATTAGTAAAAACTGTGGCAAACCTACACAAGCCTGCCAACTGAAATTAAGTAACTCCTGATGCAGTCTCAAGCTAGTCACTTATCTTCCTACAGCCTCCTTGTTTCATGTGTTAAATGGGAGTATTAACATTTGCTTTACCTTATGAATGGTAGGATTAAAGATGATACATGGTATCAGAACCTGGAATAAAGTATGTACTCAGTTATAGCTGCTAACTATATTGGAGGTGTTTTTTTAGTGTCTGGTAATAAACACCTTTAAATAGTGTAAGTTCTTGTTTAAGGTTTAGTCATTTATGTATTTTAAGTGTCAATTGTTTTAGTGTTTATTGCTCACTCCATGGCAGGCTATAAAGACTTAAAATCTATTTAAAACTATTTTAAAAGTGTAGCAATAGAAACAAAAGAATGTGCAGACTATTCCTTATAGGTATTTCCTTTAAATTACCTTAGACCCCTTCTAAGAAAAGTTTCTATGTAAAAATAGTACAAATGACCTCAAAAGATTAATAGACTTGACCATTCTACAGTTTTGTGGGTTTTTAAAAAAATATTTTATTGACTTTTTACAGAGAAGAAGGGAGAGGGCCAGAGAGTTGGAGACTTCCATAAGGGAGAAACATCAATCAGTTGCCTACTGCACACCTCCCACTGGGATGTGCCCACAGCCAAGGTACATGCCCCTGACCAGGATTGAACTCAGGATCTCTCAGTCTGCAGGCCGACGACTGAGTCAAACCGGTTAGGCTCTACAATTAAAAAAATAAATAAATACAGTTTTGTTGATTTCAGAGAGGAAGGGACATGGAGCGATAAAAGCATCAGTAATGAGAGAGAATCATTGATTGGCTGCCTTCTGCACCCCCTTCACTATCGGAGGAGCCATCAACCAACCGGGCATGTGTCCTGAACTGGGAATTGAACCATGACCTCCTGGTTCATAGGTTGATGTTCAACCAATGAGCCATACTTGCTGGGCCCTACTACAGTTTGTAAGTGGTAATAGTAGTACTTGTCCTGCCTGGTTTGATTCAGTGGCTAGAGCATTTTCCTGAAGGGTCAAGTGTTCTGTTCCTGGTCAAGGGCACCTCTGTACCTTGGTTGCAGGTTCCTTCGATCCCTGGCCCTTGTGTGCGAGGCAACAAGTGTCTTTCTCACATTGCTGGGGTTTTTTTTTGTTTTTTTTTTCTTTCTTTCTCTCTTCCCTCCTCCCTTCTTTCTACTTGCTATAAAAGTCAATGGGAAAAGTATCCTTGGGTGATGGTTAAACACACAAACACTAACTCCCAACATTTAAATGGTAATAATAGTATTTGAAAACCATCAAGTCCTCAAAAAGCTGCCTTATTTTGGAAAATGTTAGACTAGTATCTCACCTGTCTTTAAAAAAAATTAGTATCATATATTTACTATATCTCCTGCCATTGAGATCATACATTTTTAGAATTTGTCCAGTTGCCCAAGGTAGCACAGTTAATGCCAGATGGGGTCTAGAAGTGTGGTGTCCAGAGTCTTGTATAGGGTCTCCCCCTGCCTGCATTTTTTCAGTTAAATTTTTATATAAGTAATACATTCATTGCTTCCAATTAAAAAAGATATTAAACTGTATATAGGGAACAGACTCCTTCATACCTATTCCCCCAAAAATGTAGTTCTTCCTCTTCACAAGCAACCATGAAACTTTCCAGAGCTGTTTTATGCCTATACAAGTATAAATATGGTCATATTCTCTGTATTTTATAAACATGAAATTATATATTCTGATTTGTATTTTTGCTAGCATTTCCATCACCACCATCTTATTATTTTTATTGATTTCAGAGAGGAAGGGAGAGGGAGAGAGAGAGAGAAACATCAGTGATGAGAGAATTTGATTGGCTGCCTCCTGCACACCCTACACTGGGGATGAATCCTGCCACCCCCGGCATGTGCCCTTGACCAGAATTGAACCTGGGACCCTTCAGTCCATCGGCTGATGCTCTATCCTCTGAGCCAAACCGTCTAGGGCACTATCATATTATTAAGGGCTTATAATCTTCATATTTAATGAAATGTTAATAACTGCTTGTATATAAAAGGAAATTTTTTCTGGTAGGCTTTTTGTTATTGTTAATCCTCACTTGAGGATGTTTTTCCATTGATTTTTAGAGTGGAAGGAAAGGCAAGAGACAAAGAAAAATTGATGCAAGAGAACACATTGATTGGTTGCCTCCCACATGCGCCCCAACCAGAGCTGGGGATCCAGCCTGCAACCGAGGTACATGTCCTTGATCAGGATCGAACCTGGGACCCTTTAGTCTGTGGGCTGATGCTATATCCACTGAACCAAACCAGATAGGGCTGTTCTAATAGTTTTTTAAATGAATTTTTTAAAAATTATAGTTGACCTGCAATATTATATTACTTTCAAGGATACAACATAGTTATTAGACGTTTATATAACTTACGTTCTGGTCACCCCATTAAGTCTAGTACTCATCTGACACCATCCATCTATATATATAAAAGCCTAAGCAACCAAACAACTGGATTGACCAGTTGCTATGATGTACACTGACCACCAGGGGGCAGGCGCTCAATGCAGGAGCTGCCCCCTGGTGGTCAGTGTGCTCCCACACAGCAGGAGTGCTGCTCAGCTGACCTACGCTTTTTGGCAGCTTGCTTACCAGCCGTGCAGGAGCCACTCACTCCCTCAGTAGTCTTGCAGGTCCAATCTCTGGGGAATGGGCCAGGCACCAAAGGACCAGCACCACCGGCCTCTTAAAAGTTGGCCTTGGCACTGCAATGGCTTCCTTTCCCTAGACACTCCGCAAACAAGAAACAATATAAAAGCGGCTGCCAGGTGGCTACTGGCAACCAGCAAGAATGTAAGTGGGACAGATCCGGACCCCGGGCCAGCAAGGGCATCCCACTGCCCCACCAATTGCATCCTGCCCCACCCCACCCCTGTGCACAAATTCGTGGACCAGGCCTCTAGTAGCTATTATAATATTGATTGACTATATTTCTGTGCTGTACTTTACATCCCCATGTTTTTATTGTAACTGGCAATTTGTACTTCTTAATCACTATTCTTTTTTCGGTCAACCTTTCAATCCTCTCCCCTTCTGGCAACCATCAGCTTATTCTCTGTATCTATGAGTCTGTTTCTGTTCTGCTTGTTCATTTCTTTTGTTTTTTAAACTCCACATATATGGTATTTGTCCTTCTCTGTCTGACATTTTACTAAGCATAATTCCCTCTAGGTCCATTCATGTTGTACATGGCAAGATTTCATTCTTTTTTATAGTTGAGTTATATTCCATTATACATACAAAGTGGAACAAAAGGAGGTTTACAGTTGTGAGTATGCGAAACACAGTTTATTCTTTTATTGTTATTTATTATTGTATTATTTTTTATTTGAACAAAAGGGGTAAACCTCCTTTTGCCCCACCCTATGTATACCACATCTTTACCAATTTGTTTCTCAGTGGACACTTAGTTGCTTTCATATTTTGGCTATTGTAAATAATGTTACAGTGAATACAGGGAGTGGACACATTATTTTGCATTCATGTTTTGGATTTCTTTAGATAAATACCCAGAAGGGGAATTTCTGGGTCATAGCATAGTTAAGTTTCTAATTTTTTTTTAAAGCTTTTTAAAAAATATTTTTTTTCCATTAATTTCAGAGAGGAAAGGAGAGGAAGAGAGAGGTGGAAACATCAGTGATGCGAGAGAATCATTTTTTTTTTAAATTAATTTTTATTAATTTTTTATACATATCTCCCCATTGCCCCCCCTCCCTCCCAGGCGTACCCTGACCCCCCAGTGTCTGTGATCATTGGTTATGTTTATAAGCATGCATACAAGTCCTTTGATTGATCACTTATTTACCTCACCTAACTTTAATCTTTCTGCTATAATTTCACATTCTGTTTGATGCTTTATGATTGTCCTCCTGAGAATTATCAGTCTACTCCCTTTCTGTGCTCCTGATTCTATTATATTCACCAGTTTATTCTGTTGATCAGATTTTTAATTCACTTAATTTTTAGATTCACTTGTTGACAGATGTGTATTTGTTGTTCATAATTTTTTGTCTTTTACCTTTTTCTTCTTCCTCTTCTAAAAGGGTACCTTTCAGTATTTCATATAATACTGGTTTGGAGTTGATGAACTCCTTTAGCTTTTTCTTCTCTGTGAAGCTCTTTATCTGCCCTTCAATTCTGAATGATAGCTTTGCTGGATAGATTATTCTTGGTTGTAGGTTCTTGTTGTTCATCACGTTGAATATTTCTTGCCACTCCCGCCTGGCCTGCATCGTTTCTGTTGAGAAATCAGCTGACAGTCGTATGGGTGCTCCCTTGTAGGTAATAAACTGTTTTTCTCTTGCTGCTTTTAATATTCTCTCTTTCTCTTTTGCTCTTGGCAATTTAATTATGATGTGTCTTGGTGTAGTCCTCTTTGGGTTCCTTTTCTTTGGGGTTCTGTGTGCTTCCTCGACTTGTAAGTCTATTTCTTTTACCAGATGTGGGAAGTTTTCAGTCATTATTTCTTTAAACAGGTTTTCAGTATCTTGCTCTCTCTCTTCTTCTGGCACCCCCACAATTCTGATGTTGGTACGCTTGAAGCTGTCCCAGAGGCTCCTTACATTATCTTCACATTTTTGGATTCTTTTCTCTTCTTGCTTTTCCAGTTGAATGTTTTCTGCTTCTTTATATTTCAAATTTTTGACTTGATCCTTGCCTTTCTCTAGTCTGCTGTTAGTACTCTGCGTAATAGTATTCATTTCAGTCAGTGTATTTATTATCTTCTCTTGGGTCTCACTAAATTTATCCATCTTTTCTAGCATATTCTTGCAAAACCTTATAAGCGTGGTTTTGAACTCTATATCCAGTCGTTTTTTTTCCTCCATTTCTTTTGCTTGTAATCCCTTCCCTTGTCTCGGCATTTTCACTGTGCCGGGGAAACTTCTGTGCTGGATTCAGCCACAGAAGCCTCTGCTGAGCTTGGGAGGGTGGAGTCTCAGGGCTTAAGGGACCGCCTTGCCTTCCAGTCGGCCCCGCCCTCCACGGCCCCTGAGTCTCACGTGACTGGGTAATGGCTGGAGCGGTCCTTGTGCGCGCGCACCCGCAGCGCCTCCAACCGCTGCCTTTCCGGCTCCCCTGCAAACCAGGACCACCCGAGTCTAGGTCCCCAGGGTTTCGCCCAAAACAGGGGCCCAGTGGAGTCAGAAGTGGCGCAGTTCGGAGGGTCTGTCTCCCGCCCACTCGCAAAAGCCAGCGGCACAATCAGCAATCCGTCCTCCGCGTGGTGCCGTGCGCGACCAGACCTCCGATCCTTTGCAACTCCCCTAACTTTCCGTGCACTTCTCCCTTTTCATAGTCCAAACTCCCCCCGTATGAGTTTCGGCTGGATCTGGGGTTTAGTGTTGTAAGAGAAGGGGTTCAATGCCGTTGGGAGTCTCCGTTTCCCTCCCGCCAGAGAAAACCAGCCAGGTACTCCGGCACCCGCTCTCTCAGCGCGCGTCTCCGTACCTCAGCTTTTTGCAGCTCCTCTGGGTCTCCGTGAGCCCCTCTCTTTCCCTCTAGTTGTAGAACTTCCACTCAGCCAGCTTTCCTGTGGTTCTGGATGATGTCCGTTCTGTCTTTTAGTTGTAGTTTTGAAATTGTTGTGCGAGGCAGCAGTATAGGTGTTTACCTATGCCGCCATCTTGGATTCTCTTCTCGCGAGAGAATCATTGATTGGCTACCTCCCTACTGGGGATTGAGCCTGCAGCCCAGGCATGTGCCCTTGACCAGAATCGAACCTGGGACCCTTCAGTCCGCAGACTGATGCTCTAGCCACTGAGCCAAGCCAGCTAGGGCTGTTTCTAATTTTTAAAAAATACGTATGTAATTGATTTTTTACAGAGAGGAAGGGAGAAGGATAGAGAGTTAGAAACATTGATGAGAGAGAGACATTAATCAGCTGCCTCCTGCTCACCCCCCACTGGGGATGTGCCTGCAACCAAAGAGACATGTCCTTGACCAGAATCGAACCTGGGACCCTTCAGTCCGCAGGCTGACGCTCTATCCATTGAGCCAAACCGGTTTTGTCTGTTTCTAATTTATTGACTAGAGGCTTGATACACGAAATTCATGCAATAATTGGCTTTTCTTAGCCTGACTGCCAGTTCTGGTTTGACCCAGGCTTTCCTCACAGCCCTGATTTTGTCCAGAAGTGTGTCTGGTCTAATTAGCAGATTATGCTTTTATTATAGGTTATAGCCATTCTGAGAAATGTGAGATAATATCTCACTGTGGTTTTAATCTGCATTTTGATCATCTTTTCACTTGTCTACTGGCTATCTATATGTCCTCTTGAGAGAAATGTCTATTTAGGTCCTCTGCCCATTTTTAAATTGGATTATTTTATTTATTTTGGTGTTAGGTTGTATGAGTTGGCCCTGGCTGGTGTGGCTCAGTTGGTTGGGCATCATCCCATACACCAAAAAGTTTTGGGTTCGATTCCCAGTCAGAGCATATGCTTGGGTTGTAGGTTTAGTCCCTGGTTGGTCAGGGTATGCACAGGAGGCAACCAGTTGATGTTTCTCTCTCACATTGACGCTTCTCCCTCTTCCTCTCCCACTCTTCCTTTCTCTAAAATTAACAAAAACCAATTAAAAAAATTATATGAGTCGCCTGTATGTTTGGAATATTAGCCCCATTATCAGATATATCATTGGCAAATGTCTTCTTTCATTCAGTAGGTTGGGTTGTCTCTCTTTTTTTTTTTTTTTTTGCTGGTGGTAATCCTTACTCGAGGATATTTTTCCACTGATTTCTAGAGAAGTGGAAGGGAGGGGGAGAGACAGAGAAACATAAATTGGCTGCCTCCCACATGAGTCGCAACCAGGGTGGGGATCGATCCTGCAACCTGAGTTATGTAACCTTAACTGGAATTGAACCTGGGACCCTGCAGTCCACAGGCCGACACTATTCAATGAACCAAACAAGCTAGGGCAGTAGAATGTCTTCATTTTGTCGATAGTTTCCTTCACTGTGCAAAAAACCCCTTTTAGATAGATATAGTCCCATTTGTTTATATTTTCTATTGCTTCCCATGCTTGAGGAAACATTCATAAAAATATTACTAGAGTGATGTCAGAGAGTTCTGGTAGTTAGTTTTGACTAAGATGAATTGAATAAATAAAGTATGGATTCTTATGTTATCACTAGAGGCCCGTTGCACGAAGATTGGTGTAATAGGCCTTCCTTCCCCTGGCTGCTGGCACCGGTTTTCCTCCAGCACCCAGGACCCAGGCCTTCTCTCTGGCCACAGTGGAAAAGCCAAGCCTCTTCAGTCTTCAGTCATCTTCAGTTGTTCCATGCCTGTGCATGCAAATTAATCCGCCGTCTTTGTTGGGTTAATTTGCATACCCAATCCTGATTGGCTGGTGGGTGTTGTAGAGGTACAGTCAAGTTGCATATTTCTCTTTTATTAGTGTAGATTCTTACTTTTTTTTTAAAATTTATTGATTTTTTACAGAGAGGAAGGGAGCAAGATAGAAAGTCAGAAACATCGATGAGAGAGAGACATCGATCAGTCGCCTCCTGCACGCCCCACTGTGGAGATGTGCCCGCAAGCCAGGTACATGCCCCCAACCGGAATCGAACCCGGGACCTTTCAGTCCGCAAGCCGACACTCTATCCACTGAGCCAAACCGGTCTTGGCATATTAGTGTAGATTATTTGTTGGTATGGAAATTTTAGAAGCAGTATGAACTGAAAGAGTTCAGGAGGAATAGAGATCACAAAGAGGTGAATCTGGGCTACCATGTATTAAAGGTAACTTAATTTTTAAATAATGCTTACTGTGTTCTATATTCTTTACATATATTATTTTCCCCACTATGATCTTTTTTATAACCATTTTACAGATGACAAAACTGAGTAACACAGAATGTAAATGCAATATACATTATATAATATGTATAAGTGATCTGGCTTAAGAGTCCAAGCTCTATAAATTCTATTTAGGTCAAATATTGATACAGTGATACCCAAATTTTTAAAAATATACAAACACTGCTCTAGCTGGTGTTGTTAAGTGGTTAGAGCATAGGCTTGCTCACTGAAGGGTTGTGGGTTTGATTCCCTAAGGCACGTTCCTGGGTTGTAGGTTCGATCTCAGGCCCTGGCCTGGAGTCTGCGGGAGGCAACCAACCGATGTGTCTCACATCAATGCTGTTCCATTCCTCCTTTCCAATCTCTAAAACTCAATGAAAAAAATATACCCTGATGAGGATTAACAAAAACTAAAATAAAAAATGCAAACATTGGTGCCATTTATTATTTTTTACCTGTTTGCCAAAACACCTAGTTTGTGTTTAGAGCAATATTATTTGTATTTTTAAAAATATTTTTTTAATTGATTTCAGCGACGAAGGGAAAGAAAGAGAAACATCCTATATAATAAAGAGGTAATGTGCAAATTCACCATCACTCCAACACACAAGATGGCCACTGCCATGTGGTCAAAGATGGCCATCCCCACGTGGACATAAGAAGGCTGCCACAAGATGGCCAGCAAGGGAGGGCATTTGGGAGGGACCAGGCCTGCAGGGGAGGGCAGTTAGGGGCAATCAGGCCTGTGGAGGAGGGCAGTTAGGGGTGACCAGGCCTGCAGGGAAGGACAGTTGAGAGGGACAAGGCCTACAAAAGAGGGCAGTTGAGGGGAATTAGGCCAGCAGGGGAGGGCAGTTGGGAGGAACAAGGCCTACAGGAGAGGACAGTTGGGGGGACCAGGCCAGCAGGGGAGGGAAGTTAGGGGGGACCCAGGCCTGCAGGGGAGGGCAGTTGGTGGTGACCAGACCTGCAGGGGAGGACAGTTAGGGGCTATTGGGTCGGCAGGGGAGCAGTTAGGAGTCGATCAGGCTAACAGGGGAGTTGTTAGGGGATGATAAGATTGGCAGGCAGAAGCGGTTAGGGGCAATCAGGCAGGGAGGTGAGTGGTTGGGACCCAGCAGTTGCAGATTGTGAGAGGGTACAGGCTGGGCTGAAGGACAAACCCCCCACTCCCCAATGCATGAATTCATTGCCTCTAGTCAATGAAAAAAGAATCACTGATCAGATACCTCCTGCATGCCCCACACCAAGGATTGAGCCTGCAACCCAGGCATGTGCCCTCTCCGGAATTCGAACTGTGACCTCCTGATTCATAGGTCGATGCTCAAGCATCGAGCCACCCTAACTGGACTTTAGACTGATTTTAAAGCAAGGACATTATTGTGAAGGCATGGTATTCAGGAAGTAAGTTCCTGGGGTGTTTACCTTCTAAGCCTTAACTTTGGGAGATACGGCATTTATAACATCTAGTTAGAAAACAGATATGTAGTGGGGTGACTTGTCAGGAAGACTTAACAGAAAAGCCAAGGGGAGGAAAATAAAATGGATCCTAGGTATAGGGGGAGGAAAAAATGAGTGAGTTTGAATATGTAGTAGGGTGGGATAGCCCTTTCTTATTTCTTCTTTTTAAAAAAATATATTTTGCCGAGACTGGTTTGGCTCAGTGGATAGAGCGTCGGCTTGCAGACTCAAAGGCCCCAGGTTTGATTCCGGTCGGGGGCATGTACCTCGCTTGCGGGCACATCTCCACTGTGAGGCGTGCAGGAGGCGGCTGATTGATGTCTCTCTCTCATCGATGTTTCTGACTTTCTCTCTCCCTTCCTCTCTGTAAAAAATCAATAAAATATATTAAAAAAAATATTTATATATTTTATTTTTTACAGAGAGGAAGGGAGTGGGATAGAGAGTTAGAAACATCGATGAGAGAGACACCAATTCAGCTGCCTCCTGTACACCTACTGGGGATGTTCCCACAACCAAGATACATGCCCTTGACCGGAATCAAACCTGGGACCTTTCAGTCTGCAGGCTGATGCTCTATCCACTGAGCCAAACCAGTTAGGGCAGTAGCCCTTTCTGAGAGAGGTGTTGAGTCATATGGATCTACTGCACCGAGATAGGAGAATTAGACCTCGGGTGTGGTGCTGGCTACACATTATTCAGAACTAGGAATTTAAGAGGGATTCATTTCTTTGATCATTCAGAACTCTAGGGAACAGCATGAGGAAAAGCAGAAAACAGTGGCCATTTGGGGGAATATCAGGTCATATTTGAATGTAACAGATCCATCTGGGTTGGGAAAGGACTGGGATCTATAGTTTGCCCAGAAAAATGCAGAACTAGCTATTTTTACAAATCACATGTTCTTTAAAACACAGGTGAGAGTTATAAGCACTGAACCTTGGGTTTTCTATATGGTATTTGTACTAGATTACACTAGACTTGTACTAAGTTACCAGTTTTTAAGGTTCCCCAAAGTCTTAGCTCTGTGCTGGTACAACAGGGATTTCATAAGCATTTGATTCACATTTTAACATTTTATTGTATTTATTTTTAAAGATATTTTTATTTATTTCAGAGAGGAAAGGTGGAGAGAGAGAGAGAGAAAGAAAAAAAAAACATCAGTGATGAGAGAGAATCACTGATTGGCAGCCTCCTGCACATCTCACACAGGACTGAGCCTGCACCTCAAGCATGTGCTCTGATGGGAACTGAACCGTGACCTCCCGGTTCATAAGTCAACACTCAACCACTGAGCCACACCAGCCAGGTGTGATTCACATTTTTAACATTTTTAACTTAAAACACTATAAGCACAGATTAGTAGTCATCAGGAGTTAGGAATGGGGAAGAGGGAATGTGGTTATGGAGATAGTATGAGGGAACCTTGTGGAAGGGAATAGTTCTGCATTTCAGTTGTGTTTACTCAAGGCTACAAAGATTTTGTAGAACTGCACGGATGCATGAACACACACACATATACAGTGCAGGTAAAATTGTGGTGAAATCTGAGTAAACTCTGGATTGTACATAGTCAGTTTTCTGGTTGTGATATTATTGTACTAGATTTATGCAAAATGTTACCATTGGGAAGGTTAGGTGAATGGTGCTTAGGTAATTATTTTATTTATTTATATGTATCTATTTTTTGTTAATCCTCACACAAGGATATTTTTCCATTGATTTTTATAGAGTAGAAGGGAGAGAGAGAGTAGATGTGAGAGAGACATTGATTGGTTGCCTCCTACATGTGCCCTGACCAGGGCCCAGGCTGGGGAGGAGCTTGCAACTGAGATATGTGCCCTTGATCAAAATTGAACCCAGAACCCTTTGGTCCACAGTTTGATGCTCTATTTACTGAGCCAAACCAACTAGGGCTGTAATTATTTTAAAATAAAAAGGAAAAAGGAAAAAAACAACAACAAAAAACAATGTAGTTAGAATATTGGAGGGAAATTGAACAAAACTTAAAATTATCCATAATGCAAACACCCAAGATGACAATCCTAACAGAGTTTCTTGCTTCTTTTGTGATGTACTTGAATTTTAAACAATTCTATTGATTAGAAAGATTGTAGCTTTATAATGGTATTTTAAAAATTCAGGTCAGTACTTGTTTGTCAATGTAAAAGTATATAAGCAAATTCACTGCTATAGAGCACACACTACATTATGCAATAGCATGTGATTGCCTTATGCATAATATCCTGATGTCATAGTGTCTTTAAGATTTTTATTATTATTAAATAAGTAGAAGCCCGGTGCACGAAATTTGTGCATAGGGAGGGGGTGTCCTTCAGCCCAGTCTCCAATCTCCAATCTGGGACTCCTTGAGAACAGTCGGATATCCCTCTCACAATCCAGGACTGCTGGCTCCCAACTGTTCACCTGTCTGTCTTCCTGATTGCCCATAACCGCTTCTGCCTGCCAGCCTATTTGCCCCTAATTGCCCTCCCCCGTGGGCCTGGTCACCAATAACTGTTCTCCCCTGCAGGCCTGGGTCCCCCCCAACTGCCCTTCCCTGCAGGCCCAGTAACCCTTAACTTCCCTCCTCTGCCGGCCTGGTCACCCCTAGCTGCCCTCCCAGGCTTGATCACCCCCAACTGCCCTCCCTTGCAGGCCTGGTCCCTGCCAATTGCCCTCCCCTGCTGGCCATCTTGTGGTGACCATCTTGTGTCCACATGGGGGCAGGATCTTTTGACCACATGGGGGCAGTCATCTTGTGTGTTAGAGTGATGGTCAATCTGCATATTACTCTTTTATTACATAGGATAGAGGCCTGGTGCATGGGTGGGAGCCAGTTGGTTTGCCCTGAAGGGCGTCCTGGATCAGGGTGGGTGCTCCCTTAGAGTGTGGGGTAGCCTGGGCGAGGGGGCCTGTGGTGGTTTGCAGGTCGACATGTCCCCCTGGAAACTCAAGTGCAGGCCCTGGTATCTGGGATTTAATTATCTTCTACAATTGAAACTTTGTAATCTGGAACAGAGCCAAGCCTTCTGCTTGCATAGCCATTGAAACTTTGTTGCCTTACGCGGAGGTATGGGCTGGCCAGGGTGTGCGGAAAGCTTGGCTTCCTCCATCGCCAGGGGCAATCCAAGCCTCCTTCCTGCTCTCTCTGTGGCCATAGCCATCTCGGTTGGGTTAATTTGTATACTCACTTTGATTGGCTTGTGGTTGTGGCTGATGGGCATGGCTTGTGGGTGTAGCAGAGGTTTGGTCAATTTGCATATTACTGTTTTATTAGATAGGATATACAGTGGTACCTCGAGATACAAGTTTAATTCGTTCCGTAACCTTGAGGCTTGGGAAACTATGAGATGCTCGAGTCGCGGTAAACTGGTGGGTCGTGTGCAGCTGGCCGATGCGCGCGATTACTCGTATCCCAACTGTTGCTCGTATTTCAAAGCAATAATCGCTCGCTCAAAGGCTTGTATCTCAGACATCTCGTATGTTAGGGCACTCGTATCTCGAGGTACCACTGTATTATTTATTTCAGAGAGCAAGGCAGAGGCAGAGAGAGAGACAGAAATATCAGTGATAAGAGAGAATCATTGATTCTCTTGGCTGCTTCCTACATGCGCCTTACTAGGAATCAAGCCCACAACCCAGACATGTTCCCTGAACAGATATCGAACCAGGAATTGAACTGATGACCTCCTGGTTCATAAGTCAATGCTCAATCACTGAGCCACACTGACTGGTCATGATTTTTCCGTCTTTTCCAAAATATTTGTGTATTATCAAGTATTCTCATGTCTTAATTTTATTAGAGATTTAATTTAGAAATTGTTCTACTTTATTATACCTTGAGAGGTATAATAAAATTATTATCATTGAAAACAAAAAAACAAAAAACCCTCTTATTTGCAACTGCTAATATCTGTGAATCAGCTTTTTCTTGATATTGTGCAATCAAGACAAAACTAATTTGACTGCCCAGTCTTTCATGATTTAAACTTTGTGTTCATCAGAAGAGTTTCATTGTAAATGTTATGAATTTGAACTTCTAAAATACATAGATAGAATAAAATACTGCTTTAATCTGTTTCTCATATTGCAGATTTACATAAAATTTTATGTAGAAAAATGTTCTTTTGCTAAAAATAGTATTTTAAGCCATGTGTTATCTATAATGACATTCATAATTTCCAATGCTGTCCTTGCTGTTGTTTGACTATTGAAACCCAGATATGGCATCTATCAGTTGTGTTTTGTCTGGAAGAAAGCTGACCCATCCTATTCCCCAGTTTTTGTCCTGATTCTTCCCCCCCCCCCATTGTACCCCTCCACACGCATCCTGCCCCACTCCAGGCCTTCACCATTCTGTTGTCTATTTCCATGGGTTATGCATATATGTATATAAATTCTTTGGTTAATCTTCCTGCTCCTCCTAAGCCCTTTCCTCTGAGATTTCATCAGTCTGCTCCATATTTCCATACCTCTGTTGTTGTTTTTTTATTCAACAGTTTATTTTGTTCATTAGATTAGTTCATTTATTTTGATTTTTAGATTCAATTGTTGATATGTATTTATTGCATTTTATTGTTTGGTCTTCTTATGAAGAACGAACTTTTAACATTTCGTGTAATACCGGTTTGGTGGTAATGAAGCCTTTAGCTTTTGCTTGTCTGTGAAGCTCTTTATCTGACCTTCATTTCTAAATGATAGCTTTGCTGGGTAGAGTAATGTTGGTTGTAGATCCTGTCTTTTCAACACATTGAATATTTCCTGCCACCTTCTTTTTTGGCCTGCAAAGTTTCTGTTGAAAAATAAGTCAACAGTCCTATGGGTGCCCTCCTGTAGGTAACTAACTGCTTTTCTCTTGCTACTTGTAAGAGTCTCTTTTTGCATTTTAATTATATGTCTTTGTGGGGGCCTCTTTTGGTTTCTCTTGTTTGGGACTCTGTGCATCCTGGACTTGTAGGTCTATTTCTTCCACCAAGTAAGAGAAATTTTCTGTCATTATTTCTTCAAATATATTTTTAATTTCTTGCTCCCTGATTTCTTCTTCTGGCATCCCTATAATGCAAATGTTGGTATGCTTGAAGTTATCTCAGAGGTTCCTTACACTATCTTTATATTTTTGGATTCTTTTTTCTTTTTGCTGTTTGGGTGTTTTTTTGTTTCCTCGTATTCCAAATCTTTGTGTCCTCTACTCTACTGTTGATTCCCTGTAAATTACTCTTTATTTCAGATATTGCATACTTCATTTCTGACTGGTCTTTTTTAATGTTGTTGATGTTCTCTCTCAGTTCCTTGTTGTTGTCACTAAGTTCCTTGAAAATGTTACTAAATTCCTTGAAGATCTCATTAAGTTCCTTGAGCATCCTTATAATTATTGTTTTAACCTCTGTATCTGGTAGTTTGCTTGTTTCCATTTTACATAGTTCTTTTTCTGGAGATTTCTTCTGTACTTTCGTTTGCCACATTTTTCTTTGTCTCCACATTTTGGCTGTTCCCTGTGTTTATTTCTATGTATTAGGTTGAGCTTCTATGTCTCCTGGAATTGGTAGCGTGGCCTTGTGTAGTAGGTGTCCTGTAGGGTTTCCCAGTGGCTCAGCCTCCCCAGTCACCTGAGTTGGGCACTATAGGTGCACTCCTGTGTGAGCTGTGTGTACTCTCCCATTGTAATTGACCCTTGCTTGTTGTTGGCCTCACTGGAAGGGATTGACCTTGAGGCCAGTGGGCTGTGTGGACCAGCAGCTACAACAGTAGGAGAGTTGCTGTGCAGGAGACACCCCTATGAAGCAGGGCTTACTTCACTGGGGCTTTCGTGCTCTGCAAACCTGCCTCTTGAACATGTGTTGGTAGTTGATGTGGTAGGGTTGTAATTAGGCATCATCTGAAGCTGACTATGATGTGCACTGGTTTTGGGGCCTCCTGGAGGGTGCAAAGTCAGCTATTGCCTGAGCCCTGCCTGGAGCCACCTGGAATGTGCTACAGAGTGATCTGCAAATGGCTGCTACATGTAGGGCTTGAGGTGCCCAGGAGAGGCCAAGCTGTGAACCAAGGCAGGCTTCTGCTAGTGCTAGGCCTGCAGCCTCTTATTGAGAGTTATAGGATATGCTGAGACCAGCGACAAATTGTTTGAGAGATTTTAGAAAAGTCTGAAGCCTGAGCCAGGACAAGCTATTCATATGGAAAGACCATTGCAAACAGCTTGGGTGGGGTGAGGTCTCAGGGAGTCACTAGGGCCAGCAAACAGTGTGAGACAGGTTGATAGGGCCACAATTGGTTCTTTGTCGGGGGTGGGGGTGTGGGGGTGTCTCAGCATAGAACAGTGACGTTTGCCAGCACTTTAGTCTAGGAGAAAGCTACCCCTGAGTTCTTGTCCTGGTGCCAGACAAGGTGGTTACTTCCCCTATGTCCCTGGATCTTTTCAGGCTGCTGCCCTAGGGCTGGAGTTTGGAGGGAGGGAGTCCGAGGAAGTCCATGCACCAGCCCTTTAAGAGGAATGCCTTGGACTCCCACAGCCTCTGTGTCCACTCAGCCACAATTCTTGCTGGTTTTTTACAGCCTGAACCTAGGGAGAATTCTCTTCCTGACACTGGCACCCTGGACTGGTGGTTTTAGTGTGGGGCTGGGATCACATTTGCTTTTCACAGGAGGCATACTCAGCCAAGGTGTCCTTCCCTTAAAAAAAAGCCACATGTGGATTTTGCATTAGCCTGTTCCTTGCCTCCACCCCTCCTACCAATCTCAATGTGGTTTTTTCCTTGAATTCTCTAGTTGTAGGGCTTCCATTCAGTCAGATTTCAGGTAGTTTTGAATGATGGTTGTTCTGTGGTTAGTTGTATTTTATAATGTGGTTGTGGGAGGATGTTAGTGCCACATTTAACTATGCACCTGTCTTGACTGAGTAGGAGGATTTTAGATATATTAGTTAATCCTTTATTATATGTGTTACACATATTTTCTCCTAGCATCTCAATTTTCTTTTAATTTTGTTTATCTTTATTCATATAGGTTAAACTTAAAAAAAACTAAGCTTAAAATCTTTTTTTAAAATTTTTTTCATTTCAATTGGCATACAATAAATAGTATATTAGTTTAGTGTGTATACAACAGTGATTAGACACTGTATATCTTTTTTTTAAAAAAATATTTTATTGATTTTTCACAGAGAGGAAGGGAGAGGGATAGAAAGTCAGAAACATCGATGAGAGAGAGACATCGATCAGCCGCCTCCTGCACACCCCACACTGGAGATGTGTCCGAAACCAAGGTACATGCCCCCGACAGGAATTGAACCCGGGACCTTTCCGTCCGCAGGCCGACGCTCTATCCACTGAGCTAAACCGGTCTCGGTGACACTTAGTATATCTTACTAAGTGATCATCACGATAAACCTTGTACCCACCTGACAACATACATAGTTATGAAAATAGCATTGACTATGTTGCCTATGCTGTACTTTATATCCCTGTGATTATTCTGTAATAACAGTTGTACTTCTTAATCTTTTTACCTTTTCTACCCATTCCCTCAAACCCTCATCCATCTGGCAACTATCAAAATGTTCTCTGCATCCATGAGTCTGTTTCTGTTCTGTTTCATCCTTTTTTTGTTGTTTTTTTAGATTAAATTGTTGATAGGTATGCATTATAGATATGCATTTATTGCCATTTTATTAATATTTTTCATCTTTTTTTTTTTCTTTTTAAAGAAGACCCTTTAACATTTTATGTAATACTGTTTGGGTAGTGATGAACTCCTTTAGCTTTTTCTTGTGTGGAAAGCTCTTTTTATTTTTTTAACTTGGAAATTTTATTTTATTTACAAACGTGCTATAAACAAAGATGCAATCCTACCCCTTTTAAATATTATAATCCATAATTTCCAGAAAAAAACACATAATTTTAATCTTTCTGCAGAAAACTGTATTATGGGTTGAGTAAAATACAGAATGGTCGAACAACAAATAGTATCTATCAACAAAGTGAATCTAAAAGTCATGTGAATAAAAAATCTGATGAACAGAATAAACTGGTGACTATAATAGAATCAGGGGCATAGAAAGGGAGTGGACTGACAATTCTCGGGGAGGGGAAGGGGGTGGGGGTGTGGATGATGCGGGAAGGGACTGGACAAAAATCGTACAACTGTGGTTGAGGACAGTGTGGGGGAGGTAAGGGCAGAGGATGGGGTGGGAGCCAGGTGGAGGAGGAGCTATGGGGAGGAAAAAAGAACAATTGTAATAATCTGAACAATAAAGATTTATTTAAAAAAATACAGAATGGTCTAAGACAGTGGTCGGCAACTCAGTCAACAGAGCCAAATATCAACAGTACAATGATTGAAATTTCTTTTGAGACCCAATTTTTTTTTTAACTTAAACTTCTAACCCCACTTCTTCAAAATAGATTTGCCCAGGTCGTGGTATTTTGTGGAAGAGCCACACTCAAGGGGCCAAAGAGCTGTATTTGGCTCACGAGCCACAGTTTGCCGACCTAGGGTCTAAAACATAAGAACAAAACTTACCCAGCATGAATGCACTAGTGACAAATGGAAATAAAAATTGAGACTCATACCCCTTAATGTACTACTCCAAGAAATGGGAATATGGATACTTTTGGGACAGGTAAATGCTTCACAATAAAGTCTTACATAGATAAGTCTTATTACATAGTATGGTTTATAATTATGATTGTTTAGGTTTGCTTTTAGAGGCTAATATTTATGCTGATTTCAAAAAATAAGTCACTGTAAAAATGGTATTGACTTTTTTACCAATGAAAATATGTAGACACTGATCTGATCTTATCCAAACCAATTACTAAAATAGTAAATGCATGAAAATAATTTAAAACAAAAACAAAATTGCCATGTGACTATCTGACTTACAAAATTGTAATTCTCCCTGAAGTCAGATTTATTGCTCCTTGATAGTTACTGTAAATTTGAATTTTTCATAGCCAAGACACTATAGACAAAATAATTAACCAAAGAGTTCAAAATAAAATCACCCCAATTATCTATTTATCACTTTATATGTAGTAATTACTTTTTAAAATCCTTTAAGTTTTATCTAGGAGGATAATCACTCTCCAAGCATAATTAAGTCACAAGGAACTTCAAAAGTTAGAAAAAAATCATCACTGAGAAGTGAGAGGAAAAGTTCTAAAAAAACAGAAAATGACAGTCCTGCACCTTTTGAACTATCTTTAACATAGCACAAGCTTTTATTAACAGCCAGCAATCAAATGTATTCCAATCCTGGATAATTGCTACATCTGGTGATCTGATCTTTTTATAATATCTTTAAGAATCAGATAAATAGGGTCTCTGGTTTTATTATCATATTTACATTTTGTCAAGTCCAGGGACAGCCAGCTAAGATAGGTATATTCCAATAAAGACCAAAGTAATAGCTGCCATCAGAAGAAGAGTCTCCATTTCCTCCATTGATCTTCACCCAAATAGTAAAAGCAATACAATTGCAACTGAGTTTACTATTTATCAATGGCACTCTCATTAGGGTTCTTATAGATTGAATAAGGTTCATTAGCTGAGATTTAATTCTTGGCTCCTCTCCAAATCCTCAATTCCTTGGTCTGTTCCTCAGCCACTGTTCTTGAGGAAATGCTCCTCGTGCAGCACGGCAATGGTGTTGACGCAGAGCAGGGCCACTTGTAGCATCGAGTACAGGGTGAAGGTCATGGTCATTGGGAGCAATCCCAAGGCCTAGCAGATTCCTCCACAGCCACCTCAGGGATTGTGATTGCGTGTGGGAAGCTCTTTATCTGTCCTTCAATTATAAATGATATCTTTGCTGGGTAGAGTATAATTGGTTGTAGGTCCTTGCTTTTCATCACTTTGAATAGTTTTTTAAAAATACATTTTTATTGATTTCAGAGAGGAAAGGAGAGAGAGAGAGATAGAAACACTAGTGATGAGAGAGAATCACTGATTGGCTGCCTTTAGCACACCCCCCAATGGGGTTGGAGCCTGAAACCTGGGTGTGTGCCCTGACTGGGAACCGAAACCTGGTTCATAGGTCAATGCTCAATCACTGAGCCATTCTGATCTCATTCATCACTTTGAATATTTCTTGCCACACCCTTCTGGCCTGCAAAGTTTCTGTTGAGAAATCAGCTGACAGTCTTATGGGAGTTTCCCTGTAGGTAACTTTTTTTTCTCTTGCTACTTATAAGAGTCTCTCTTTGTCTTTAACCTTTTGCATTTTAATTATGATGGGCCTCTTTGTGTTTCTCTTGTTTGGGATTCTTTGTACTTCCTGGGCTTGTATGTCTATTTTTTTCACCAGGTTAGGGAAGTTTTCTGTCATTATTTCTTCAAGTAAATTTTTAGTTTCTTTTTTTCTCTCTCCTCCTTATTGTACCCACATGATGCGAATGATTGTATACTTGAAGTTGTCCCAGAGGCTCCTTACACTATCTTCATATTTTGGATACTTTTTTTTTTTTGCAGTTCTGATTGGGTGTTTTTTGCATCCTTATATTCCATATCACCAATTTGATTCTCAGTTTCATCTACTCTACTGTTGATTCCTTGTAAATTATTCTTAATTTCAATTAGTGTAACTTCATTCTGACTGATTTTTTAGGCTGTTGAAGTTCTCACTAAGTTCTTTGAGCATCGTTATAGCGATTGTTTTGAATTCTGTATCTGGTAGTTTATGTGCTTTCATTTCATTTAGTTCTTTTCCTGGAAACTTCTGTTATTTCCTTTTGAGACCTTTTTCTTTGTCTTCACATGTTCTGTGCTTCTATGTATTAGGTAGTGCTGCTATGTTTCCCAGACTAGGTAGTAGGTCTCTTGTATGGCCCAGTGGTACAATCTCCCCAGGCACCTAACTAAGCTGGGCACTCCTGGTGTACTCCTGTGTGGGCTGTGTTCCCTGTCCTGTTGTAGTTAAACTTTGATTGCTGCCACTGTCACTGTGAGGGATTGTCCTCCAGGCCATTTGGTGGCGATAACCTGCTTTGACTACAGCAAAGGAGTTGCTGTACAGGGACTGACCCTACAGAGTAGGACTTGCTTCAGTGGGGCTTTGGTGCTCACGAGCCCATCCCTTGAGTGTGTTGTTCTTATAGGTATTAGGGTTGTAATCAAGCATGGTCTGAAGCTGTGCTGGCTCTGGGGCCTCCTAGGAGTTGCAAGGTCAGCCACCACCTGTGTCTCGCCTGGGGCTACTGGGCATGAGCAACAGAGGTATCTGCAGATGGCTACTCCTTGTGCTGGATTTAGAGGTGCCCAGGAGAGGCCATGCTGGAACCAAGTCTGGCTGCTGCTAGTGTCAGGCCTGCAGCCATTTAGCAAGAGGTACAGGTTATAAACAGATTTTAGGAAAGTTCAAGGCATGAGGCAAGAGAGGTCATTTGTATGGAAAAGCCATTGGAAACAGCTAGGGTGGGCCCCCAAGTTGGGTGAAGCAGGCTCAGGAAATCACCAGGATGGTGTGAACAGTGTGAGCCAGGTTGATGGAGACTCAGATATAGAGCCTGGCTGCCAGGGAGATGGGGTCTCAGGAAAGGAATAATGGCCTCTGCCAGTACTTTTGTACCCCCAGCTCTCTGATTCCAGAAAATTCAGTTTCTCCCCGTATGTTTCTGGTTTCTTTCAAGCTCTCAGCCAGTGCTGGAGCTCCAAGGGAGAGAATCTTAAAGTATCTGCATTGGCTCTTTAAGAGGAACTGACTGGGACTCCAGAAGCCCTCAGTCTCAGCCAGAATTTCTAGTGACCTGGTGCACAAAATTCGTGCATATTAAAAGGGGATTAATTAGAGGAAATAATTTAATATTGCTATTTGCCCTTTCTCTATAATAGAAGTATCACAGATGAAAGAAAATTGGTAAAATGTATATGAAAACCTTCCTCCTGTCAGAGTCTGGGACACAATACGGGACCCAGAGTCAAGTTCCTGCCCACCCACATGCACCTCAAAACCACAGGAGACCTAGACCTGGATGGCCATTTCAATTGGACTAGATCCAGACCTGGCCAGTCCCACCCTTGTCAAGCCCAGCCAGGCAGGGGGATGCAGCCTGAGGTCCCCCTTCAAGCTTTGCCAGGTGGGGGGCATGTCCTCAGGTCCCTTGTGGCCTAGCACTGGGGCTGGGGGTGGACCCTCAGGTCCCTGCTGATTGCTTGTTAAGGCTCCTTATGGGAAGTTGGATCTCAGCTCTGGGTGCAGCCAGCTTTGTGATGGAGTGATGGTCAATTAGCATATTCCCTCTTTATTAGATAGCAAATTATGGAGACTTCTCTTACTGGTTCTAGAACTCCAGGCTGGGAGGCCTGATAATGGAGCTGGGAACTCTTGCTTCTCAGGAGGTACCTCCACAGCCAAGATATCTCTTCCCAATTTTAAACTGCCACCCGTGGGTGTGAGACCAGCTGGTTTCTGTCTCAGACTCTACCAGTCTTGATGTGGCTTCTTTAAATCCCTGGTTATAGGACTTCCATTAAGTTAGATTTCAGGTGGTTCTGAATAATGGTTCTTTAGGTGTAATTTGATGTGGTTGTGAGAAGACTTGAGTACCATACTTTTCTACACCACCATTTTGACCCCATATAGTTTAAACATTATGTGGTTCTATCTTTTATTTGTAGCTTTTGGGTGTTGTTGTATTTTTAATCTTGTGCAAAATCTACCATTCCAAATTTTTTTTAAAATATATTTTATTGATTCTTTATAGAGAGGAAGGGAGAGGGAAAGAGAGTCAGAAACATTGATGAGAGAGAAACATTGATCGGCTGCATACCTCCTGCATACCTCCCACTGGGGATGTGCCTGAGACCAAGGTATATGCCCTTGACTGGAATCGAACCTGGGACCTTTCAGTCCGCAGGCCAACACTCTATCCACTGAGCCAAACCGGTTTTGGCCCATTCCAAATATTGTTTTAAAGATAATGAAATTTGTTTTCATATCTTTTAATTTGTATGTAATTTACTTTTGTATCGTGAGGTAGGGATCTTCTTCTTTTTTTTTCTTTTCTCTAAATTGATAGGTTTTTGCTGATCACCATTTGTTAAGCATTTCCTTATATATATAACTAGGGCCTCTTGTTGGATTCTCAGTTCTGTTCCACTGTTAATTGTTGATGTTTCCATACAATTCCATGACCACCGTCCCCTTCTCCCCCGTGGCTTTATATAGTAAGATTGATACCTGATAGGGCAAATATTCTCATTTTCAAAAACTTCCTGGCTATTTTCATGTATTTAGTGTTTCAGGAGAATTTTAAAATTTGTTTTAATGAGTTCTGAAAACACTCTGAGATTTTCATTAGAATTGTACTGAATTTATAAAGGAATTTTGAAAGGAGTTAATCTTCACTTAAATCTTCCCATTAAGGAACAAAAATATTGTATATTTCTGTTTCTTTTGGAGTTGCTAGTCTGTTGTGATTTTAATCTATATGCCCATTGTGGTTTTATTTTGTATGTAATTTATGTAGTGCTAGAAGTTGAGAAATTTTATGATAGTATTTCAGTTGGGAATCTGAGGACTATTAGAATTCTCTTCAGTCAACAGCCACATATTTTCCATTCTGTAGGGTCCCTGAGAGAGAGATTTGTATTTAATATTGTACTGACAAATGAAAAACCCAAATACATTGCATTTTATTCTTAATTAGGTCTTGGGTACAAACTCTTAAGACGAAGTCTAAAATGAGCCCAGTTGCTCATGTGGAGATGCTCTTTTCAAAATGTACTGAAGCTCAGTTTGTTTCAAACTGTAACAGGCTATGAGATGGAATCTCTACTCCTTCCCAATTCTCAAACAGCTAGATCTTTCCTTGTGATGTGAATAATGCCTGCTCTAATTAATTTCTATCAGTGCTCAGGGCCTGGTAACCAGAGAGAACCCATTTGCTCTGGCTGACTGCTGATCTGGTCTTGGCCACCTGCCTCAGGCCTTTTCTGCCCAAGTAGTAGGTTTGGCCTGGCTCTCACTTGGAGAGGGAAAAGCCCTCTCTGTAAGGCTTCTCATATCAGTCAGAGGAAAGAAGTAGAAAAGTGAGCCTGGGCCTGTATGCTAACCTTTTAGTGGTGATTATACCCAGTAGCACACAGGTCCAATAAGCATAATCATCAAATCTGTCCTCTTCTGGAGTTTTGATTTCTCACTTCTCAAGACTACATACAAAAAGTTTCAGCCATTCTCAGAAGCATTCTCTCTTGGGTTGTTGCTTGTCTCAAATTAACCAGAAAGAGGTGGAATAAAAACTGGCTTGTTGAGTATTGCACATAACCCATATTTTATCTTAACTATGCATAACCCTGAAGTGAATAACATTACTTGTGAGACAATTCTTCCCTTGCTTAATGGTTCATGACAAGTTCTTAATTTTCCTCCTATCACTTTGTTCCTTCTCAGTTTTCTTTACTGGCTTATCCTCCTGTGCTTGCCCATTAAATGTTTATGTACCGGAATCAGCCCTATACTCTTGACAGTCTTCTTTCCTAGTCACATCCATGTTGATGGATTCACTTATGGATGAATTAAAAATTTATATTCAAGCCTGGATGTCTTTTAGCTCTAGTTCTGTATATCTAATGCCACCTAGACATTTCTACTTGGGTATCAATTAATTTAACATACCCAAGATGTTTTCTATCTCAAGTGAAAAGCATAATTATCCAAGCAATTGTACAAGTCAGACACTTGGGACTTATTCTTGGAAGTTTCTTAACCCTCCCCTATTCACCAGTTCCAATAGTTTTTTTTAACCTTTCTTTGTTCTGATTTGTAACACACATACAGAAAAGTCATTGAGCTTTGTGTGTGTGTGTGTGTGTGTGTGTGTGTGCACACACACATTTAAAAAAATGTTTTTGCTGAAATAATTACAAACCATAACCTTTGCAACCAACATTCAGGTCATTAAATAGGTGATTGTCAGGACTCCAGAAAGCCCTCCTTAAATTCTCTTTTGAAGAGGAACCTGTGTCTTGAATTTTATGATAATTACTTTTTTATTTTTCTACCTAAGGTTGCGTCCAAACTTGTTAATTTAATTTTGCCTACATTTCAACTTTACATAAGGGGAAACCATATTATTTATATCCTTTACTCTGGCTCCTTTCATTTAACATTATTTTGTGAAATTTATTGTTTTATGGAGCTATAGTTTGTCACTGCTGAATATTCTATTATATGAGTATATCAATTCTTTTTTTTTCTGGATGGACATCTAAATTATTTTCACTTTGCAGCAATTATGAATAATGCTATTGTGAACATTTTTATGTATTTTCAATTTTTGTTGGTAATGCCAGACTGTTTTCCAAAGTGGTTGTACTAGTTTAGATTCCTGCTAACAATCTATATATATATAAAAGCCTAAGCGACCATTATGACCAAAAGACCCGAGCGACCAGTTGACCAGTCACTATGATGCACTGACCACCAGGGGGCAGACACCCAACACAGGAGCTGCCCCCTGGTGGTCAATGCCCTCCTATAGTCAACTTCCCCCAGTCCTTCCCTCTGGCCGGCAAACCTCCTGTGGTCTCTCCTTCACCCCCATTCCTCCCTCAGTACAGTAGGCCTGGTTCGGTGGCCAGCAGGCCCCTGGCTGGAAGGCCCTGGCAGGCCCCAGCTGCCAGGTGCTAGTAGGCCCCCAGGCCTCAGCCAGCCAGGTCTAGGAATGCGCCTCCCCCCCCCCGCACGAATTTTGTGCACTGGGCCTCTAGCATACTATAAGAATTCTGTTTGTCTGCCTCATTGCCAAGCATTAGAATTGTCAGTCTGTCAAATTTTCTTAATCTCCTGATATATATATGTCATGGATTTTTATGTATAATTGAGGTATATTTTTATAATACAATATAGTGCAAAAATCTCAAAATATATAGGTTGATGACTTTTTTACATATACATTACTGTTACTGATGAAGATAGAGAACATTTCCATCACCCCAGAAAGTTCACTCATGCTCCTTTCCAATCAGAAATTTATTCTGGCATATTCTTTGGTGGTGGTGTTAATCCTCACCTGAGGATATTTTTTCCATTGATTATTGAATTTTATTTTTATTTTTCAAGTGGAAGGGAGGTAACGGGGGAGGGAGGGAGAGAAAAACATCAGTGTGAGGTAGAGATATTGTTTGCCTCCACACATGCCCCGAGTGCCCCAGGAATGAACCTGCAACTCCAGTGTGCCTTGACTGGGAATCAAACCTGCAATCTTTTGATGCGAAGGCCAATGCTGTACCACTGAGCCATATCAGTCAGGGCTTGACATACTGTTTTGACTTCTATCTCTATAAATTTGTTTTGCTTTTTCTTGGACTTCATGTAAATGGGTTCATAAAACCATGTGTTCTTTTGTGTTTGGCTTTTTTTGCTCAGCATACTGGTTTTGTTTGTTTTTGCAGGGCATCTAAGTTGTTGGTTTTATCAGTTATTCTTTTATTTATTTTAAAAAATTTGTGCACTCGGGCTGCGGAGAGGGGTGTCCCTCAGCCCAGCTTGCACCCTCTCCAATCCGGGAGCTCTTGGGGGATGTCTGACTGCTGGATCGGGCCTAAACCGGCAGTTGGACATCCCTTTCACAATCTGGGATGTCTGGCTCCTAACTATTCACCTGCCTCCCAATCTGATCACCCTCTAACTGCTCCACTGCCAGCCTGATTGGCACCTAACTGCTCCCTTGCTGTCCTGATTGCCCCCAACTGCCCTCTCCTGCCAGCCTGATTGCCTCCAACTGCCCTCCCCTGCCGGCCTGTTTGCCCCAACTCCCCTTCACTGCTGGCCATCTTGTGGCGATGTGAGGGTGTCACGCAAGGGCGCTAGGGCCATCTAGACTTTTATTAGTATAGATTGCTTAGTTCCATTGTGTGGTTGTCATTTTATTTTGACTATTTCTAGGTTTTGGCTACAGTGGTACCTCGAGATACGAGTGCCCTAACATACGAGATTTTTGAGATACGAGCCGTCGAGTGAACGATTTTTGCTTTGAAATACGAGCAACAGTTGAGATACGAGTAATCGCGCGGATCGGCCGGCTGCACACTACCCACCAGTTTACCGAGACTCGAGCGTCTCATAGTTTCCCACGCCTCAATCAGCGTGCTTGTTTACCTCGTTGTCAAAACATCTTTTGTGCATTTACATACTTTATCACATTTCTTTTTATAACCATGGATCCGAAGAAAGCTAGTGGAAAGGTCAGTGCTTAGAAGAGGATGATGTCTATTGAATTAAAGCATGAAATCATAGAAAAATATGAGCAAGGTGTGCGAATGGCTGACTTGGCGAGGCAATACGGGCATAGTATTTCAATGATATGCACTGTGCTTAAACAGAAGGAGTCAATAAAGGGTATAATGCCAGCTAAGGGTGTTACAATAATTTCTAAGCTCCGTAGCTCTCCATGAAAAGATGGAGAATCTACTGATGGTGTGGGTGACGGAGAAGCAGCTTAAAGGAGATACATTAACACAGGGCATCATATGCGAGAAGGTGCGAGCGATTTACGGTGATTTGCTGGAACAGACCCCGCGCACTTCCATGGACGAAGCATTGAAAGACTCATTTAAAGCCAGTAGAGGCTGGTTTGATAACTTCAGGAAAAGGTCCGGCATTCACTCCATCGTCAGGCATGGTGAGGCAGCAAGTTCGGATGTGAAGGCAGCTGAGGATTACCTCAAAACTTTTTCCGAACTCATAGAAGCCAAAGGATATATCCCCCAGCAAGTCTTCAACTGTGACGAGACAGGGCTTTTCTGGAAGAAGATGCCGAATAGGACTTATATAACGGCAGAGGAGAAGGCAATGCCAGGCCACAAACCCATGAAGGATAGGCTAACTCTCGCACTGTGTGCCAATGCGAGTGGCAACTGCAAGATCAAGCCTCTGCTCGCATAGCATTTGGAAAACCCCAGAGTCTTTAAGTCACATAAGATTTTAAAAGATAAACTGCAAGTTATGTGGAGGGCAAACCCGAAGGCATGGGTCACCAGGCAGTTCTTTGTGGAGTGGGTAAACCTGGTTTTCGGCCCTTCTGTTAAGAAATATCTACAGGAAAACAACCTAACCATGCAAGCCCTCCTCGTCCTCCACAATGCTCCTGCTCACCCACCGAACCTCGAAGATGAACTCCTTGAAGAGTTCAAGTTTATAAAGGTTGTCTACCTACCTTCCAACACCACTCCTATCCTGCAGCCCATGGATCAGGAGGTGATTTCTCATTTTAAAAAGCTGTACATCAAGCACCTGTTCCGGCGCTGCTTTGAGGTGCCAGAGAACACAAGCCTCACCCTTCGAGTGTTCTGGAAGAACCAGTTTCACATCGTGCTATGCCTCAGAATTATTGATCAGGTCTGGCTGGGTGTTACAACGAGGACTTTGACCTCTTTATGGAAGAAGCTGTGGCCTGAGGCCGTAGCCGAAAGGACCTTCGAAGGATTCGAACCCGAGGTGCCAGTGGAGGAGGAGATAGTGTCTCTGGGAAAATCCATGGGCCTGGAGGTGGATGAGAGAGATGTGAATGAGCTCGTCGAGGAGCACTCTCTGGAACTCACCAAGGAGGAGTTACAAGAGTTGCAGTCTCAGCAACATGCCGAGGTTCTCCAAGAAATTGGTTTCGAGGAGGAGCCAGAGGTGGAGGAGATCTCTACAAGTGAGATAAAGGAGATCTTAGGAATGTGGGAGAGGGTGTCACACTTCGTGGAAAAGAAACACCCTGAAAAAGTTGCTACTGGTCGTGCATTGGAGCTGTTCAATGAAACTTGCCTCATCCATTTCAGAAACATTCTGAAAGCGAGGAAGAGGCAAACCTCGTTGGACACGTCTTTTTTTTGAAATCGGCCAAAAATGCAAAGACCAGTAGCAATTAAGTTCAGTGAAGATTAGTTAAGTTACATTCAGTTTAGAGATAAAGTGTAGCATTAAGTGTGTAATGAGTAGGTAAATACACTTTATTAAACCAGTTTATTCCTTTACATTCTCTTTTATTATGTTTTTATACAATATTTATCATTTATAAATACATTTTTCGTATTCAAAAACACGTAACAAGAACAACTGGGATGGCATTTTGAGGGCTGGAACGGATTAATGGCATTTCAATTAATTTCAATGGGGAAATTTGCTTTGAGATACGAGCAACTTGATATGCGAGCAAGGTTACGGAACGAATTAAACTCATATCTCAAGGTACCACTCTACAAGGATTTGTCTGGGCTCCCTATTTCATCCTTCTGTTTGGCCATCCATGTGCCAAATATACCACTGTCTTAAAGTCGCTATTCTAATAGTTCTCCGGCGACCTTTAAGTGGGTCTTCGAGTTCAAAACTATTTTCATAGTAATAATAAGATGTTATTTGCCTTATTTACTCTCATTCTTTCATGCATATGCAATAGATTTTCCAGAGGCTTCATGTTATGTATACAAATATGAGCATCCAGCTAGATTAAGTCAGATCTTAAAAGATTTATAAAAATGTAAAATAGTTCCTCTCTTCTAACTGCATTTTTTGTTTTGAAAAATTTTTTTATAAGAAACTAGTGGCCCCAGGGGTGGGGAGAAAGGGAGATGTTTTTTAATTCTTGCCCAATGATATTTTTTTCCATTGATTTTAATAGTGGAAGGGGAGAGAGGGGGGAAGGGAGAGGGAGAAAAGCTGAGAGATAGAGAGAGGAAGAGAGAGACATCAACATCGATGGACATGAAAGAGACACTCTGATTGGTTGCTGCAACTGAGGTACATGCCCCTGACTGGAATTGAACCTGAGACCCTTTGGTCCACTGGCCAATGCTCTAACCCTGAGTTGTATGTTACATCCCTGCAACTTTTTATAACTGCCAATTTGAACATCTTAATACTTTTCCCTTTTCCATCTGCCCAACTCCCTTCTCTTGGGCAACCATCAAAATGTTTTCTAGTCCTTGCCAGTTTGGCTCAGTGGATAGAGTGTTGGCCTGAGGACCAAAGGGTCCCAGGTTCAATTCCAGTCAACAGCTTGTACCTTGATTGCAGGCTTCTCCCTGGCTTGTGCAAGAGGAAACCAATTGATGTGTTTCTCTTACATGGATGCTTCTCTTTGTCTTTCCCTCTTCCACTTTCCCTAAAAATCAATGGAAAAAATTCTTAGCTGATGATTAACAACCTGTCATCTATAAATAATGGACAGTTTTACTTAATTTATTTCCAATTTGGATGCCTTTTATTTCTTCTTGCCCTGTTGTTGTGGCTAGAATTTCCAATACAAAGTTGAATAAAAGTGGTGAAAATGGACATCCCTATCCTGTTCCTGATCTTAAGGGAAATGCCTTTAGTTTTTCCCCAATGACTATGGGTTTCTTAGATATTGCCTTTATTTTATTGACATATGTTTCCTCTATTCCCACATTGCTGAGAGTTTTTATTGTAAACTAAAGGCCCAATGCACGAAGATTTGTGCAAGAATGGGCCTTCCTTCCCCTGGCTGCAGCACCGCCTTTGCTCTGGCCAGAGCCGCCTTTTTGCTCCAGCCTGGAGCCACCTTTCTGCCTTCCCACACTGCCCAGAGGCCCAGAGCGGCTGGGGTGATGCGGAATGCCTGCATTGTCATCATAGTGACGATGCAAGCATCCGACCCTGCCCCCTGCATATACAGACAGTCCACAAACATGGTGGGTTAGTTTGTATAAAGCAAACTATGTAATTTGCATACTCACTCCTGATTGGCTGGTGGGCATTGTGAATGTAGGGTCAGTTAGCATGTTACTCTTTTATTAGGTAGATGGATGCAGGGTTTTGTGAAATGCTTTTTTTCACATTGATGTAAAAATCTATTGATATCATAGGATTTTTATCCTTGATTTTATTTAAGTGGTGTATTATATTAATTGATTTGTGGATATTGCACCAACCTTGCATACCAGAAATGATTTCCATTTGGTCATGGTATATGATGTTTTCAATGTATTGCTGAATGTAGTTTGCCGATTTGTGTGTGTGTGTGTGTGTGTGTGTGGTAGAAAGATTTATTTGCATGAAATTATATCCCTTGGTTTCCAAAGTCCCATTTTCTGGAAATCAATCCTAGAAAATGTACAGCTGGGGCTTCAGCAGAACTAAAAGCAAAGCCAGTGTCCAGAGTTTCCATTCTAAGGTGGAATTAAGTACAGCAAAGCATCAGGCTAATGGTAGATTTTGCTGATATTTTATTGAGAATTTTTGTATCTAGGTTCATCACAGATATTGGTCTATAATTTTCTTTCTTTGTCGTGTCTTTATCTGGTTTTTGAATTAGGATAAAGCTGGTTTCATAAAATGAGTTTGGGAGTCTTCCTTTCTTTTAAGTTTTGTGTAGAGTAGTTTGAAAAGTATGGGTGTTAATTTTTCTTTGAATGTTTGATAAAATTGACCTGTGAAGTCATCTTGACTTGTTTGTTGGGAGTTTTTTTATTTGCTGCTTCAATTTTGTTCATTGTACTCAGTATGTTCAGATTTTGTTTCTTCTTGATTCAGTTTTAGAAGATTGTATGTTTCCAGAAACTTATCCATTTCTTCTAGGTTGTCCAATTTGTTGGCATATACAGACTGTCCTCGGGTTATGTTGGATTCAACATATGTCATTTCATGGTTATGTTGCCATCTCCCATTTATTTACATTAAAAAAAGTTCCATCATTTCAACATATGTACATTATGTGTTTTATGTTTTTTATTATTTATTTATCACAAGTAAAGGTCAGGAGTTGTTACCTTTAAAATTTTTTTTTACCGTTTCACTTTATTACTACTGTGTATGTGCTCCATGTGAGTGACATAGGTGCTTATATAGGCGAGTTCTGACTTTACAGAGAAAATTGCGGTACGTTGTGTCATAGGAACGGATCTCTGACGTAACCTGAGGACCTGTAGTTGTTTGTAATATTTTATTGTAACTCTTTGTATTTCTGTGGTATCAGTTATTTCTCCTTTTTCATGTCTTATTTATTTGAATCCTCTCTTTATGAGTCAGTTAAATGTTTATCATCTTGTTTATCTTTTTAAAGAACCAACTCTTGGTTTCATTGACCTTTTATTTTGTTATTTTATTTTATTACTAGAGGCCTAGTACAGGAAATTTGTGCACTGGGGGGAAGTTATCCCTCAGCTTGGCCATTGCCCTCTCATAATCTGGGGTCCCTTACTCCTTACTTCCCACCTGGCTCGCTTCTCCTTTGGGGTAGGCTCCTTACCCCTCAGCTTGCTGTTTCTTAATACTGCCACAGAGGTGGGGGAGGTCCCGCCACCGCCACGGCACTCAACAGCCATGAGCACAGCTTCTAGCTGAGTGGCGCTTCCCCTGTGGGAGCACATTGATTACCAGGGGTCAACTCCTGAGTTGAACGTCTGCCCCAGTGGTCAGTGCACATCATGGCGACAGATGGGTTGTTCTGGTCATTCCACCATAACAGTTGCTTAAGCTTTTATTATATAGATTGATTTTTTTTTTTTCCCAGAGAGGAAGGGAGAGAGAGGTGGAAACATCAATGAGGAGAGAGAATCATTGATCAGCTGCCTCCTGCACACTCCCTACTGGGGATCAAGCCCACAACCCAGGCATGTGCCCTGGACCAGAATCCAACTAGGGACCCTTCAGTCTGCAGGCAGACACTCTATCCACTGAGCAAAACTGGCTAGGGTTTTGTTTTTTTAAAGACTATTTTGTTTAGTTCCACCCTGATTTTTATTTCCTTGATATAACTAATTCGGGTGAGAGGTTGTCCATTAAAGCCAAAAGTCCATTATAGAATAAAGTATATTTTTCTGAATGTGTATGTTAAAAATTTGATAAAGTAGTTTACCTGTTTTTGTAGACACACTTGTGTAATTAAAAATTAAGTATATATGAAAAGTTTAATTTTACAGAAATGTTTTCTATATGTATTACTGTAGTTTTTAATTCATATTGAATAGTTCGAAATGTGTGCCTACATCAGTCACCATGAGTAAACAAATGCACAGGGGGTGGAGCGTGACTTAGCACTCATTGAAACATCAGCCACTACTGAGCCCTGACTGGTTTGGCTTAGAGTGTTCGCCTGTAGACTGAAGGGTCTCAGTTTTGTTCCTGTCAAAGGCGGTTGCAGGCTCCATCTCCAGCCCCGGTGGTCAGGGTGTATGTGGGAGGCAACCAATTCATGTGTCTCTCTCACATTGATCTTTCTCTCTCTCTCTGTCTCTTCCCCTCCCTTCCACTCTCGCTAAAAGAACAAAACAAAACAGCAACAACAACAAAACTGCTACAGAACGTTACATCATGGGACAACAGAACTAATTACCATACATGATCACATGCTAATCATTTACCAAACATTATTTATGAACAGCAACTCTTGGATTTAAATATGTAGACTGTAGTTGTAGATTTCTAATATTTATTTATGTCGATGAAACGACTACAGTGTTTTTTCCAGCATATGGCTTATTTGCTAAAATTTAAAATTAAAATAACAGTAAATCAATACCAAAAAATAACCTGTTCATTTAATCGTAAGCAAATTTTGGTTAAAAACATTTAAAAATTAGCAGGGTGTTATTTTATAGATATGACATACAGTCTAGAAATTTTGTCCATTAAATCTGAATTCCGTTAAGTCAGGTTATATAAAAATCTAGGATTTACTGTACTCACTTTGGTCTTTGTTCTTTTTCTCATTACTTTAAGTGTAAGGTTAAATTGTTTATTTGAGATTTTTCTTGTTTCTTAAGGTAGGCTTGTAAGGCTATGAATTTTCCTCTCAAGACTACTTTTGTTATGTCCCATAGACTTTCTGTTGGGTTTTTATTCAAGTTTTGAGATTTTTTAGCTCAATGCTAGACCATGGCAAGTGCACCAAGCTAAAATTGGGGGCGGGTATGTGGCTTGGGGCTTAGTCTTTATCCTCTGTTAATCTGGACACTCTGTCTTTATATCCTCTATCTTTATCAATAGTGTTGTTCTGGTCAGATACAGGGGTTGGCTGACTTTCTTAAAGGGCCAGATACCAAATATTTTAGTTTTGCAGGCCATATAATCTCTGTCCCAATTAACTTGGCAATACTATTATAGTATGGCAGCAGCCAGAAACAATATGAATGAGAGTGGCCATGCTCCAATTAAACTTTATTTATAGAAACAGTGAGTGGGAATTTGGCTCATGGATTGTAGTTTACCAACCTCTGGTCAAATAAAACCTCCAGAGTATTTTTCATTGGAATTGCCAGACTTTCACAGTGTTCTTTCATAGTAAATTTTTGGTATGCCACATAATCTTCACATTTTCTGTAAATCTGTCTAGGAATTTTTGCAAATGTTATAACAGAAAAATATTCATATGTTTAATTTTATTTATATGAATTTTGTAGGTGGTTAATGACAGCTGTGCCTACCTGTTCTTTTAAGTCATGTTTTATTGCTAGCATAATGGCCAAATTTAGCAAGTACTTCTTACTCTATATTTTAGGAACCCTATTCATTAGGATTTGGTATTGAATATTGTGTTTTTCCTTAAATTCTCCTCATGTCTTCCTGTTATTATACTCTTTCCTGGTTCTCCTACTGTTCCAGGTCATTTTTAGTCCCTTTATGGAATCCTTCTCTATAATCATTTTTCAGAATACTTGGCCTGAGTTTTTATTCATGACCATAGTGTTTAGAACCATACTTCTAAATTCACATTATAGACCCATTTATAAACCTTCAGATTTTAATTTTTGGCTGCTTATTAAACAGTAGAGGCCCAGTGCATGAAATTTGTGTATGGGGGAGGGGAGTCCCCTCAGCCCAGCCTGCACCGTCCAATCCGGGATCCCTCTCACAATCATGGACCACTGGCTCCTAATGGCTCACCTGCCTGCTTGCCTGGTCACCCCTAACTGCCCCCTCTGCCAGCTTAATGACCCCTCACTGCCTCTGCGTGCTGGTCTGATCACCTCTAACTGCCCCCCTCCTTGCCGGCCTTGTCGCCCCCAACTGCCTCTCCCCCACTCCCCACCACTGGCCTAGTCACCCCCCACTGCCCTCACTGCCAGCCTTGTCACCCTCAATTGTACCCTCCCCCTTCTGCTGGCCTGGTTGCCCCTAACTGCCCCCACCCCCCGCCATCCTGGTCGCTCCCAACTTCCCCCCCTGCTGGCCTGGTTACCTCCAACTGCCCCCCCTGCCAGCCTGGTTGTAGGCAGCCATCTTGTGAGGGCATGCGGGTTAATTTGCATATCACCTCTTTATTATATAGGACAGTGGTTGGCAAACTCATCAGTCAACAGACTCAAATATCAACAGTACTGTACAACAATTGAAATTTCTTTTGAGAGCTGAAAACTGACCTCTGCACATGGGCCATGAAGTTTCAATCACACTATACGTGTGCCCTTGCATGTGGTATTTTGTGGAAGAGCCATACTCAAGGGGCCAAAGAGCCACATGTGGCTAGCGACATGCAGTTTGCTGACCACTGTATGGCTTAGATATATGTGAAAATTCAACATGTTAAAAGTAAGCTCAATCATCTATTGTTTCTCCCATGTTCTTTGTCTCATGTATGCCCTCATGATCTATTTAGTCATTCTAGAAACCTAGAAGTCAGTCATCCTTTCTTCATAATTCAGTCAGTTATCAAGTCTGCCAATTTTTACTTTTTTTTTTTAAGGCAATTCCCTACTGTTTTCCTTAGTAGCTACACCAGTTTGCAGTCCCACTTAAATTCCCTTTTCTCCACACCCTCCCAATACTTATTTGTAGATTTATTGATGACAGCCTTGCTGACAATATTTCATTGTGTATGATCTTTTTAATGTATAGCTGAATTTGGTTTACTAATATATTTTTAATATGTTTTATTGATTTTTCACAGAGAGGAAGGGAGAGAGATAGTTAGACACATCTATCAGCTGCCTCCTGCTCACTCCCAACTGGGGATGTGCCTGCAAGCAAGGTACGTGACCCTGACCGGAATCGAACCCAGGATCATCCCCAGGCTGACACCCCATCCACTGAGCCAAACTGGTTTTGGCTGGTTTGCTAATATTTTATTGAGGATTTTTGCATCGTTTCTCACCACTAATAATGACCTGTAATTTTGGGGGGTAATATCTTTGTCTTATTTTGGAATTAGGGTAATACTGGCCTTGTAAAATAAGCCTGGAGTCTTCAAGTCCCCTGACATTTTTTAAATAGTTGGAGAAAAAAAGGTATTGATTATTTGAACTTTGGTAAAATTCACCTGTGAAGCCATTTGATTCAGCACTTTCGTTACTCTTTTAAAATAATTTTTAATTTTTCAGTTACTGTTGACATACAATATTATATGAGTTTCAGGCTTACAATCCAGTGATTAGACGTTTATATAACTAATGAAGTGATCATCCCAATAATACTAGCACCCATATGACACTATGTATTGTCATTACAATGTTATTGACTATATTCCCTATTCTGTGCTCTACATTCCGATGACTATTCTGTAACTACCAATTTGTACTTCTTAATCCCTTCACCTTTTTCACATATTTCCCAAACACCTCTCTCATCTGGCAACCATCAAAATAGTCATTACTAGAATGTCTATAAGTCTGTTTCTGCACTTTCTATTTATTTATTTTGTTTTTTAGATTCCATATAAAGTGAAATCATAAGGCATTTGTTTTCTCTATCTCACTTATTTTACTCAGCACAATACTCTCTAGGTCCACCCATGTTGTTGCATATGGCAAGGTATCTTTTTTTATTGTTGTTAATCCTCACCTGAGGATATTATTTCCATTGATTTTTCAGAGAGCGTGGAAGGGAGGGAGAAAGGAGAGAGAAGAGAAGAAAGAGGAAAGAGACAGAGAGAGAGAGAGATACACAAATCAATATGTTTCCTCCTGCATTCGCCCCTACTGGGGCCAAGGATCATACCTACAACCCAGGTACGTGCCCTCGACCGGGAATCCAACCCGCGATTCTTCAATGAGTAAGCCAGTGCACTAACTGTGAACTATGCTGGCCAGGGCAAGGTTTCTCTTCTTATGGCTGAATTACACATTTCATTGCATATGCACTACTACTTTGTACATTCATCTATTGATGGACACTAATTGCTTCCATATCTTGGCTATTGTAAGTAATGCTTCAATGAACATATGGATGCATACATGTGTTTTTGATTTAGTGTTTTGGGGTTTCTTCAGAAGTGAATTTGCTTTAAAGTCACCATTCTGCCCTAACCAGTTTGGCTCAGTGGATAGATACAGAGCATCGGCCTGAGGACTCAAGAGTCTCAGGTTCGATTCCGGCCAAAGGCATGTATGTACCTTGGTTGCGGGCACATCCCCAGTAGGGGGTATGCAAGAGGCAGCTGATTGATGTTTCTCTCTCATCGATGCTTCTTTCTCTCCCTCTTCCTTCCTCTTTGTAAAAAAATATATTTTAAAAAATTAAAAATAAATAAAATCAAATCACCATTCTACTCCCAATCAAGTTGTGGGCTCGATTCCCAGTAAAGGAGGGTGTGCAGGAGGCAACCAAGTGATATTTCTCTCACTTCCTCTCCCTTCATCTCTCTCTTTTTAAAATCAATGAAAACATTAAAAAAAAAAAGATAAATGTTGTATGATTCCACTTATGAAGGTATCTAAAGTAAAGTCAAATTCATAGAAACAAAAAATTATGAAACGGTGCTTATAAGGGGATAGACAATGGGAGAAAAGAGATGCATGTGTTTTGTGTGTTTTTTTTTAATTGTTACCCAAGGATATGTTTTCACTGATTCAAGAGAAAAATTGATGTGAGAGAGAAACATCAATTGATTAACTCATGCACCCACTCTGACTGAGAATAGAACCTGGGTAATTGCCCTGACCAGAAATCAAACTAGCAACCCTTGGGTGTACAGAATGACACCCTAACCAGAGAGTCACACTTGCCAGGGCAGAAGTTTTTTTAAATGGGTATAGAGTTTCAGTTTTGCAAGATGAAAAGTTCTGCAGACCTGTTTCACAACAATGTAAAACATTCAATATTCTTGAACTGTACACTTAAAAGTGGTTAAGATAATAAATTTTATGTTATGTATTTTAACCACACTTAAAAAAAATGTTTACTTCAGAATGCAGTTTTATTTAGGCAGATAGATCCCAAAGAAAGCTTGAGAAGGGACTGATCCACAGATGCTCGGTTCCTTCTTTAAGCTGATTAAGTTTTTGCTATTGGCCTAGGGAAGAATAATTGAATGGACAGGACAACAGGCTAGGGATATTGTTCAAAGGGCGGTCTCTCCATATGAAAATTTGAGGAATAAGGAATAATATACACATACACAAAATTCAAGTATCTGTATATAGAGAATTTTAAAATTATTGCTATTTTTTAAATTAAATCTTTATTATTCAGATTATTACATTTGTTTCTCTTTTTTCCCCTCCATATCTCCCTCCACTCGACTCCCACCCTTCCTTCTACCCTTACCTCCCTCCCGTTCACCTCATCCATAGGTGTATGATTTTTGTCCAGTCTCTCCCTGTGCACCCCTCACCCCTTTCCCCCTGAAAATTATCAGTCCACTCCCTTTCTGTGCTCCCGATTCTATTATATTCACCAGTTTATTCTGTTGATCAAATCTTCAATTCCTTTAATTTTCAGATTCACTTGTTGATAGATATGTATTTGTTGTTCATAATTTTTTTAAAAAAATATATTTCTTTATTGATTTCAGAGAGGAAGGGAGAAGGAGAGATAGAAACATAAATGATGAGAGCTCATCATTGGTCGGCTGCCTTCTGCATGCCCCCCACTGGGGACTGAGCCCGCAACCCAGGCGTGTGTCCTTGGCCGGAATCGAACCTGGGACCCCTCAGTCCACAGGCTGACGCTCATCCACTGAGCCAAACCAGCCAGGGCTGTTCATAATTTTTTATCTTTTACCTTTTTCTTCTTCCTTTTCTTAAAGAGTACCTTTCAGCATTTCATATAATACTGGTTTGGTGTTGATAAACTCCTTTAGCTTTTTCTTATCTGTGAAGCTCTTTATCTGCCCTTCAATTCTGAATGATAACTTTGCTGGATAGAGTATTTTTTTTTTAATATATTTTTTATTGATTTTTTTTACAGAGAGGAAGGGAGAGGGATAGAAAGTCAGAAACATCGATGAGAGAGAGACATCGATTAGCCGCCTCCTGCACGCCCTCTACTGGAGTTGTGCCGCAAGCAAGGTACATGCCCCTGACCCGAATCGAACCAGGGACCTTTCAGTCCCCAGGCCAACGCTTTATCCACTGAGCCAAACCGGTCTCGGCTGGATAGAGTATTCTTGGTTGTAGGTTCTTGCTATTCATCACGTTGAATATTTCTTGCCACTCCCATCTGGCCTGCATCATTTCTGTTGAGAAATCAGCTGACAGTCGTATGGGTGCTCCCTTGTAGGTAATGAACTGTTTTTCTCTTGCTGCTTTTAATATTCTCTCTTTGTCTTTTGCTCTTGGTATTTTAATGATGATGTGTCTTGGTGTAGTCCTCTTTGGATTCCTTTTATATGGGGTTCTGTGTGCTTCCTGGACTTGTAAGTCTATTTCTTTCACCAGGTGGGGGAAGTTTTCAGTCATTATTTCTTTAAATAGGTTTTCAGTATCTTGCTCTCTCTCTTCTGGCAGCCCCATAATTCTGATGTTGGTACGCTTGAAGCTGTCCCAGAGGCTCCTTACATTATCTTCACATTTTTGGGTTCTTTTTTCTTCTTGCTTTTCCAGTTGAGTGTTTTCTGATTCTTTATATTTCAAATTTTTGACTTGATTCTTGTCTTCCTCTAGTCTGCTGTTAGGTCTCTGTACAATATTTTTTAATTCAGTCAGTGTATGTTTAAATTTTAGTTGGTTCTTTTCCATCTCTAGTTGGATCTTTTTCATCTCCTCTTGTGTCTCCCTAAATTTTATCCATCTTTTCTAGGATATTCTTGAAAAACCTTTTAAGTGTGGTTTTGAACTCTATCCAGTCATTTGTTTTCCTCCATTTCTTTTGTTTGTGATCCCTTCCCTTGACTAGGCATTTTCACTATTCAGGGAGAACTTCTGTGTTGGATTCAGCCTTATGATACCAGACTTGCAAAACTGCAGAAGCCTCTCTATTGAGCGTGGGATGGGTGGAGTCTCAGGGCTTAAGGGACCGCCTTGCCTTCCAGTCAGCCCCACCCGCCACAGCCCCCAAATCTCACATGACTGGGTAATCACTGAAGCAGTCCCTTGCTCGCGCTCGCACTCTTGCAGTGCCTCTAGACTGCTGCCTTTCTGGCTCCCTTGTGCTCCGGGACCATATGAGTCTGGGTCCCCAGGGTTTCGCCAGAAATTGGGGTTTAGTAAAGTTAGAAGTGGCGCAGTTGGGAGTGACTGTCTCCCGCCCACTCGTGAAAGCCAGCGGCACAATCAGCAACCGGTCCTCTGTGCGCAATGCCGTGCGTGTCACCAGACTTCTGATCTCTTGCAACTCCCCTAAATTTCCATGCACTTCTCCCTTTTCACAGTCCAAACTCCTCCCATATGAGTTTCAGCTGAACCTGGGGTTTAGTGTCGTAGGATAAGGGGGTTCAATGCCGTTGAGAGTCTCCGTTTCCCTCCCGCCAGAGAAAGCCAGCCAGGTTCTCCGGCACCCACTCTCTCCACGCGCGCGTTTCTGTACCTCAGCTTTTTGCAGCTCCTCTGGGTCTCTGTGAACCCCTCTCAGCCAGCTTTCGTGTGGTTCTGGTGATGCCCGTTCTGTCTTTTAGTTGTAGTTTTGAAATTGTTGTGCGAGGCAGCAGTGTAGGTGTTTACCTATGCCACCATCTACGCCAAAATTATTGTTATTAAAGACAAAATATTGACATTGATATTGTTAAAATAAAATCGTACCATAAAAGTAAGATAACACTTAAACACCAAAAGAAAAGATCATGTGATTTCCAAAATATAAATAAAAAATAAGGTAATCAGAAGTTTAAACTTATTAATATAGCCCTAGCCAGTTTGTTTCAGTGGATAGAGTGTCAACCTGCAGACTGAAGGTTATTCTTGGGTTCAATTTTGGTCAAGGGCACCTTCCCAGGTTGTGGTCTCAGTCCCTGATAAGGGGGCATGTAGGAGGCAGCTGATCAGTGATTCTCTCTTATCGTTGATGTTTCTTCTCTCCCTCTTCCTTCCTCTCTCAATAAAAATATATTAAAAATAAACTTGTGAACATAATTTCCTGTTTAAGTGTAAAAGCACGTTTACCATTTGTTAGGTAGCTATTTTATTAAGAAAGACATTTTAGGGACTTAGAATAGAAATAATTGGTATAACTTTTTGCACAGTAATAATAGTTTTTAAGGTATTCATGACAGTTAATCATGTCATTTCTCTTTTTGTAGTGCATGCTGTGGAAATAATGTAATAATATACAGGCAGACTTTTGCACAATATGTTCATTTAATGCTTTATATAACGGGTAGGGGACATATGGCTTGTGGGCCTATGAGGCCTGTGAAATGATTTGGTCTAGCCCTGCCAAGGCATTAGAGGTGAGTTAACTAAATGTTTGACCAAATATAACAGACTAATTTAATAATTTTGTATGGCCTGTGAATGATGCTATAAATATACAAATGGCTCTTGACAGAAAAAAGGTTCCCACACCTTTATAATCATGAGAAATAGAAACAGCCTAATATTCACCAACAATATCTTCAGTTAATTATAGTATTTCCATAAAATATAAAACGTAATACATTTAGGATCAAATTTAAAATCTATCTATATAATAAAAACATGACCATTATAGTGGAATGACCAAAATGACCAGTTGCTATGATGTGCACTGATCACCAGGGGGCAGATGCTTAATGCAGGAGCTGCCCCTGGTGGTCAGTGCGCTCCCACAGGAGGAGTGCTGCTCAGCTAGATGCTGGGCTCATGTCTCGCCCCCGCAACAGCACTAAGGAGCAGTGAGCAGGTGAGCGGTAAGGAGCAAGGGGTCCTGGACTGTTAAGAGGGATGTCTGACTGCCTGTTATCCCCCGAGGGGTCCCAGATTGTGAGAGGGCACAGGCTGGGCTGAGGCACCCTCCCCCCCAGTGCACTAATTTTGTGCATTGGGCGGGCCTTTAGTGTTTTTATAAAGTGTACAAATGTTAGTGAAAGAAAAAAAAAAGTTTATATAAATGTATGCTATTTCATAACCATTGGGTCTTGAAGAGAGAATGCCAGATACCCAGTCTTGTGCTACTTACATTTTTATATTAAACCACTACATCATTCTTTTTTTTTTCTTTTTATTAATTTTTATTAATTTTTTATACATATCTCCCCATTGCCCCCCCCCTCCCAGGCATACCCCAACCCCCCAGTGTCTGTGATCATTGGTTATGCTTATATGCATGCATGCAAGTCCTTTGATTGATCACTTATTTACCTCACCTAACTTTAATCTTTCTGCTGTAATTTCACAGTCTGTTTGATGCTTTATGATTTTTGTCCCCCTGAGAATTATCAGTCTACTCCCTTTCTGTGCTCCTGATTCTATTATATTCACCAGTTTATTCTGTTGATCAAATTTTTAATTCACTTAATTTTTAGATTCACTTGTTGATAGATATGTATTTGATGTTCATAATTTTTTGTCTTTTACCTTTTTCTTCTTCCACTTCTAAAAGAGTACCTTTCAGCATTTCATCTGATACTGGTTTGGAGTTGATGAACTCCTTTAGCTTTTTCTTCTCTGTGAAGGTCTTTATCTGCCCTTCAATTCTGAATGATAGCTTTGCTGGATAGATTATTCTTGGTTGTAGGTTCTTGCTATTCATCACGTTGACTATTTCTTGCCACTCCCATCTGGCCTGCATCGTTTCTGTTGAGAAATCAGCTGACAGTCGTATGGGTGCTCCCTTGTAGGTAATGAACTGTTTTTCTCTTGCTGCTTTTAATATTCTCTCTTTGTCTTTTGCTCTTGGTATTTTAATGATGATGTGTCTTGGTATAGTCCTCTTTGGATTCCCTTTATATGGGGTTCTGTGTGCTTCCTGGACTTGTAAGTCTATTTCTTTTACCAGATGTGGGAAGTTTTCAGTCATTATTTCTTTAAATAGGTTTTCAGTATCTTGCTCTCTCTCTTCTTCTGGCACCCCCACAATTCTGATGTTGGTACGCTTGAAGCTGTCCCAGAGGCTCCTTACATTATCTTCACATTTTTGGATTCTTTTCTCTTCTTGCTTTTCCAGTTGAATGTTTTCTGCTTCTTTATATTTCACAACACTATTATGAATTAGGTGCCATAATCATCTCTATTTTACAAATGAGAGAATTCATAATCCAAGATTAAGTGATTTACCCATAGTCACACAGCCTGCTAATACCAGAACCAAGGTTGTCTGACTCTTAAGCCCATACCATTTCTAGCATTGGGGTTTCTGAGTGTCAGTAAACTATGGTTCATGGTGGGTAGCCATTTCCTTTGTGTAAATTACTTGGTTAGTATTTTTCTTGAAGATGTTAAACTTTTTGTTATATCTAGGAGGCCCCTTTAAAATGCCCCAACAAACTTTAGAAGCTAGCTGCACTTATATTTGTGTTGGAGTTTACTTAGGTCTGTTTGCTTATTCAGTAAAACGGACTCCACAGAATTTTATGATCATCAAACACAGTGTGATTTAAAAAAATATTTGAATAATTTATTATATCAGGCCATTATAAAATGCAATCCAGAATTAGGAAATTATAGGGAAAATATATTTTCTTGACCAAGCTTGCACTTAACCAAGGGAAAGAAGAGAGAAGCATGTATCTGATAGTCTTACATGTAATTGTAAGTGAAAAGAATATTTGTAAGTGATATATATGAGCCAGCATCTCAATAAATTTTTCTTCGGAGTAGGAAAATATCAAGAGAACTATATTGTTATTCACTTGACTTCACTAACATTGTATTCCTGAATGTTTTAGTCATGATATTAGGGCCGTGGTAGATTTCCCATGAGGAAAGAGATTGCTTAATTTAAATTTGATTCAGTGGGGAGAGAGTTGAGTTGGGAAGATATTAAGAGTCATTATTAATTTATTTAAACTGATTGATGAACTTGATATGGCATTCTTTTTTGCTGCTGTAATTATAAAATAATATATATTTTAAATTTAATCTTTATTGTTCAGATTATTTCAATTGTTCCTCTCCCCCCCCTACTGTCCTCATCCATAGGTGTATTATTATTGTCCAGTCTTCTTTCGCATCCCTCACATTCCTTTCCCCCTGAGAATTCTTAGTCCACTCCCTTTTTATGCCCCTGATTCTGTTATATTCACCAGTTTATTCTCTTCCTCAGATTTCTTATCCACTTGATTTTTAGATTCACTTGTTGATAGGTATGTATTTGTTGTTCCTAAGTTTTATCTTTACCTTTTTCTTTTTCTTCCTCTTCTTTTTAAAGAGTACCTTTAGCATTTCATATAGTATTGGTTTGGTGTTGATGTACTCCCATTAGCTTCTTCTTATCTGTGAAGCTCTTTATCTGACCTTCAAATCTGAACGATAGCTTTGCTGGGTAAAGTAATCTTGGTTGTAGGTTCTTGCTATTCATCACTTTGAATATTTCTTACCACTCCTGTCTTGCCTGCATAGTTTCTATTGAGAAATTAGCTGACAGTCGTATGGGTGCTCCCTTGTAGGTAATTAACTGTTTTTCTCTTGCTGCTTTTAAGATTCTCTCTTTGTCTTTTGCTCTTGGCATTTAATGATGATGTGTCTTGGGTTGGTCCTCTTTGGATTCCTTTTGTTTGGGGTTCTTTGCGCTTCCTGGACTTGTAAGTCTATTTCTTTCACCAGGTAGGGGAAGTTTTCAGTCATTATTTCTTCAAATAGGTTTTCAGTATCTTGTTCTCTGTCTTCTTCTGGCACCCCCATAATTCTGATGTTGGTACGCTTGAAGTTGTCCCAGAGGCTCCTTACATTATCTTCATATTTTTGCATTCTTTTTTCTTTTTTCTTTCCTGGTTGTTTTCTGCTTCTTTGTATTTCAAATCTTTGACTTGATTCTTACATTCCTCTACTCTACTGTTAGGTCTCTGTACAATATTTTTTTTTTCAGTCAGTGTATATTTAATTTCTAGTTGGTCCTTTTTCATCTCCTCTTGGGTCTCGCTAAATTTATCGACCTTTTCTAGGAAATTCTTGAAAAACCTTATAACAGTGGTTTTGAACTATCCAGTCGGTTGTTTTCCTCCATTTCTTTCATTTGTGATCTGTTTGTCTCTGCATTTTAACTGCTTCCCTGAGTTGGTAGAGTAACTTTGTGCATTAGGTGTCCTATAGAGCCCAATGGTTCAGCCTCTCCCCAGTTATCTGAGGTGGACACTTGGTTTTTTCTTTCATCAAGTGTATGTACAGTCTTGTTGTAGTTAATTCTTTTTTTTTTTTCATCACCAGCATTTAGAAAACCAGACCTACGGCAAGAACTAGGTCTGGGGACACATGCATGGTCTTAATATAGTGAATGTTTAGCCTGTGTAGTTAATTCTTGATTGTTTTTGGTATCACTGGGGAGAATTGACCTCCAGGCCAATTGGCTGTGAGGATCAACTGTGTCTACGCTGGGAAAACTTCTGTGCTGGAGACAGCCTTATGAGACAAGACTTGCAAAATTGCAAAAGCCCCTGTGCTAAGCTTGGATGGAGCAGAGTCTCAGGGCTGAGCAGAGAGCCTTGGCTTCCTGTCAGCCCTGCCATATAAGGCCTCTGGGTCTCAATGTCCCTTGGTAATCACTGCAGTCTTCTCTGCGCACACTCACGTGTATGCCTCCAGACCTCTGCCTTTCGTGGCTCCACTGAGTTTCCGTGTGCACCTCTTTTCCCGAGAGTCCAGACTCTCCCCATATGAGTCTGGGTACCCAGGGTCTCGCCCAAAATGGGGGTTTAGTACAGTTGGGAGTTTTTGTCTTCCTCCCTCTAGAGAAAGCCAGGCATGTAGTCAGCTGCCTATCCTCCACATGTCCCTGTACCTAAGCTTTTTGCAGTTCCTCTGAGTCTTCATGTGCCCCTCTCTTTCCTTCTAGTTGTAGAATTTTCACTCAGCCAGCTTTACTGTATTCTGGGTGATGTCCGATCTGTCTTTTAGCTGTAGTTTTGAAATTGTTTTGCGAGGCAGTAGTTTAGGTGTTCACCTATGCCATCATCTTGGTTTCTTTATAAAAGTAATATTTTGTCATTAAAGAAAATTTACAAAATACAACAAAGAAAACTCTTAGCCACCATTCAGAAAATATTGATATTTTTTAGTATTTTCTTCTTTAAAATAATTTATCCTTTTTTCTGATTATCTAGTTATACATGTCTTTTGTAGAAAATTAAGTAAAAGTTCAATAATGAAAATAAAAATTACCTGTTCTCCCACTATACAAATTCTTAAAATAAATTTGCTACAAAATTAAACCATTTTAAAGTATATATTTAGTGCCATCTAGTAATACACTTGCAGTGGCATGCAACCATTTTTGTTCTGTGTATTCCCAAAGTATTTGCATTACCCCCAAATGGTACTGGACCCACTAAGCAGTCACTCCTTACTCATCCTCCCCAGCCCCTGGCAGTCACTAGTATACTTTCTGTTTTTGGGTTTGCCTATTATGGACATTTCATATCAGTGGAATCATAGAATGTGTGACCTTTTGTGTCTGGCTTATTTCAGCATAATGTTTTCCAAGGTTCATTCATAAATCAGTACTTCATTTTTATGGCTGAATAATATTGTATGGGTGTATGACATTGTGTTAATCCATTCTTCAGTCAGTGTATGCTTAATTTCTAGCTTTTGGATATTGAGTTGTTTCTACCTTTTGCTTATTGTGAATTGTGCTGCTATGAACAAGTACTTGTACTTGCTTGAATACCTGTTTTCAGCTCTTTTGGGTACATACCAAGGAATGCAATTGCTGGGTCATATGGTAATCCTATGTTTAACTTTTTGAGAAACCACTAAATTGTTATCCACAGCTATGGCACCATATAACACATATTGGTTAATTATTTTTAAAAGTTCTGCCTACTTTATCCCACCCCAATTTTTAAAAGTGATCTGATATGTTCTTAGGGGGCAAAGTGATTGAAAGCAATGATTTTCAAACTTTTGGATCTTAAGATCCCTAAAACTTTTAGTATTTCTAGAGGAGCAAACTTCAGGAACTAATATATCTTTGGTATTTACTGTATTAGAAATTAAAAACAAATATGAAAAATAACGTTTCCCAAATACATACATGTACAAAATAATGAAAAAGGTGAATAATTTTCTCTTACCAGAAATCTCTTTAACTTCCACCATAATAGAAGGCTATTGGATTCTCATTAGATCCTCATTATCACCTGTCATCCATGTAGCCTTTGGGAAACTTCCATATGCACTTATGAGAGAATAAGAATGAAAGAGGCAAATAACATCTTAGATTTATTCTCTGGGACCTAGGAAAACAGAGTTGGAGGAATGTTGGTTTTATGATTTGTTTCTGGTAAAATTAGGAGTGAACTCCCAACAATTTCTCATTCATACCTTAGGGAAATGGTGTTGGTTGTTTATGCCCCCAAATATAAAATATTCAAGGAAAGTATTATTTGGGTCAGAGAGGAAGAATCTTTTCTAAAAATCAAAGATGGAAAAGAGCCCTGATTGGTTTGGCTCAGTGGATAGAGCATTGGCCTTCAGAGTGAAAGGTCCCAGATTCAATTCCAGTCAAGGTTATATACATTGTGGACACATCCCAAGTAGAAGTTGTGCAGGAGGCAGCTGATAGATGATTCTCTCTCATCTATGTTTCTGGCTCTCTATCTCTCACTCTCTCTTTCTCTCTGTTAAAAAAAAAATCAATAAAATATATATTTTTAAAAAAGATGAAAAAATTCTTTTGTATAATCACTTCATTGATGTTTCTATACTGAAGCAAAATGAACATCTCTATAAATGTCAACAATTTTAAGAAAACATTTCTTTTTTGCTGAATTGGTTAATATAAATGGAACAAGAAGAAAATGGTTAGAAACTAAGATAAGGCTAAGAATAAAGGTAGCACATAAAATCTATAATAATAAAAGCATAATATGCTAATTAGACCAGACGTCCTTCCAGATGACCTTCTGGACAAAGCAGAGCTGTGAGGGCCGAGGCAAGCCATCACGGATTTGTGGACCAAGCCCGTTGCATGAATTTTGTGCATTGGGCCTCTAGTATATTTTATATAGTTCCATACATGTTTTAGAAACAGGAGAAAACTACAGTGTTTTCAAATGTTCCAGTGTGGGGGAAAAATGTACTGAAATGTTTTTAAACTAAAGGCTGGGTGCACAAATTCATGAGCATGTGGGGTCCAGCTGACCCACCCATATTGGGGCTGATTGGCTGGACCGGCCAGGGGGAAAGGGTCGTAGCGGGGGACAATTGGGGGTGGGGCCTGGAGAAGACCTACTGAGCTGGAGCTAAGCATGGGCCCCAGGCTTCCCAGGGAGGATGACCTCAGCAAGGATACAGAAACCACCAGCAGGCTCTGCAAACAGGCCTTGAGCTCCCTTTGGCCAGGCAGAGTCAGAGTTGGTGTCTGTGTGTATATTAGACACAGCCCGGTACTCACCTTTGTTGGATAAATCCATTGCATCGAAAAATGTGTTCCCCTTCTTCTCTTTGGACCCTTACAACAAACAGGCCAATTGAAAGATGTGGGCCTTAGTTGCAGAAACAGGCTACGCAGTCACCCAGAATTTAGGCCTAAGACAACTGGGTAGCAACCTCCATGGAACAGAACACACTGTTTTAGTCTTAATTCTCCCCTAAAATGTGCCTCGTGCTCCTTTTTAGCCAGGATGGACTGAACTAAGGAACCAAAGACCCAAGTTTTCTTTGTGGTGGGACCCACTGGAAGCTAGCTGGTGGCAAGAACCCTCACAGGCAGCTGCCTTCCCCCAAGCTCAGTGTGCTCTGAGCTGATCCATTTCTGGTGGTGCTGGGTCCTGGGCTGCTGGTTGGACAGCAGGTCCACAGGATTCTTCACTGCCTTCCTGGAATCTCAAGCAGTATCCTCTGGCCCTGTGTGCCAGGTGGCTGTTGCTGGAGCTTGGACTCAGAAAGCGAAGGAGCTGTCCTGTGCCAAGAGGGACAAGCAGGTGGCCAGGCCACAGCCCCCACCCTGCTTCTCAGTCTCGCTCATGTGGATCAGGCCAAAGCCCACTGCCCGAGACTGGCACTATGTGGCGAGGGTCGCAGCGGGGAGAGAGGTGTCCTGACCTGCCAGCCTTGGTGACGATGATCTTGGTGCCTAGCTGATGGAATTTATCCCACAAAACCTTCATCTCAAGCTGCATGCTCATGCTGGCCACCTTTGCATTCTTTACCAGCGCCTTGGTGGCAGTGGCCCCCCTGCAACTGGCCCTTAGCCCCTTGGCTCAGGAGCAGCACGGGTGGCGGACCCTGTGGCCAAAGTGTCCACCGTAATGGTTACTTTGGCCATTGTAACTGGGCTTTTATTATATAGACTAGAGACCCAGTGCATGAAAATTCGTGCTTTGAAGGGGGTCTCTCATCCCGTCCTTTCCCCTCTCACAATCTGGGAACCTTCAGGGGATGTTCTACTCACAGCTGCATCCAGGTATTCCAGAATGTCCTGCCGGGGAGCGGGCCTAAGCTACAGTCTGGCCTTCCTCTGCGGGAGGCGACCAGGCCCAATGGGAAGGCACCACCCACATCACCATGCCGCTGCTGCTTCCTCCAGTCTCCCTCTGTGGGAGGCAACTGGCCAATCAGGGGAAGATGCTGCCCCATCACCCCGCTGCTCCTGCTGCCACTGCTGGTCCTTGCAGTCATCCCTCCTCCCTCACAGCCACTGCAGCTTGGTTTGGAAGAACGCCCAGAAGATATCCGGTCTATCTGGTCTAATTAGCATATTACCCTTTTATTAGTATAGATTACCCCATCCTTAGCAATTTTAAAGTACAGTGCTGTTTTTGAAAATCTGCTTATTCACCTTTCCAAGGAAAATAATCTTGTATGTGTAATACCTGTTCATTTTACTTGTGAATTGACTTGCTAACACTTACTACATCAGCTTTATCAAAGTTTATTATACTTTTTAAAATATATAATTTTATTGATTTTTTACAGAGAGGAAGGGAGAGGGATAGTTAAAAACATTGATGAGAGAGAAACATTGATCAGCTGCCTCCTGCACACCCTGCACTGGGGATGTGCCTGCAACCAAGGTACATGCTCTTGATTGGAATTGAACCTGGGATCTTTCACTCCGCAGGCTGACGCTCTATCCATTGAGCCAAACCGGTTTTGGCAAAGTTTATTACACTTTTAATATTTTATTATTTCAGTAAGAATTAAGTGATTATTCTGTGAAAATGCTGGAATTTGCATTTTATAAGTTAATGTGACAAAAAGAAGAGTGTAGCACTGCAACCGTGGAGACCAGAGAGATCTAGCTTTGGTTCTGGGGCTGGATTCCTACAGGCTTGACCAGCCACACACTTCTTGCTAGTGGGTGGAGAGGAGTGTGGACTTGTGAGAAGCGATTAACAGTATTTAACTTGAGAAATAGAAGCACTCTATAATCTGGTGTTGGAGTGGGTTTGTTTGTGAAGGGTACTCAAATTCTACTTTCACACTATTGGTAAGTATTCCAGAATTTGTGTATCTGGATCATAATTACTATATCTCCTTTTATTACGCTTCACAGATAATGCTTGTTTTTAATAAATTGAAGGTTTTGGCAATACAGCTTTGAGTAAGTCTGTCAGCGCCATTTTTCCAACAGATGATGGTTAGCATCTTTTTAGCAATGAAGTATTTTTAAATTAAAGTATGTACATTGCTTTTTTTTTTTTAGACAATATTGTGTGTACTTAATAGACTATATAGTGAAATCACTTATATGTACTAGGAAACCAAAAATGTTGTGTGTTTCACTTTATTGCGATATTTGTTTTTTTTTGGTAGACCGGAATCAGACCTACAGTGGCTCCAAGTTATGCTTGTATTAGGATTACTCAGGTATTCCAGTTGTCAAAAATATATACGGTTAAGATTTGTGCATTAAATGTATGTACATTTTACCTTAGGAAATAAAAATAATTGAGGGTGAGTGGACAGAGGTAGAGATGAAACAAAAAAGCCATAATTTTTTAAGCTAAGTGATAGGTACATAAGATTAACATTGTTCAGAAGAGTACCATACTGTTGTTGTTTTAATTTTTTATTTTTTATTTTTATTGATTTCAGAGAGAGAGAGAGAAACATCCATGATTGGCTGCTTCCCGCATGCCTCACACTGGTGATCGAGCCCGCAACTCAGGTATGTGCTCTGACTGGAATCGAACCATGACCTCCTAGTTTATAAGTTGATGCTCAACCACTGAGCCACATCAACTGGGCAGTACCATACTGTTTTGATTGTTACAACTTTGTGGTATAGTTTGAAATCAGGGCATGTGATACCTCCAACTTCATATATGTACATTTGAAGCCTTCCATAATAAAATGTGTGGGTTTTTTTTCAAAGTAACATTCTGGTCTACCATATTAGACAAAATATAATATTTAGAAATAATAAATCAAGAACTAGCAATGCAAGTATATTTAGAAATGAAGTAAATAGGCAAATACAATGTGCCTTTGGTGATTAGAGCTCTGTGGAGAGGGCTAGAGTAGGGAATGTCTGTTTTGTTTTATAAGGATTTCAGTATTACTTGATTTTTAAACATTATGCATGTATTTCTTTGATAAATGATGTATTCAATGCATTGTTTTCAAGGAAAATATCCACATGATCCTATGTGAATAATTAGTCATAGACCAGTGCTTGGAATATGTAAATATTCTGTTTATCCATGATAATTTTGGCAGTATTCCCAGTTATATTTTTATTATCATAGGTAGTGATTTACATTTGAATTCCTAGTTCAGATGATTAAGGCTAAGCAGTTTGATTTCATAATTTCACTCTGTCTGTAACCTTGCCCTCGTGCAGTTTGTTCTTTATATAGTGGTCAAGAGTGATCATAGACTAGCTTATATTACTCTCTTATTTAAAAGCCACTTAATCTCTTCCCATTACAATTAGGATAAATGTCAAACTCTTCATCATGGCCTACAAATAAGGCAATAAATAATGTAAATAATTGTGCTCCTGTCTGTTATGCCCAGAGTTCGGGGTCCCCAATAATCAACCACTAAGGAGCCTTTTCCGATGCAAAAGCAAAGAGTCTTTATTCAAACCCGGGTTTGGCTCTCAGCCTCTTTCTGGCGCAGCAGCGAGGTGAGAGAGCGAGCCGGGCGGGAACAATGAGTTTTATGGGGTAGGATAATTAGGGGGCTTAGGAAAGTGATGAGGGTTACAGAGATTGGTCACTTGAATTAGGGTCTTTCTGTGGTTTAGCCTTATTAGGACCCTTGCTGTGTTCCTGGAGCTTCATTGGTCCTTTTGGGTGGGGGTCGGGGAAGCTAGGACATTGCTGGCACACCTGTGGTTCCTCCCAGAAAAGGGAGGGGATTTAAGCAGGGGGCCCAGCCCTATAGGACAAGATGGAGAGGAGTTCATTTCCTTTCACTGTCCAGGCTTTTGAAACTATCCTCATCATTGTGGTAGCCTTACTGGTGTTCTTTTGCACACTCATAGTTCAACCCTGCCTCAACTTGCCATTCCTCCTGAGACTGGCTGCTTTTCATCATTCAGGACTCAATTCCTTTAAAAGTCTTTACCTGATCACCTAGCTAGAGTAGCCCTCTCCATTCCTTCATCCAGAGCAGTGGATGGACGAGTGGAGAGGGCTCAGACCAGAAACATGTGCATCACCTGGGAGCATTTTGCATATCTGCTAATAGACTCCTCGGTTACCAAGTCATTTGTTTACCTGTTTATTCTCCCTAAATGAAACAAGCTCTGTATGGGCACCATCTTGTCTGATTTGTAAACTCCTAAACCCCAGCACCTGACTCTATCTGCACCTACAACATGCTCAATAAGTATTCGATGTGCAAAAGAATACCCGAATATGGTGGAGATACTCTCTTACTTGAAATGTATAACTCTATACAATAAAAATATTCATGGCTCTCACTTCCTTATAAAATTGAGGTTATTCTGATCTCTCAATATCATCTTTATGAAGAGCTGTCACTGTATTTCTTGGACACTGAGTTAAAAATAGTACAACTAATAATTATTTATCCTTGTTCTTAAGTAGTTTATCTTCAAAAGCAAAATTTGGGTTTTATTGAGTGCTTTGTAATGGACTTAAAACTATGACTGGTTTTCTTTTTTGTTATTTTAAAAAGCACACTCATTCAGCTGGTCAGCATTGCTCAGTGGTTGAGCATCTGCAACCTAGTGCAGCTACTATGGAAAACAATATGGAGATTCCTCCAAAAATTAAAAATAGGTCCTATACATCAATAATTATCAGGAAAATGCAAATCACAAACATAATGAGATACCATCCATAGAATGGCTATTATCAAAATGTCAACAAATAACATGTGTAGCAGTGGTTCTCAACCTTCCTAATGCCTCGACCCTTTAAGATAGCTCCTCATGTGGTGGTGACCCCCAACCATAAAATTATTTCCGTTGCTACTTTATAACTGTAATTTTGCTACTATTATGAACTGTAGTGTAAATATCTGATATGCAGGATGTATTTTCATTGTTACAAATTGAACATAATTAAAGCATAGGGATTAATCACAAAAACAATATGTAATTATATATTGTGAAATACTTATTTCTAATTACAAATAAATGAAATTTTGTCTTGAATCGTGGTGTAGCATGGGTAACAGTCTTAATATGACAAGAGTAAACTACATTGCTACATTTTGCTACACTGAGGAGTGGTGTGTTGGTTCCTAAGACCATGGGAAATAGGTGTTTTCCAATAGTCTTAGGCGACCCCTGTGAAAGGGTCGTTCGACCCCCAAAGGGGTCGCAACTCACAGGTTGAGAACCGCTGATGTATAGCATCTTTTCATATGTTTCTTAGTCAACTGTATGTCTTTTGCTTATTTTTTGTAGGATTCTTTATGTATTTTTTGTTATTCTCTTAAATGAGTTCCTTATATATTTTGGGTATCAACTCCTTATTGGATAAATCATTTGCAAATATATTTTCCCATTCAGTAGACTTTTGTTTTGTTTTCTTGAAGCTTCTCTTTATTGTATTCCCTTTTTAATTTGATAAAATCCTATTTGTTTAATTTTGCTTTTGTTTCCCTTGCTCAAGGGGACATATTCACAAAGGTGTTGCTCAGACTTATTACCTATGTTTTCTTCTAGGAGTTTTATGGCTTTAATTTTTACATTTAAATGTTTAATCCAAATCCAAAGTTTGTGCACAGGTACGGTACTTAGGCCTGGCCTGAGTTTATTATTGTATGTGATATAAGAAAGTGCTCCAATTTCATTTTTTGACATGTGTTTGTTTAGTTTTTCCAGCACCACTTGTTGAAGAATCTGGCATTTCTCTTTTGTATATTTATCACCTTTGTCATCAATTGATTGATTATATAAATGAGGTTTTATTTCTGGGTTCTCTATTCTGTTCCATTGATCTATGTGTATGTGCCAGTGCCATACTGTTTTGATTGTCATAGCTTTGTAGTATAGTTTGAAATCAGGGAGTGTGATACCTCTAACTTTGTTTTTACCCCCTCAAGATTGGTTTAGCTATTTGTGGACTTTTGTGATTCCATGTAAATTTTATTATTTTATTCTAGTTCTGAGAAGAATGCCATTGGTATTTTAATAAAGATTGCATTAAGTTTGTAGATAACTTTGGATATTATGGTCATTTTAACAATGTTAATCCTTCCAATCCTCCCATTTATTTGTATTCTCTTCTATTTTTTAAAATATATTTTATTGATTTTTTACAGAGAGGAAGGCAGAGGGATAGAGAGTCAAAAACATCGATGAGAGAGAGACATCGATCAGCCACCTCCTGCATGCCCCCCACAGGGGACGTGCCCGCAACCAGGATACATGCCCTTGACCGGAATCGAACCCGGGACCTTTCAGTCTGCAGGCCGACGCTCTCTCTACTGAGCCAAACCGGTTTCGGCATATATATATATATATTTTATCAGTGTCTCTTAGTTTTCAGAGTACAAATCTTTTTACATATTTTGTTAAATTTAGTCCTAGTTGTTTTATTCTTCCTTTTTTGAAAAAAAAATATTTTATTGATTTTTTTACAGAGAGGAAGGGAGAGAGATAGAAAGTTAGAAACATCGATGAGAGGGAGACATTAGACATTGATCAGCTGCCTCCTGCACGCCCCACTGTGGAGATGTGCCCGCAAGCAAGGTATATGCCCCCAACTGGAATCGAACCTGGGACCTTTCAGTCCGCAAGCCGATGCTCTGTCCATTGAGTCATACCGGTCTCGGCTGTTTTATTCTTCTTGATGCAATTATAAATTGGATTATTTTCTTATTCCTCCTTCTGATCATTGTTAGTGTATAGAAACACAGTGGATTTCTGTATTTTTTGTGTTCTGCAACTTTACTGAATTCATTTATTCTATTAAATTTTTAATGTATTCTTTAGGGGGTTTTATAAAGAGTATCATGTTATCTGCATACAGTGACAGTTTTGCTTCTTCCTTTCACAGTGGATGCCTTTTATTTCTTTACTAGAGGTCCGGTGCATGAAATTTGTGCATGTGGGGGGGTGAAAGGGGTGTCCTTCAACCCAGCCTACTCCCTCTCTAATCTGGGACCCCTTGAGGGGTGTCTGATTGCCCTCTCACAATCCAGGACTGCTGGCTCCCAACTGCTCACCTGCCTGCCTTCCTGATTGCCCCTAACTGCTTCTGCCTGCCAGCCTGATCACCCCCTAACCACTCCCCTGCCAGCTTGATTGATGCCTAACTGCTCCCCTGCCAGCCTGGTTTGCTCCTAACTTCCCTCCCCTGCAAACCTGGTCACCCCTAACTGCCCTCCCCTACAGGCCTGGGTCCCTGCCAACTGCCCTTCCCTGTAGGCCCAGTCACCCCTAATTTCCCTCCTCTGCTGGCCTGGTCACCCCTAACTGCCCTCCCCTGTAGGCTTGGTCACCCCCAAATGCACTCCCTTGTGGGCCTGGTCCCTGCCAACTGCCCTCCGCTGCTGGTCTTCTTGTGGTGGCCATCTTGTGTCCATATGGGGACAGAATCTTTTTATCACATGAGGACAGCCATGTTATGTGTTGGAGTGATGGTCAATCTGCATATTACTCTTTTATTAGATAGGATAGAGGCCTAGTGCATGGTGGGAGCCAGCTGGTTTGCCCTGAAGGGTGTCCTGGATCAGGGTGGGTGTCCCCATGGAGTGGCCTGGGCAAGAGGCCTGTGGTGGTTTGCAGGCTGGCCACGTCCCCTGGCGACCCAAGTGGAGGCCCTGGTATCTGGGATTTATTTATCTTCTACAATGGAAACTTTGTAGCCTGGAGCGGAGCCAAGCCTTCTGCTTGTACAGCCATTGAAACTTTGTTGTCTTAAGCGGAGGCATGGGGTGTGTAGAAAGCTTGGCTTCCTCCATCGCCAGGGCAATCCAAGCCTCTCTTCTGCTCTTTCTGTGGCCGAAGCTATCTTGGTTGGTTTAATTTGCATATTCACTCTGATTGGCTGGTGGGCGTGGCTGGTGAGTGAAGCGGAGGCATGGTCAATTGGCATATTATTCTTTTATTAGATAGGGTTGAATAACTAGAGGCTTGGTGCACAAAATTTGTGCATGGTATGGTACTTGGGCCTGGCCTGAGATCAGGACCATCTTCCCTGGCTGCTGGTAGCTGGCCTGCCGCTGTTGCCACCCACCCCAGGTTCGCTGTTCATCATCAGGTGATTGGAGTCTGCTGGCTGGGGGAAGGGACCAAGAGGTTGGCCAGGAGGCCCCAATCAATTGGGCGATCAGGGCCTGCGGGCTAGGAGTGACTCATGCATTGAGGGTCTGCCCACTGGTGGTCAGTGCTCATCATAGTGACTGGTCGTTCTCCCATTTGGTTGATTTGCATGTTACTCTTTTATTATATAGGATTGTTGTTATTGAATAATTGTCATTAGTATGGACAGCTTGTCTTGTGAGTATGACGCTGTCATATATAGCCTTTATTATGTTGAGGTAAGTACTTCTACCCACTTTATTGAGAGTTTTTTATCATAAATGCATGTTGAATTGCATGATTTTTATTCTTGGTTTTGTGGATGAGATTAGTAACTAATTATTTTGTGGATGTTGAACCATCCTTGTATATCTGGTACAATCCCACTTGATCATGCATGGTTGAATTCAGTTTAATAGGATTTTGTTGAGAATTTTTGCCTCTATGTTCATCAGGAATATTGGCCTGTAATTTTCCTTTTTTGTAGTGTCTTTGATTTTAGTATTGGATAATGCTGACACTGTACAGTGAGCTTAGAAGCATTCCTTTCTCTTCAGTTTTCTTTTTGGAATAGTTTGAGAAGTATAAAGTATTAATTTTTAAAATATTTCATGGAATTTACCCATGAAGCCATCTGGGCTTTTGATTGCTGGGAGTTTTTAAAATATATTTTTATTGATTTAAGAGAGGAAGGGAGAGAGAAACATTAATGATGAGGCAGAAACACTGAATACTGCCTCCTACATGACCCCACTGGGGATTGAGCCCTTATCCCTTACTTTTTATTTGTCTGTGAAACTCCATCTTTCCTTCAATTCTGAATGATAAACTGTTGGAAATGGTATTCTAGGTTGTAGGTTCCTCTCTCTCAACACTTTATTTCCTGCTACTTCCTTCTGGCTTTTAGAGTTGCTGCTGAGAAAGCAGTTGATAGCCTATGGGGTTTCCATTGTATGTGACTTGTTCACTCTTGCTGCCTTTAAGATTGACTCTTTATCCTTAACTTTTGCCATTTTAATTATAATGTGTCTTGGTATGGGCCTTCTTGGCTTCATCTTGTTTGGAACTCTGCTTCCTGGATAGGATGTCTGTTTTCTTCCTCAGATTAGGAAAGTTTTTCAGCCATTATTTCTCCAAATAAATTTTCTGACTCTTCTGGAATTTCTGTAATGTGAATTTTAGAGTGTTTGATATGTTATCACAGAGGTCCCTTATACTCTTAATTTTAAAAAATTATATCTTTTTCATATTGCTGTTGTAGTTGGGGGATTTCCACTATTCTGTCTTCCAGGTCCCTAATCTTTTTATTTGTATTAACTATATTGCTATTGATTTCTAATGTATTATTCATGTCAGTTATTTTATTCTTTGTGTCTAATTGTTACATTTTCTAACTTTTTGAAAAGCTCTCTAGTTCCTCTGTTCTATTCTCAAGATTGTTGAGCATTCTTATGACCATTTCTTTCAATTCTATATCAGGCAAATTACTTATCTCTGTTTCATTAATGTTTTGTTAAATGGTTTTTTTCCCTGTTCATTTGAGGCATGTTCTCCGTCTCCCTGTTTGTTTTACTTCCTGTGCTTATTCCTATGAAGTAGATAAAATAGCTTTCTCAATCTTGAAAACTAGCCTCTGTGTAGACTGCATATCAGATGGTTTTGACAGGCTGGTTGTAGTGTGGGGGGGGGTGGTGCCTCACATGCTGCCTGACCAGGAATGGGTTTAGGGTGGGCTCTCTGGTATGGGCCTGTATCCTATTGTTTTGTCTGTAGCCCTATTGGTTCTGGGCAGGGCTGCTCTGAGTGAGTGCATCACATTGTCCTACTAGCTTCACATTTCTCTGGATGGAGCAGTCCCATGTGTGCAGCAGTGCCCACGTGTACCATAACGCTTTGCTACTTCCACACTTTCTCCCAGTGGGGCAACTCCATATGCATGAGCAGCAGCACCTCACTGTCCCTGCAGTTTCTTTGGACAGGCAGCAGATACCACAGCATTTTGTTAGCTCTTCACCCTCTCTGCCATACCCACTGGCTCAGTCTGGGTGGAGGGCCCCCTTGTATGAATGCTGTTGCCTTCCGATTGTGCTGGAGCTAGCTCTTGGGAGAGTTGGCTGGGTATATGCCAAGGCTGCACTACAGATTGGCCAGGTGGCCAGAGAACCTGGATAGATTTCCTCTTGCTGTCCAAGTGCAAGGGAAAGCAACAGTGACTCTCACAGCTCCTCTGTTCCTGGATGGTTCCCGCCATTTCTGGAGAGCTCTTGTGTTTCCCCAACCTTCTCCATGTGGTCTCTATTGTTTGTTGTACAGAAGCTGTTCAGTTGTCTCTCCGGAGAAATTGCTCTAAATATAGGTGTACATTGGATGTGTTCTTGGGAGGGGCAAGCTCAGCATCCTCCTATGCCATTTTGGATCTGCCTCTCTGTCTACATACTTTGAACAAATAGAACAACTAATATTAATGGCTTTCAGCTGTGGGTATTTTTGCTCCAGAGGACATTTGGCCATGGTTGCTAAGCCCCTACCACAAAGAATGCCAATGGTGCCACTGCTAAGAAATCCTAGCTGAAATTGAGAGAGCTGGGCCCTGGCCAGTTAGCTCAGTTGGCTAGAGTATCACCCCAAAATGCCAAGGTTGTGGGGTTCCATCCCTGGTCATGACACATACAAGAATCAACCAATGTGCATAAATAAGTGAACATCAAATCAATGTGTCGCGCTCTCTCTCAAATCAATAAATAAAAACATTTTTTTTTGAGAGAGTCCTTCTGTAAATACATTAGTAGCCATCAGAAAAAGAATACTTTGTCCTACCTTTTAGAAAAGAGGCTATATAGAAATTGGCTATTTAGAGATACGGATGGGGTATATTGGCATAACATTCTCAGGTAATTTTACATTTTTCAAAATAGGGAAACTCAAATATAGGATTACTGGTTTTCCTTATTTTACAGATGGGGCCGAGGATTTGGTCTTTTGGGTTCCATTTTTGGAAAGGATGGTGCATTAAACCAGCCAAACAGTGTCTTTGGACTTATATTTTATATACTACAGTTATTACTTGGTAAGTATTATACAGCAATACAAAAATAAGTTGTTATATTCCACTTCGTACTTTGTCTTTGCTCTGATGCGTGTCTTTATCTTAAATAAAAGCATATGTTAATGATAGAACCAATAGTTTGTTTCACATTTTTGTGTTATGAGACTTGGTTTACTTTGATTTTGATGAAGCTAATGCTGAACTTGGTATCTGTTGGTATTTAGTCAGGGATAGTGGCATCCCATGATGTCTATAAAAATCAGTTCTATTTAGAGAAATTATTACTCTAGTCTTCCCTATAAACCTTCCTCCTTACTATTTTATATACTTTTTAGCTATTTTAAAATATATGCTTTGGGAAAACATTGATGGTTAATGATATTCATAATTCCACCACTTTTACCTTACCCACTATTTTCCATTGTCTTCTGATTTTTTTCACTTATTTTTATACAAACTCTTATATTTTCTACCTTAAATATTTTGTTATTGTTGACATCAGGTTTCAAAGTTTTTTATGTCTAAATAATACAGATCAACTTTAAATCCCGTTCCCCACCACCACCACCTTTCCTTCTTCTCCCTGCCTCCCAACCCCCACCCTCCCCACACAAAACTTTCCTTCTTTGAATTATTTCCATGGAATAAATTTCCAAATGTGGAATGAATGAGACAAAAACAAGATTTTTAAATGGAATTTAATAGGTATTAAACTTTTTTCCTCAATTGTCAGGTTTCCCAGAAACTCCATCATCTTCATTTTAAGAAACTATTTTCTGTAAAATAGCTAATATAAGTTACATATTAGTAGTTATTATTTTTATTTTACTATATTTAACTTTCTTTATTTTCAGTTTAGTTATTGGTATTCTGATTATAGCCCATTTTCATATCTGTTACAAACATTTAATCTATTCTTTATCCTTTCATTGTTAGTTTTGTGAATTTTGATTGTATAAAAGTTTTCATACTTTTAAAGTTAAGTTCATTTATTTTTGCCCTTGCATTTCAATTGTTATTTCATCCTATTATCTGCCAGCTCTTCTGTGCTCTTCTAACTGATGTTGATATGCTATGAGGCAAATTGTGAATCTAAAGTTTTCTCACTATCCTAGTAAATGTTTCAATTCCATACTTATATATCCTCTAAAAATAGAAAAACATGCATAAGAATATTCATTGCAATAGTTTGAAATAGTAAAGAATTAGAAGCAGCTTAGCAAAACATAATGGTTGAATAAATTAAGTTACATCCATACGAGAAAATAGTGTAACCATTAAAGGAGAAAATAGGTCTACATGTGAAAAGATAAAGGCATAGTTTAGTGAAAAAAGCAAATTGTGGTATAATGTTTATTTGTGTGTGTGTGTGTGTGTGTGTGTGTGTGTGCTGCCACTTAATTTTAACCTCAGAAAGTTAGTTTCAAATAACATGGACAAGTTATTTCCTTACCTGTAAAATTGGGAAAATTTTACACACACACACACACACACACACACACACACACACACATGCATGTAAATGTATAAGGGTGTGGTGGTTGGGGTCAGGGGTGAGACTCTCACTTTTTATTCTATTTATTGGTTTTGTTTGGATTTTTAAGCCCAAATTAAAATAGCCTAAGAAATGTTTTTTGGAGATAGAGGTGGGTGGTACACATTTCTATTTATTATATTTAATACCAATATGTATAGATATTTCAAATCATGTATTATATGTATTTTTTCTATTCACATTTTATGCTTGTTTGTTTAATCCTCACCCAAGGATATTTTTCCCATAGATTTTTAGAGAGTGGAAGGGAAGGGATGGAGGCGGGGGAGGAGGGGGAGAGGGAAAAAGAAGGGGAGGGAGGGAGGGAGGGGGGAGACATTGATGTAAAAAGACACATTGATTTGTTACCTCTCGCACACACTCCAATCAAGGCCTGGGAACAAACCTGTAACACAGGTAAATGCCATTGACCAGGATTCAAACCTGCCACACTTTGGTGCTGGGCTGACACTCCAACCATTTAGCACCACCGGCCAGGACAACATTTTATGCATTTTTAATGTCAGGGTCTTTACCATTGGAGGCACATTTGAACTTATCTACAGTTTTCAGAGCACATCATCTTCACTTCTAAGTTATTTGAGATACAGCATTTTAAATTTAATTTATTCATAGGTAATTCATATGGTTCAAAAGTTTTTTTAAAAATGTATAAAATTCTACACAGTGAAAAGTCTGTCCCATCCTTGTTCCCCTCTGCCCACTTCCCACTGCCTCTCATCCCTGACTGATAGCTTCTTATTGCAGTTGTTAGGGAATTTCTTTAGGCATATAATACAAGAAAATACAGATACATAATCCTAATTTTCTTTTTTTTTTTTAAAGGCAAATGCTATACACACTGTTTTACATACTTTTTGTTTTGCTTGACTGACATATCATGGTGATCTTTCCATAGCAGAACATTAAGTTTTTATTCTTTTCTACAGCTGCAAAATATTCCATTGCTTGATTGTATAATCCTCTATTTAGAGTTATAACATATTTTAATTCCCCTGGGAGTTTATCCAAACCACCATTACATTACATTAGAACAAGTTTGGTACAATAGTATTTAATTAATAGCTAGTGTTTATAAAGCATTCTAAGTATTTATATCTATTAGCTCTTTTAAACTGCACAATGGTATTAAGATGTAGTCATGATTATTATCCCAATTTTACAGGTTATTTCCTTACCTGTAAAATTGGGATAATTTTATTGTCCATTTTATTTGAAACTAACTTTCTGAGGTTAAAATGAAGTGGCAGAATAATTTTTGAAGTTTTAGATATTTAGCATAGATAAGATTACCAAACTCTTTTAACATAGAGCTAGAAGAAAATAATTGAGGCACCTGGCTTGTGTGGCTCAGTGGTTGAGCATTAACCCATGAACCAGGACATCCTGGTACCATTAACCCAGACAGGACATATGGCTGGATTGTGGGCTTAATCTGCAGTAGGGGACATGCAGGAGGCAGCCAATTGATGATTCTCTCTCATCTTTGATGTTTTTTTTTTTCTCTCTCTCTCTCCCTTTCTCTGAAATAAATAAAAACATTAAAAAAATAAAGAAAATAATTGAGGCTTTGCTAACTGTCATAACTACTCAACTCAGCCACTATAGTGTGAAAGCAGCAATAGGCATTACAAAAATCAATTAGTGTAGTTAGGTTCCAGTAAATCTTTATTTATAAAATCAAGTGACTGGTCAGATTTGCTAGTCCCTGGCATAAATAACCCAACAGCATCTTAGTCCTAAAAGCTTCCCTTATTTTTTTTATTGATTTCAGAGAGGAAAGAAGACGGGGGGAGAGAGAGAGTGCGAAACATCAATGATGAGAGAGAATCATTGATTGGCTGCCTCCTGCACACTCGAGCATGTGCCCTTGACTGGAATCGAACTGGGTACCCTTCAATCCGCAGGCTGACACTCTATCCACTGAGCCAGACCAGTTAGGGCAAGCTTCCCTTTTTTTAAATAATACTTATCCAAGGATAGTTTATTGGTTTTAGAGAGAAAGAAACATTGAACTGTTGCCTCCCATACATGTTCTGACCAAGGATTGAACTCACAACCCTTTTGGTATATGGGATGATGTTCCAAGACTTTTTTTTTTTCCACAAACACATACACACACACACACACACACATACACACACACACACATTATTGATTTTAGAGAAACATTGATTGGCTGCTTCTTGTGCCCTCACCACTGCCAGGGATTGAGCCTGCAACCTGGGCATGTACTCTGACCAGGAATCTACCTGGCAGCCTTTCAGTGCACAGGACAATGCTCAACCAACTGAGCCACCCTGGCTAGGGCTTGAAGAGCCTTCTTAAAGCATCATACTTTAGTACTGACAGGTGGCATGGACAAGTCAGGCACCTGTGGCTGAGCTGCGTTCCACAGGCCACTTCCCTTTAACAGGCAGCATGGATTTTAGCTCCTTAGCTAACTTCTTCAAACCTACCATCACCTTTTTTGTTTTTTCTGTTTCTGTTATTCTGGCTCATTAGTTGTTGGGTAAGGGTAGTTTAATATTCTGTGCTCTTTCTTTAAAAATAAATGCACATGTTTCAGTACTGTTGGATACAGGAAATTACAAAATAATACATGTAAAGATGTCCGATGGCATCAAGAATTCAGACAAGGTTTTGTCAGGAGGGCCCCAGCCTAGCACACCTAACTGCCTTTTTTCTTGATCTGGTTTGACCCACATGTGGTCAACTGGCCAAATGTGGTTTCCTTATCCTCCAGGGTGAGCTCTTTCTGCATGTTTTATTTTTTTCCTTCTTCAGCATGCTGGTGTAATCATCTCCCATTATGGGTTTTTTATAAATTTGGTCTAAACATGGGGAAGCAAATTTTATTTCTCACATAGGAGGAGCCTGTCGTGAGAAGGCCAGGGAAAAGGTGTCCTACTAGGAAGAAAAGGTTATGGTCCTAAGGTTACTTTATTCATTAAAAAAGGTGGCCCTGTAGTTTCACAGATCAGCTTCATTGCATGTGATTGCAAGATTGCATGTTTTCTTTGTGCACCATAACTAAGGCTAGTTTATGAAATAAGAAACATGTCATCTAGAACAGTAGTCATCAACCGGTGGTGGTCCATGAGGTCCAAAAGATTGGCAACCGCTGAAAGATCAATATTTTCAACGGTAGCAAATCACAAAAGGTTACCTTTTAACTCAGAAACTTTCCATTGTCAAGGTCTGATTGAGCCATGTGTCTCTTTCTCTTGCAGGCATGACAGCAAGTGCAGTTGCAGCTTTAATCCTCATGACATCCTCCATCGTGTCTGTAGTAGGGTCTTTGTACCTGGCCTACATTCTGTACTTTGTGCTAAAGGAGTTTTGCATCATCTGTGTCATCACATACGTGCTGAACTTCATTCTTCTTATCATCAACTACAAACGACTGGTTTACTTGAACGAGGCCTGGAAACGGCAACTGCAGCCCAAACAGGACTGACAGCCTGATGAACTCTTACCTGACAGTCCCAAGTCCCTTTTTCCATTAAGTTAATTTCGCAGCATTTTTTTTATTCTTCACAACAGACACTTTCCCTAAGAATCTTAAACTGATTTTTTAAAATCTTGTAAATTAGAAGGGTATTTTTTGTGTCAATCTTCATTTTAAATATGGATACAAAAAAAGCATTCGCCGAGCCAATCAAAGACAAGCTTTAACTTTACTTTGAAGATGTTTCTGAAATAATTAAATGTAGCCCTCCGTTGTAAAGTGAGCAACCATTGCTAATAACTCTCCAATGTGTATAAATTCAATTTCAGGTATAACAAATGTGATCATGACATGAAAATATTTTAGAATAGATACTGTATTAAGTATTGCCATGTTTACAATATGTAATATGTTTTTAGCCAATGGATTTAAACATGTAGATTCAACTAGAATTCATTTCTGTGATATTTGTAAATAAAGGTAGAAATATTGGATCCATCCCTGCAGAACTTGCTGTACAGTTGAGTTGAAGTGTAGCAATGAAGAACTGTCAGCTCAACACTGAAGAAAAAGTGAAAAGAGTTAAGTGCATATAGAGTTTTGTGAAAAGTACTGACAGCTGTGGGTCCAGCATTGACAGCAAAAATAATAGGGTAGTTGGTTTCCTTTCATCTCCTTCCTCCGCAAGGAAGAAACTCTTTGGACATTCAAGTCAAACTTGTGTCTAGTCATAAAACTGGATCAGTTCTACCTTACAGAGTGAGTCATGTGACCAAACCATCACGTCCAAGGCCTTCAGGACACTAAAGATGGGGAAATAGGTACATTTCTTTGGAGAGAAGCTGGAAATATATGAATTTTAAGGTAAAGTCTCTTACAACAGTTGAATTTTACTTACTTTTCTTTAACATTGGTGCCAACCAAACAGTATTATGGCTTTGAAATAATCAGTATAAGCCCAGTCGCTCCAGAGTAATATTGCTCTTGGATAGCTCTGTGTGTTTCCCGTTTCTTTCTGCACTAACTAATCGGATTTCTAACTTAATTGTTTTAGAGTAAAATATTGGCTATGTAAACTTTAGGGCTGATACACTGCTCAGTTAGCTTTATCGGGAGTACTTTAGGTAGAAATACCTGAAGGTGAAATACTAATATTGTCACTACTCTTTCTATAACTATACAAGTGCAGAATTTTTTAAAGTGATTTGAATTAACCCAGTTAAAATTGTGACAGTATGCTTCTAAGGTTAACATATCAAAATGTTAAAAGTGCCTTCTGTCTTAAATCTCAAACCAAATATTTTCTGTTAAACTTGGGCAGAAGTGTCCTTCCTTCCTTTCTTAGCATGAAGTAGATAACTTGCATTCTCTATAAAGGTTCTGTATGATCATTTTGTTCCTTAGATTGAGAAGTAGTAGCAATAATTTTCTTTCAATTTGATTAATCATTATATTAAAAATAGACCAGTAACTTAAGTGCGCATTTGCCTTTTTGAAGGAGGGGACAGGCTCTGCTCTGTAAATGTATGTGTAGAGTCAGCAACTGTTTCCAACTAACTGTCATAATTGATGCAATGTATTATTCTGGTCCAAGGCAGGTATAAAATCTGAATTGTAATGAACTATTGAGTTTAAACCAGTTTGTAAAAAGAGAGCTTAATTCAGATTTCACCCAGGCTGATGTTTTCCCATGAAATGTGAATATTTCAATGCCTGTTTTATTATGTATGTATTGTTCTTATTTCTATAGTTAAAGAACTCTAGAAAGCATTGATTAGATGCCTCGTGTGGATGGAGAAACGAGTCCTGACATTGAAGTGAACTGTACAATGAGGTCACGTCACAGTGCTTCCAGTTCTACGAGCCGTTTGTTTACTGCTTCTCTTTTCCCAGCTACAGTGGCAATGGCTCAACGGTTAAGACTTCTGTGGTATATATAACACTGGTCGTGCTCAAGTTCCTCGTGTTCCAATTTAAAATGTGGTGTGTTTTTTTTTTTTCCTCATATTTTATACCAATCAGCAGAGTATAGTTAAAGCTTGTCTTGATATTGCCCTCTTGAAAATATTTGTCTTCAACTCAAAGAGAAAATGTAAAAATGTTCAGCCAGACCCTTCAAATTTTTCCTTTGTTTTCCTAAGCCTGGGGGAAACACCACTGTTTCAGTTGTATTAAAAAATGGCCACATTCCTATTATCCAGAATTAATCACCTTTTTCTCACTGAGCGATGAATATGTGCTGCCTGCACTGCAGCTCATAATGCCGATGTCTCAGTAAGCAACAGGGCCCTGCTGGGTGCTATTGGGTACTTGTGCCCTGGAAGAGTGTGGGCTCCCTCTACATCCTCTACATCACCCCAGAAAAGGGGGAAAGACACCATGTTTTAAAATTCCAGTATTGTTAGGAACTATTGTAAAATTACTAGCCACTGACATTGAAGAACAGATTAGGGAAAAAACAATTTCTGTTTTTGGCAGTAATTCATGCTTCTTGATTTTTGAAATGATTTGTAAACCAAGCCTCTTATTAACTTGACAGTCACATCATTTGAAGAAATAAGAGTAGGTGTGGTTATATGATAGGGAAGCTAAGTGGTTTGGAGAACCTCGTTTGGTGTTTCATTACAGCTAGTTGCTGTCAGTAAGGGTAAACTAAGTGAAATTACTCAGGTTTAACTAGCTGTATTCCAGGAATTAACTTTTACTTGATGTATGTAGCTTTTCCTTAAAACCATCACTTTTAAAGAAGTGAAAGTAGTGACTATTTGCATTATAAGCGACAAAGATCTTTTGGTACAAGAGATCTTTGGACCAACAAGGTAGGGATAGAGGACCAAGAGTATAGTGAAATTAAAATGATTTGTTGCCTTTTCAGACTATCAGCAAAAGTTCAAGGTTACCTTCAACAATTACTTCGTAACTTAGATTGTTATCTCTACCTGACACCAGGGAATGTTGATAGATCTTGAAAATCAGTATTAAACAGATGCCAACAAGAAACCCACTACTTTTTTTGGTAACCTATTTGGGAAGGAGCACCTAATATGCAAACACTGGAAAAATCTCTTGCTACTCAGACATATTAGGCAGCACTTAGGACTCCTCATTTATGAGAACTACCCTTCAATAAAACAAAAGGGGTGCATTGTGGTGGGAGCCCAAGCAAATTGGTTAAACATGTTTTTAACAAGTTATCTCAGAAAAGATGAAATGTTTTCTTATAAAACTATTAAGCATGGCCGAAGTATGAGGTATATGATCTGTATAGTATGCCCCATCAAAAATATTACTAGTGCTTTAAACTCCAGAGTAAACGTCCATTTAAAATGGAGTTCACTGGGCAGATATCCCCTTTAATATTAGATAGGAATATTCTTTATCAGAGATTTAGGAGACAGTTTTGTTAACTGGTAAAAAAAAAATGTAAATATGTAAGAATGTTTATTTGTTGCACATAACTTTTTTGGTATAAAATAAATGTAGAAGTTACCTGTGGAAGTTGTGCTGCCATCATTCTTATACTGAAGTATTACATGTCAAAAAGAAGCGGAAACAAATCCACTCATAAACTATTCTTAAAGTAACCTCATAACTGGAACCTCACATCTACAGGTGTACTGAGTTGGGCTTTTTTCTCTTAAATCCTATGTAACTCACAGAATTCTCAGAGATTCTAGTTCCTAGAATTTCTGTAGGTTTATAATTTATGTGGTTAATGACAAAGATGTGACAGCCAAGTGCTAGTTCTTACTTTACCAAGTAAATGGGTTCTTTCCCAGATACTGTGGCTTCTCAGCTGGTGGGTGGTACCCTGACTCATTAGCAAGTTCCAGAAGCACAAAGAATGTATGAACCAACTGTTTTTCCATTGCTCTACTTTAGCTCACCTTGAATACTCCATTTTTACAGATTTCTAAAAAGTCACATCTGAAGAAAGATGAATCAATTTGGAATACAGTGGTACCTCGAGATACGAGTGCCCTGACATACGAGATTTTTGAGATACGAGCCGTCGAGCGAGTGATTTTTGCTTTGAAATTCGAGCAACATTTGAGATAGGCGTAATTGTGTGGATCGGCCGGCTGCGCACGACCCACCAGTTTACCGTGACTCAAGCGTCTCGTAGTTTCCCACGCCTCAAGGTTACGGAACAAATTAAACTCATATCTCGAGGTACCACTGTACAGTTTAGCCATATTTCATGGGAAATATAATATTGATTAGACAAATGTGTTCTGTGCTAGACCCTCAGGACTGAAGAAACGGGCCTGACAGACACATTATTTGTGTTGAACATCGAAATGTTCTTTGTGAGGATACATTCCCTCTACATGAAAGGCAATGTGGGAATTATAGTCTGAAGACCAGACCATCTTTTTAGAACCAACTCCCCCTATCCAGAGGTGAGTCTGTGTCCTATCCCTGGGATCTCCACTGGCCATTTGAGCAACCAAATGTTTCTTTCGACCCAATTTGGATATTCATTTCAAGAAACAGGAAATAAAGGATGACTAAAGCCTCAAATGAGCCTTAAAACTGATTAGAAGTGATGGTGATAAGGCATCAAAAGTGAATGGGACACCTAGATTGGGGAAGATAAAAATACTTTGGTCCAAGAATTGAAGTATATTAAGAATTTACCTAAATGTAATGATCTGCCTGCAGGGAAACAAAAAATAGCATACCCTGTCTGTAATTTGGAGGCATCCCTCGAATGAAAATAATGTTCTACCAGGTGTATGAGAAAGTGGACAATCTAAACAATAAGAATAACATGGGGAGAATTTGCAGTGAATGGCAGTGCTAAAAGGCAAAAGTAAAAAATGGTCCATTTTGGCTTTTAGAAAACAAAAAGACTTGAACATCTAATTCATTATTTTGTCTTCTTCATTTTTGTTAAGGATAGAAAAATATCTGATAGGCAACAAATACCAGGTTTGCAATTTTATTCCTTTGGTACAAAACGGTGGAATACCAGGCTAGCAAAGCAGCCAGGTGTTCATTTACAATTAAACGTTTTTTTACTGAGAAGGCACTGTGCTGGGTACCGTAACTTTACCATAACTAAGTAGGTGTTTTTTCCACTGTAAATGATTGGGGGTTTGGTACAAAGCTGTTTTATGTGTCAAGCTTCTTGCCCCCATCTGAGTAGTCCTGGGGGGGTCCCGCCTGAAATTCCAGAGCCATATTTTCTATAAGGTGTTATATTTTGGGGGAAGAAAGATGGAGATCGAAGTTAGCTAGTATTCTTAAAAATAAAGCTACCACAGAACGGAGCAATGTCCTAGAAGAGCTGGTTTACTTCTGAGCTCCCTTCTAATTCTGACATTCCTCAACTCTTACTTGTGGCAACTAGTATGAGTGTTCATTATTTCAGCCTATCACTTTCTGTAAATTTGTTAGGATTGCAGCTCATCTGTGGAGTTTTACAGGCTGGCCTGGTTTGGTACATGAGCAGGGCAGCCCTAAGGCAGGGGAGCTACTCCTGCAAAGCAGTCTGTAATCAGCAACTCTGAACTTGTGTGAGTGTTGAAGCAAAAGTTTCTCAAAGTCTATACCCAGTTAATGCTGTATAAACAGTTTGACACAAAACAACTTCAGATGCTTTTCAGCGGTACAGATCATCACTCAATTTATGGAATGGTCACTTCTGAGCCAACTCTTAATTCCCATACTACAAAATCCTTTATTTTCACTTCTAATGTTCCCTTCTAGTAAATGAGTACAAAATCCAGACCAACCAGAAACTCTCCTTTCTGCCACACATAGGCCAGGAGGCACTTTATCGGCTGTAGCCACAGCCCTCACCTGGGAAGGAGGGACTGACAGCTGGTCTCAGCCAAGAGGTAGTTCTTGCTTTACCAAGTAAAGAGGCTCTTTCCCAGATACTGCGGTGTCTCAGCTGGCGGGTGGTACCCAGTCTCGTTGGCAAGTTTCCAGTATCTCTCTCGTAAAAGGAACGCTGCACCTTTTGGTTGTCTCTGGCGAGTGAAGATCCCCTTTTTATTTCCTAGTACTCTCACCGTTGCTAAAAACAACAAGAGATATTTCAGATGACTCCAATGGACCAAGCTGGAGCCCAACTGGCCTTATAGTTTCGGGTTGTTTGGTCTGATGTGGCCACTTAATGCAGTGGTCGGCAAACTCATTAGTCGGCAGAGCCAAATATCAACAGTACAACGACTGAAATTTCTTTTGAGAGCCAAATTTTTTAAACTTCTAACGCCACTTCAAAATAGACTCGCCCAGGCCGTGGTATTTTGTGGAAGAGCCACACTCGAGGGGCCAAAGAGCCACATGTGACTTGCGAGCTGCCATTTGCTGACTACTGACTTAATGGGTTAAAGATTTACTACTTTCCCCAAAATATCTTAGCTCCCTGGTGTCAATTTTTCATCTGTTAGGGGGAAACTATCCAAAATTGTTTATCTTTTACTTGCAAACTAAGATCTAAAACATTAAGGTACCCAGATGCTTGGTAACTGGAGGGAGCAGAGGTGAAAAGTTACCTCTCCCTAGTGGGAGCCAGAGTCCTGACCAGCCGAGTGCTAGGTGGGACCTCCTGGCAGATGTCCAAGTCCTCCCGCCGCCTTCCAGCAGGGCTCCCACTCCTGGTAGCTGGTCTGCCAGAGCTGAAGCTGGGCAGGGAGTGGAGCTGGCGACAGCCAGTCGGGGCTGCGCTCTCAGCACACCTCCTCTCCACCCCTTGTGAAACCACAGTTTTTGTAAAACCAAAGTAGATCTTTCCCACCAAGAAGTTCAGACAACGGGGATTTCTTCCACAGGAAGCAAATGGCAGGCACTGTACCAAGCACTTCAAATGGATCCCTACATCAACCTGCAAGGTGGTGGGCTCTGTCACACTGAAACTAGGTAACTTGCCCAAGGTCACAAAGCTAACTCGCACCACACAAAGCCGGGGCACCTGCTCGGGAAACTAGACTGCCATGGAGGGTATTTCGAGGAGCCGTTCTTCTCATGAGCCAAGCAGAGTAGAGCCTCATGTTCTCACTCTTCTGTTTAACTCTTTCCATTCTAACTTTTAATTAAACTTTAACCTTCCAAAGACCTGTCTTTCCCCTCATGTAATGCACTGTAATTCCCACTACTACTAAATCCTTCCCCACCCCCTAAATTGCCATCCTAAGTTTATGGTCTGCAGCAGCCGTAGCTACCTCACTTGAGAAAGGTGTACAAATGTATTCTCCTGGAAGACGTTTGAACACTCCCCTACTCAAAATGGTTGGTTGGACATGCCCAGCCAAGTGGCTCAGTGGTTGAGCATCGACCTATGAACCAGGAGGTCACAGTTCAATTCCCAGTCACGGCACATGCCAGTTGTGGGCTCAATCCCAGTGTGGGGTGTGCAGGAGACAGCTGATCGATGATTCACTTTCATCATTGATGTTTCCCTCTCTCCCTCTCCTTTCCTCTCTGAAATCAATAAAAATATATTTTTAAAATGCTTGGACCCTTCCCTGTGTTTGGCAAACCTGCCTCGTACAAGTGAATATCTTACATTTCTCAGGCTTTGTATCATACTCGGGGAATGAGTGTATTCCATAATGCCCACTTTTTCCTCATACTGTTAGGAAACAGACATGGCAAGTTAGCCATTCTGCCTCTCCCATTTGCTTTTTTACTATAAAATGGGGAAGCAAGCAAGCGATTATTACTTGCTTAAGGCAATCTAACTTTTCCTAGGAAATGCTCTACGAGTCCGACAATGATTAGATCCACTTTCCTCTCTTTGCCAGTGTTCCTACCATAAACCAAATTACCACTTACATTGGTCAGTCATAAAATCGGCAAAATTCCAGATGAGCTCTCCAACCACATATTCTTTGCGTTTCTGATCCAGAACCAAATGATACTGCTGGAGCAGACTTTTCTGGTACTCCTCACTGAACATCAGAGGTGGATCCTGGAATTCAAGGCAAAGACAGAACTTAAGAATCAGAACTGGCGAATTGTAAATGTCAGATAAAAATAAAGATCCATGTGATAAGGACCAAAATATCTGTCCTCAGGGTGGGCCGCTGGCAGTATAGAGATGGCCAGGGTATGACAAGCCCAGAGTAAAAACATGAAAAACAAAACAAAAAAACCTTAATCAGTAACCACTTTATTTATCAATATGATTTGATACTTGCTTTATCTTTTCTATCTCTAGTCACCAGCTGAACTACACTGAAATAAAAATGTCTGACTAAAGCTCAAGTCTACAGCAGCTGCCACTGTATAATTTGAGAACTAGTGTGTGACTCAGATTTACTCACCTCAGACTCACCTTTATCTGGTCTGAGTAAGCAGTCACTGTTTAGCACATTTATCCATTCAACAAATAATCATTTAGTATGTGCTTATATAGCAGGTGTTGGAGATGAAGTGATAAGCAAAAAAGATAAGCGGCCCGCCCTCACAGGCTTTCCAATCCAGCAAGAAAGACACAGGGAAATGTAACGAGGTGAGCAGGGAGAGCAAAGGACTGGGGGTGTTTGGCTGAAGGAGCTAATAGACTCAGGGGCCACAGAAAACTCCCCTGAGGAACATTTAAGCCAGACCTGCCAGGTCAGAAGGTCACGTCAACAGACCCAACCTTGGTGAAGAACTTCTGTGTGTCCTGTATTAAGACAGATCTTTCAGAAGTGCCTGGGTCTAAGTTTTCATTTCATGGGAACCTGGGGCGGTGGGGGGTCAGGGAGGAACTCTAGATGCTGAGGGATGCGGAATCCAGTCATTTATGAGAGAACAAACCCCTGTTGGCTTTGCCTTTCTTTTCCAGTCAGAAGGATTAAAATGTTGTATAAGAAGCACTGAAAATACAACTACTGCATAGCCAAAAGCGGTTCAGCTCAGTGGATAGCACGTCGGCCTGCGGATTGAAAGGTCCCAGGTTCAATTCTGGTCAAGGGCATGTACCTTGGTTGCAGGCACATCCCCCGTAGAAGGTGTGCAGGAGGCAGTTGATTGATGTTTCTCTCTCATCGATGTTTCTTATCTTTCTATCCCTCTCCCTTGCTCTCTGTAAAAAAAATCAATAAAAATATGTTAAAAAGAAAAGAAAATACAACTGTACAATTGAGGCACAGTTTTGTTTCAGGTCCAAAGTTGAATTTGAGGGCAGGGCAAGATGTAGATTTTCTTATTTTGCTTTAATGGAAATAACTCTGCATTGTCTACTATTAGTCATACATGGCTATTTAAAACTAAATTAAACCAAATCAACTCGGGCAAACTAGTCACATTTCAGGTCCTCAAAGGCCAGGTGTGGCTATGGCTGCCCTTGGGGGCAGTGCAGATACAGAACACTTCCATCGCTGCAAAGGTTCTAGCAGACAGTGCTAACCTAGGCTCTTCCAGAGTTTCCTAAAAATTCAGAGTTGGCACCTTTTCAGAGACGGAGAACAAATATGCACAAACACTGTCTTCATGAACTAGTTCCCTCCTTTGCCAGTTTGCAGAAGTGTTATTCTGTGTAAGCAAGATGAGTTTAAGGGTGTGAACAGAATAATACAATTCATATGGGTAGCTGTTTGACATACCAAGAATCAGCCTACTAGTACTAAGGATTGTGTGGCAACAAAGAATCCCAATAGCTGTGATGGGAATGTGAGGTGGCTGGGGTGGAGACAAAGGGTTGGCTGTGGTTCAAGAATCCCCACAAGATGCCAGTCCCCACAAGATGCTAGAAAAAAAGTCCCCACAAGATGCCAGAAGCCAATTCCAGCAAGTCAGCAGGGCTGAGTCATCTGGAGATGGCTAAGGGCATTTCCCCAAACCTGAAAAGGATACATAAATTGATTGATTGCTGCCAGACAGCTCAGGGCATCTTAATCTACATGTTATTGCCTCCTCCTGGCCAAACATCTGAACAGCCAAATGCAATTCCTCAATCTGAAAGTGGATTCTGTACCTAACCCTACCCTTTGATGTATATATCTCCATCTTGCCTTAGGACAAATTGTGTTAATAAGCAGCAAGGGGTCCTGAGAAAAGGAGAATTAAGACTCATCTGGCACCCCAAATGCCTTCCAAAATTATGTTTCATCTTTGGGCTCTTATTTACGCACAGCAGTACCTTCTCCAGATTACAGAACCCTTCTAGATGCTGGATCAAGACCACTGGCAACAAGACAAAGCAGCATATCTCTGGTGAGGAAATGGACAAAACAATGAGAAAAGAGCTAGTGATTAAAACTTGCTCCAAGATTTCATGCATTCCCTTAACAAATATTGTTTAGCACCCATAGTGTGCTGACCACTGCTTAGTGCTGGCAAAGCAACAATGAATAAGGTTCAGTCTCCCTCCTAGAGCTCACAGTCTGGTCAAGGCAGAGCCAAAGAAATAATGATAGTGCACAGTGAGAGACAGCAAGACAGAAACCAGAGGGAAGTTTCCTCTGCATGGCAAATGGGGTAAAGGTCACCAAAGAGGGACCACTGGTTGGTGATAGTGATGCTAACAATGGCATTCCAGGAAGAAGGAGGCCAATAGCTTTAAAGAAGCTGCCTCTGAGGACCAAGTGAGGGGAGGCCTCTATGGTAGGCAGTGTGCATGTGGAGGGCCAAGCTGGGTGAGACTGAAGAACTGCAGGGAGGTCATCAGGACAGGTGAGGGCGGGAAAGGAGGTACAATTCTAACCTGGGGCAATAAGTGACATCACTGCCCAAGACACAGAAGAAGGAACAGAATGTTCTGCATTACTTACATGGTGAAGCCCTGTGATGGCTTCCGCCCCATACTCGCTCTGAATAATCGGCTTTTGATAGGTCTTGTACCAGTTCTCAAACTGGGTGGCCAGCTGTAGCTGAATCACCTCCAGGTGCCCGAAGTCATGATACCAGGAAAAGTAGCTGTTCACACAGATGACATCCACATATGGTGCCTAGGACAAGAGCATAAAAGCTTATCCTGGCACCAGAAGATAGTGGAAGTCAGGACTCTCCTACTTAGGAGCTGTTCTGACAGAGCAGGTAAAAAGGAGACATGGAAAAAGATCTAGATGCTTACATGTGTAGTCAAGGGGTGACCCGAATGGACAAATCTACACTCCTGGGCGGACACTCCTGACCTGGCTAAGGTTCTGGTGAGGGCTGAAGCTGAGGAAGCCCAGGGCCCATCCAACTGGATTCTGTTCCTCTCTAGCCAGTGAACTGGATTCTGCTCTTCTCTAGCTAGTGCTCCTGTTACTAGTCCTCCCCCATCTGGCCTTTGAGAAATATTCCCAACTGAGATGCAGTTTTCTCAGTTTTTTTACCTGTGGGCCCTAAGTGGTTGGAAGATACCTTCCTAGCAGGGTAGCCAAGATGATGGAGCGAAACAGCTTGGAGTCTAACCAACGTAGAGCTCAGGAGTTGGCAGCGAAGACTAGACAGCCCAACGTTGAATCTCTAATGCCAGGCTCGCCTCCAGACCCTGCCTTTTCCAAGCGACCGCAGCCTCTTTCCAAACTGTGGTGGTGGGGAATGCAGAGGAAGACCATCTCTGGGTGGACACATGTACATGCTCACACATCCCGCCAGATGAGTCTGGCAGCCTGAGGAGGCCCTGCTGGTGCTTCGCCATCTTTAGGCTTCTCTGAAGAGGGTTGTCTCGACAGATGGCAGGGGAGCACCAGGGCTAGGAGCTTCTTTCCATTTGGTGATCACTATTTATAGTTCTATAGTGTTTTCTCATCCATTCTTTCTTTAGATGATTTCTCTTTCTATGGAATTTCCCTCCTAAGCACTGCCTTCGGTACTCCAAGGGAGTATTTTCTTTGTGCCCATGTTTTTCAGCTTCCAGTACAATTGAACGCATTGTTTCTAAAGGGCTGCTGTGACCGGGAACAGGGGGGGGGGGGGGGGGGGGGGGGGGGGAGGCACATGAGGGAGGCTGGTGGGCCAGCCAGCTTTGGGATCCTGCACTTTGATCCTCAATCTAGATCTAGTCAATGGCAGCCCTTCCCAGTTGACAGCAACCCTGGTTCCCAAAGCTGGCTGATGACTGGGTCACTGTAGAGCTTTTTACAACTCAGATTCCCCCCTGGACTGACTCAATCAGAATCTCAACATCCAGCACCTTAGTGGTTCTGATGATCAGCCAAGACAACGGACAATGATGACTTTAGGCTCCCTTAAAACTTTGCCATTGGCCGAAACCGGTTTGGCTCAGTGGATAGAGTGTTGGCCTGCAGACTGAAGGGTCCCGGGTTCAATTCCGGTCAAGGGCATGTACATTGGTTGCGGGCACATCCCCAGTATGGGGCGTGCTGAAGGCGGCTGATCGATGTCTCTCTCTCATCAATGTTTCTAACTCTCTATCCCTCCCCCTTCCTCTCTGTGAAAAATCAATAAAATATACTTAAAAAAATAAAAAATAAAAAATAAAAAACTTTGCCATTGTATGAGCACAGTAAACTGAGGTGCATTCAATTAAACAGAGGCACCTACAATCTGAAATGAGAACAAATTGAATCTCCGTGTGCCCAGCCTCCTTGGACTTAGGAAGCCACACTGACCAGTGAGTAACAGATAGTTATCTTTGACCTACAGCCCGTGTATGAAAATGCCGGGCTGGTGGTTCATGGTTCTTCCCCTCACGTGGCTCAGGAGCCCCCATCCCACCTCGAGGATTTTGCTGCAGCTGGTGTTCCCCTAATGACCTGGGTCTACATCAGGAGGAAAGACTAGAGCACAGGACAGAAGAAATGAGAGGTGTGGGGAACCCCCGAGGCTCACCCCGAGGTCTGCGTCATACTTGGAGTTGGTCACAAAGGTCACAGGCCGGGAGGGGTCCAAGGCTTTGGTGTGAGCAATCAGCGTCCTGTCGTGGAGGGCAGAAGACAGGGCTGCTGTCAACTGGGAAGGGCTGCCAGCCACCTCTCAACCCTTCCCTCTCACCCCTGCCCCAAATCCACTGCTCCCCTCCCTCCTCTAAGTGTATTTTAGGTATGCAAACATGTTCCTCTAGTCCAGTGGTTCTCAACCTTTCTAATGCCACGACAGGTTAAGAACCGCTAGCAGTGTCACCTAAGAGCATCGGAAAACACAGATATTTACATTACAATTCTTAACAGTAGCAAAATTATAGTTATGAAGTAGTAACGAAAATAATTTTATGGTTGGGGGTCACCACAACATGAGGAACTGTATTAAAGGGTCGCAGCATTAGGTTGAGAACCACTGCTCTAGTCTGAGATCACGTTCCCCGACATCATTCCTTTTCCCTCCCCAAATCCCAGCTTCCCCTCCTCCAAAGAGGCCACTTCGCAGGGAGAACTGGGTTCTTGGGCTGGGCAGTTTTTATGCTTGTTCTGAATCTCTGAAAAAGCTCTTGACAACAGGATTGAATGGGGTGTTGATTAGAATGACTGTTAATTTAACGAATAATTAGGGAGTGGGGCTAGGTAGCAAAGTGTGTGCTGTGTGCAGGGTGCGCACTACACACTTCACAGCTGTGCCATAGCTTTGTGGAGCAGTGGGCGCAGAGGCACTTGTAGGTGTGAGAAATTACAACTACAAGTGGTAGCGGGAAAGAGGGTTCTAGGAGACGATCCCAGGACACATAATTGACAGGGGGAGTCAGTGTGGCCTCTCTGAAGAAATGGCATTAATGCTGAAACGCATTAACCGAAGAGGGATGGCAAGAAGAGGCTTCCCAACAGAGGAACCTGTCAGAGGTCTCCCAGGGCAGGTCACCTGCACTCACTGTTTAAGTCTATGTTCCTCTACTCCTTCCTCGCAGCTTTTCTTTCCTTTACACCCTTTCCCCAGAATTGCTTTTCTCATTCAAAGGCTGTGGTTTCTACAGGCCAGAACTGTACTCTTTACCCTCAAGCCTCAAATCCACACTCCGAAACAGCCTGTTTGTCACCTGGGAAGGTCCAAAGCCTAGCTGAACTCCTCCGCCCGGGCAGCTCTATCCACACTCTGCCCCATCCAGCTGCTCCCAAAATCATGCATCTCCCTCTTCCCACCTCCCAAAAAAGCCCACCGGAACTTCAGGCACCTGTTCCTGGGAGCCTATACTTTCACCCTCACAACAAAAATTCTGTCGACCAGCCCTGGCTCAACACACCACGGGACCCCATGCACTTTGGGGCTGTGTGTTCAGAGCTGTAGGTCATTTTGCCCAGGTGAGTCACTCTTCAGAGCCTTCTACAGATGTGGCTCAGCTGAGAGCACTCCATGAAACTGGCATGCAGTGTGCCTCGGGGAGTGTTTTGATAGCCTCTTGCAGCAAGTGAAATGATTTTCCTCTGCAGGCAAAGTTATAACGGGCAGGACTGTAAGAGAGAAAAGGAACCCAAGTCCCAGCACTAGCACCAGCCTGCCTTGCTTCATAGCTGGGCCTTGCCTGGGCACTTTATAAGCCCAATATAAGTAGCATCCATCTGCAGATCTCTCTGTAACTCCTGCCAGGTAGCCCCAGGAAGTAGCTGACTTTGCACCTCCTGAGAGGCTCCAGAGCCAGTGCAACAGGTGAACAGCTTCAGGTTATACTGGATTACAACTCTACACATCCACAAGCAACACACTCAAGGGGCAGGCTCAGTGAGCACCAAAGCCCCACTGAAGCAAGTCCTGCTTCATAGGGAAATCTGCACAGCTGCTCTTCCACTGTAGTCACAGCTGGTCTTCACAGCCAGTTGGGCTGGTGGTCAAGTCCTCCCAGGGAGACCAACAGCAATCAGGGCACACCCAGAGTATCAAGCTCAGGTGACTGGGGAGGCTGAGCCACCTACTGTAAAAGGCCACACTACAAATTCCAGGAGACATAGCAGCTCTATCTAATACCTAGAAACAAACACAGGGAAGCAGCCAAATGTGGAGACAAATAAGTATTCACAAATGAAAGAAATAGAAGCAAGCAAACTGGATAGAGAGTTCAAAACCATGGTTTTAAGGTTACTCAAGGATCTTAATGAGAGCTTCAAGAGACTCAAAGAATACTTCAAGGGATTTAGTGAGACTTTTAAGTATCTTAGTGAGAACGTTGAAGATATGAAAAAGACCGGTCAGAAGTTAAGACTATACTACTGAAATAAAGAATAGTTTATAGGGATTCAACAGTAGAGGATTCTGAGAATCAAATCAATGATTTGAAATATGAGGAAGCAAAAAAATACCCAATCAAAAGAACAGAAGAAAAAAAATCCAAAAATATGAAAATAGAGTAAGGAGCCTCTGGAATGATGTCAAGCATACCAACATTTGCATTATGGGAGTGCCAGGAGAAGAGAGAGAGAGGAAGATATTGAAAACCTATTTGAAGAAATAATGACAGAAAACTTCCCCAACCTGGTGAAAGAAACAGACTTATAAGTCCAAGACATCTCATAATTAAAATGCTAAAAGCAAAGAGAGGCCCTGACAGGTTTGGCTCAGTGGACTGAAGGGTCCCAGGTTTGATTCTGGTCAAGGGCATGTACCTTACTTGTGGGCACATCCCCAGAAAGAAGTGTGCAGGAGGTAGCTGGTCGATATTTCTCTCTCATTGATGTTTCTAACTCTCTATCCCTCTCCTTTCCTCTGTAAAAAATTAATAAAATATATTAAAAAATAAAAAAATAAAGGCAAAGAAAGAATCTTAAAAGCAGCAAGAGAAAAGCAGTTACCTACCTACAAGGGAATACCCATACAAATGTCAACTGACTTTTCAACAGAAACTTTGCAGGCCAGATGGGAGTGGCAAGAAATGTTCAAAGTGATGAATAGTTACAACCAAGTGATGAATAGCAAGGAGCTACTCTATACAGCAAAGTTATCCTATATAATAAAAGCCTAATGTGCTAAGTGTCCAGTCATCCGTCCGACCAATCAAAGCATAATATGCTAATGATATGCTAAGGCTGCTCAACCACTCACTATGACGTGCACTAACCACTAGGGAGCAGACACTCTGACTGGTAGGTTAGCTTGCCACTGCGGTCCAGCTGATAGGGACTGAGCAAGACAGGTTGGACATGCCTCGAGCCCTCCCGTGATACTACCCCTGCTGGCCAACTTCCCGCGTCCCTCCTCGGCCCTGATTGTGCACCAGTGAAGGTCCCTCAGCCTAGCCTGCACCTGCTTGCAATCTGGGACTCCTTGCGGGATGTCGGAGAGCTGGTTTCAGCCTGATCCCGCAAGCCAGGCTGAGGGACCCCCTGATGCACAAATTCATCAGTCTACAGACTGAAAGGTCCCAGGTTCGATTCCGGTCAAGGGCATGTACCTTGCTTGCGGGCACATCCCCAGTGGGGGGCGTGCAGGAGGCAGCTGATCGATGTCTCTCTCTCATCGATGTTTCTAACTCTATTTCTCTCCCTTTCTCTCTGTAAAAAATCAATAAAATATATTTTAAATAAATAAATAAATAAATAAACTGATGAATAAAATAGAATCACAGGCATGGAAACATGGAACAGACAAATCTCAGACAGAAGCTGGGGGGAGATAGGGGAGGAAATTAGTCAAAGATCTTACATGCATATGTGTGTTACCTATGGACACAGACAACAGGGCAGTGAAGGTCTAGGGTGGGGTGGGAACCAGGTGGAAGGTGACAATGGAAAAAAAGGGGGACATCTATAATACCCTCAACAATAAAGATTTTAAAAAAGAGAGACAGAACCAAGGAACACAGGGAAAAGGGAATCCCTCCCACTGGGGAAACACTGCCCCCAAGTGGTGTTTCTTTCCATTGCAATGCAGGGAGAGGGAGCAGGGAGGGAGAAGCTACTGGAACCTTGAACTTTGGATGGCCTGGTCACATCCAAATGTAACTTTAGAATACTTAGACGTTGAAAAGACTGTTTATAATTATGTGGGCAAATAAGCTGGTTTTATGAAGCCTAGCTCCACTTTACAGATGAACCCAAGCATCACAAAGGGGATGGGTTTGTTTTTTGAGTTTTAACACATACTAAGTTTCCCAGGAATGGACACACCATTAAAAGTGAGGGTAGGCTGAAACCGGTTTGGCTCAGTGGATAGAGCGTCGGTCTGCGGACGGAAAGGTCCCAGGTTCGATTCTGGTCAAGGGCATGTATCCTGGTTGCGGGCACATCCCCAGTAGGGGGCGTGCAGGAGGCAGCTGATCGATGTCTCTCTCTCATCGATGTTTCTAACTCTCTATTTCTCTCCCTTTCTCTCTGTAAAAAATCAATAAAAAATAAAATTTTTTTAAAAAAGATAAGGTAGATTAGCCCTAGCCTGTTTGGCTCAGTGGACAGCACTGGCCTGTGGACTGAAGGGTCCGCGGTTCGATTCTGGTCAAGGGCACATGCCCGGGGTTGCAGGCTCGATCCCCAGTGTGGGGCATGCAGGAGGCAGGCAATCAATGATTCTCTCTCACTGTTGATGTTCTATTTTTCCCTTCCTTTCAGAAATCAATTAAAAAATTGATTTTTTAAAAAAGTGAGAGAAGATTATACTTGGTTTCATGTAGAACTTTACCTAGAGTGGTTCACCATTTTGGAAATGCGTGGCACTGAAGGGAACTGCTCGGGGCACCAGTGCCAACATGGCACTACTGCTGTTAGCTTTTGGAGTTATGCTTTCAGGGGCTTCCACATCTAGGAGTAAGCATCTGACCCTTCACTGGTCTTCTGGGGAGTCAGGCCCATGTATTCATGTATTATTTTATAAATGACTCTCCTTGATATCACAGTTAGGCCATGCCACTTATTTTTTTCTTTCAACTTAAAGTTATATGTATAAGTAGATTAAGTTACCTCTGGATTTCATTTCAGGTGTGAAAAGCAGACTCTGAGTCTCACTGGGTTGAAATGACAACAGGTGGGTAGGGATCTGGTCCCCTAAACTAAGCAAGTCTGGATGCACTCAAGTCTGGGCCGGGAGCTGAATGCTGGCTCCCCTACAGCACACACCCACCTCAGGGAGACCTCAGCTCTCCAATGGCCGGCGGCCAAGGCTGAGCGGGGCCAAAGGCAGGGTCACTTCCCTGACCCAGGCCAGGGCAGAAGAGGGCACTCACTTGAAGTAGTAACCTGCAGGTTCCAGGAAGGAAGTGGGCTCATTGGCCACAGACCACATCACGACAGCTGGGTGATTCTTGTCCCTGCGCACCAGCTCCTCCATCACCTTAAGGTGGTGCTGCAGAGACTGGTTGTTGTAGCTCTGGCTATGGGTGGGAGAAAAGGGAGTGTGTCATCACCTGCCAGGGTGTCAGGCTGGGCAACATGGGCAGTGGGCACTCACCTCAGCACGATGCCCACGCCAGGGCTCTCATCAATGACCACGATCCCATACTGGTCACAAAGCTGCATCACCTCCTCTGCATAGGGGTAGTGGCTGGTACGGAAGGCGTTGGCCCCAAGCCAGAGAAGCAAGTTGAAGTCCTTCATCAGCAGTGGCCAGTCGAAGCCCTTTCCTCGGATCTAGAGGACAGCAAACTGGAGTGACCCCTACCTCTTGTCCCTGATGCACTTCCTTCTAGAGCTGGACCCATCAGCCCTCTACCCAGTCAAGCATGGACCCCATCAGGCAGCAGTTTTGAACAATTTGCTTAACTGCTCTGAGCTTCCCTCAACAACTGCGGGGCATGGGGAAGGTAAAGATGAGAAACAGCCCCACAGGACCCAGGAGCTCCAACTCACATCTGCATCCTCATGCTTGTTGACTCCATGGAAATAGAAGGGTTTCCCGTTAATGAGGAACTGGTTCTTTGTGACAGCCACAGTGCGAATCCCCACAGGGAGCGAGTAGAAGTCAGACATGGACCCAGCTGCCGTCTGTACAGTCAGCCTCACCTATGAAAGCCAAGCACTGGAGTGAGGCATCCTTAATGCCTGAACCCCACACAGCTGCCCAGCAGCAGAATGGCCCCATGAAAACCACAGCAGCCCATCTCTAGGACATAAGCAGAGAGATTGAGAAATTATAGGCTTCTGCCATTAGCAAGGAAGAACCTTTCCTACCCTGCCTGCCAGAAGCCAATTCCAGCATGTCAGCAGGGTTGAATCATCTGGAGATGGCTGAGGGCATTTTCTCAAACCTGAAAAGGATGACTGCTTGCTGCCAGATAGGGCATCTTACTCTACATGTTATTGCCTCCTCCTGGCCAAACACCTGGACAGCTGGAGGTAGTTTCACCAATCTGACAATGGATTCTGCGAACTAAACCCTGGCCTTTGATGTGTTTATCTCCACCATGCCTTAGGGCAAATTGTGTTAATAAAAAGCAAGGGGTCCTGAGACAAAAAGAACGTGGTTTCTTTAGCCTAGCTCCTCTGACTCCTCATGATGCCTTTCAAAATTATGTTTTGTCTATGGACTCTTATTCAATTTACGAATAGCGCCTTCTCCAGATTTCTGAACCCTTCTAGATTCTGGATCAAGACCACCAGCACCTGCCCCTCGAGCCTGCTCTTCAAATCTGGGCTACCCCACCAAGAGTTGAAAAAAACTCTGGCTGAGAGTGTTTCAGTCCAATTGTCTAGGAGCTCAGAGGCCCATGCCTGCCTGTCCACCTGTCCAATCACATGCTAAAGCCAGGTAAGTTTTGCTGGAAGGGGCAAAAGGCCTCCCACAGCCCCAGTCTTAACCACCATTACCTCCAATGAGTACAGGTAGGCAGGGTGCTCATGCATCAGGTATGGCCACCAGAGGTGGGCATTAGGCACCTGCAGCAGGCCGTGGCCTCCAGTCCCCCGGGCCACAATATTGCCTTCCTCATCCTGAAGATATACTTCCAGCTGGAAGTGTTCACTGCCCTGGATGGAAATCTGGTAATACACCAGCCCTGTGAGAGACAAGAGATCAGAAAAGAGAGAAAGAAGGATGTGACCTGGGTCACACAGATGAGAAGACCCTAAGCTACCCATGAGGAGTCCACTTAGGCCCTGAGACCCCAGCCAAGTGTTTATTTTTTGAACTTGAGCTGCAGTGAGGAGATTGAGGGCAGCACAGTGGGGAAGGGACATGGGATCCCCATGTAGCCTGACTGATGTGATTTTAGGCAAGCCCATTCCTCACTGGGCTTTATTTCCTCATAAAATGAGGTCAGACTAGATGGTATTTCAGAAGCCCTTTCCAGCTTCCACAGGCTGGATTTTAGCTCCTTAGGTAAATGGGACCCTGTGAGGGTTAAGAAATGCTGGGAAGAGCCTTTCTCCTGGATCCTCTTTCAAAACTGGGAACAGAGCTGCTTTGGGCCCGGGGGAGGAAAGATCCTGCCGGAGCCCTCACCAGTACTTTGGTCCACGCTGGTGGTGACGTCGATGTCATCAATATAGGTGGTGGGCGTGGTATAGAGGATCACGGGCCGGTGCAGTCCCGCGTAGTTGAAGAAGTCAAAGTTTGTGTTCTGGACAAAGTAACTGTTGGGGTACCTAGGGAGGGAGGACAGTGGCCAACTGGGGTCTTGCCCTGAGGCCTTCTCCTCATTTCTGCTAAGGCAGGTGGGAAGACCATGGGCAGGGTGAGGACTGGAATGGGGGAGCAGGTTCTGCTCACTTGGAGGTATCCGTCTTGTAGACGATGGTCCCTGGCGGCAGGGTGTGGGGGGTGAGTGTGTTGTTGATGGCGATGGTAATGCGGCAGAAGGACAGGGGCCCACTCTGGACCAGCTTGCTGATGTCAACCTCGAACGGAAGATGGCCCCCCTCATGCTCTGCCACATGGACCCCATTCACCCACTGCAGACACAGGAAAATATGGGGAGGGGGCCAGAGCATGAGGAAGAGCCACTGCCATCTCAGGTACCCCCGCACACAGAGATGCCCTGCCAGCTTCTACCTGCCTCACCAGCCTGATGGGAGGAATGGAGTTCCAGTGGAGATTAGACAGTCCTCCCAGTGTGGGCATGAGCGTTTCCCCCCACCCACCCCAGAAGACAGGCTGTCGGGTGACAGCTGGGAGTCAGGCACCCCAAGGGAGACCCATGCATGCTCAGCACCCGCACCTGCCCGCTCTCCCTGCCTGCTGCTTGCTGTACTGACCACAATGGCATAGTAGTGGGCGCTGCCAATCCTCAGCACCACTCTTGTGCTCAGGTCCTGAGTCCATCGCTGGGGCAGCGTTGCCTCTCGTTCATACCACACCCAGCCGACGAAGCCACGCAGCTTCCCATCCTGGCCCACATCATTGAAGCTGGAGGGAACAGGCATGTCCAGGGTGGGACCCGACTGGGGAAAGAAGGGCCAGGTTCAGGTCCAGACCACCTGGGAATCTAAGACCAGGGCCCAGGCAGCCCCTTCCCTAGAGGCCAAGTTCCCCTGCAACCTTGTCTTCAGGAAGGCTTCGCCAGACCCTGGAAGTCTAGGCCATCTCACCATTGTGATTCTTTGCCAGCAACTGACAAATGTCTTTTATGGCGCTCATTTAATTCTCACAACTCCATGATGTAGACATGAGTCACTCACTCATTCAATGGTCAGTGCAGGGAACACCTGCAATGTTGTTCTGGGCCCTAGGAATAAAACAGTGAACAGGCCTCTACTGGCAGGTGGACAGCTCTATGAAGAGCATGCTGACAGGGGCAGGGGACTATCCTAGGAGTCAGGGAAGGTCTTCTGGGGCCAGGGCCAAGGGATACTGCCTCAGGACAACCTGGCAGAATTGGGTGAGCCTGAGCCCGCCCCGCAGGGAATCCCGTGAACACCCTGGGTCCAAGGCAAGGTGGGAGTGAGGCAGAGAGCTCAGTGAGCCTGGACCCAGCCTGGCTTTCCTAAGGACAGCTCGTATGTGGGAGGTGGACCCTCTAAGGAGGGGATTTCCTCAGTCCTTTACAGCTCTATCCCCAGGGTCCGGCACAAGCTCAGGAACCAGGTACATATTGGCTGAATGGATGGATAACTTGCCGATGAGGGATCGCCTGCTAGGATGGTTTATGTCCAAGGACTGGTGGGGCCATTCTCTCTCAAGGCACCCAGCACCAGGGTCTCCAGCACCAGAGAAAGAGGTGGCCCGGGACCACAACGCAGCCTGAATGAAAGGAGGGCAGGATTGGCAGAGCCCAGAGACTGGCTAAGAGGAAGGCAATCGACTGGCCGCCCCAGGAGGAAGGCTGGCCATGCAGGGGCCGCTTTGCTAGGGAAACTGTGAGTGGGGCACATGTCTGGCACCCAGCACCCCTCCGCCGCCACTTCCTTTTTTCCTCCCCTGCTGAATGCGGGGCAGCAGCCTCCAAAATAGGATCGGGGAGAGGCCAGCGGTGCGTGACACACAGGCCCGCCCCAGCCCACTCTGGCCGCCCCGACTCCAGGCAGAGGGCAGACTGGCTGGGGTCCCTGGCGGGACCTCCACCTGCAATGACCCGGGGACCCACGGTCCTGCCTGCCAGGGCGGAGCTGGTCCCGAGGCGTCCAACGCCCGCCCTCCCCCCGCTGCCGGCCCAGCGCGGCCCCCGCCCCCCACGGACCGGGCTCGGCCGGGGCCCTTTCCCCGCCCCGGGAGGGTGGGCGCCCCACAGACTGTCGGTTCCGGTCCGCCTCGGCCTGTCAGCTCCTTCCGCGACCGCAGAGCCTCCCCCAGGCCCCCAAGCCGCTTACGTCGAACCCCTCCGGGACCACAGCTCCGCGGGCTCGGCGCCCCGGCCCCCCCCCCCCCCGGCTCCAAGGGACTTCCCGCCCCGGTTCCCGCACCTCCCGCAGCGGCGCCCGGTACCACTGCTGCTCGAAGCCCTGGCGCCGATTTTCGGAGAAGTCGGCGCGGAACTTCCAGAGGCCACCGAGCTCCTTGCGCTCCCGCGACGCGCTCTCCCGCGGGTACAGCATCCCGCCCCGCAGCGCCAGCCCGCAGCCCCAGAGAAGCGGGCCGAGCACGGCCCAAGCCCGCGCCGCCCGCCGCGCCATGGAAGCCGCGCGCCCGCCAGCCGCTCTCCGCTCGCTGCGGGGCCGCCGCGTGGGGGGCGGGGCGGGGCGGGGCCAGAGGCGGGGGCGGGGCCAGAGGCGGGGGGCGGGGCGGGGCCACGGGGCCGCCTGACGCCTCCGGCGCGGTCCGGCTTAAGGCGGCGCCGGGCCTGGAGGAGGACACGCCCCGGCTGCCCGAGGGCTGCGGGGACCCGGAGGCTGGACCATAGGGAAGAGGGACCCCATCTTCCCACCCCGAAGGGTGCTCGCACCGCACCCCCCATCCCTCCCCACCTTCCCGAGGACCCTGCCTGCTCCCCGCCCTCCCGGACTGCGCCGCCCCGGGGGGCCGGTCCAGGCGCAGACCAGAGCGAGACCCCCCCAAAAAGGCCGAGTCCCCCAACTCCCACCCGGACCTGTTTCTTCAGAGACTCCATGGCTTTTGCCTGCCAGACTTCACTGTGCCTGGCGGGGTCCCTCCGAAGCAGCGGTTCTCAACCTGTGGGTCGCGACCCCTTTGGGGGGTGGAACAACCCTTCCACAGGGGTCGCCTAAAACCATCGGAAAACACCCATTTCCCATGGTCTTAGGAACCAACAGACCGCTCCTCGGTGTAGCAAAGTGTAGCAATGTAGTTTACTGTTGTCATATGAAGACTGTCACCCATGCTACATCATGATTTAAGACAAAATTTCATTTATTTGTAATTACAAATAAATATTTCACAATATATAATTACATATTGTTTTTGTGATTAATCCCTATGCTTTAATTTTGTTCAATTTGTAACAATAAAAATACATCCTGCATATCAGATATTTACATTACAGTTCATAACAGTAGCAAAATTACAGTTATGAAGTAGCCACGGAAATAATTTTATGGTTGGGGGTCACCACCACATGAGGAGCTGTCTTAAAGGGTCGCAGCATTAGGAAGGTTGAGAACCACTGCTCCGAAGGGACACAAGTCCCAGGAACTAGGTCATAGCCTTGACCCTCAGCTGCCTGGTCTCCAAACCTCTACCCTGGGGCCAGGAATGCAAGGATAGGGGACTTATGGCCCCAGTACCCCAGTCTGGATATCATTGTTCATACAATTACCTGACTTTTTTTTTTAAAGTTTTTTCATTTTTGCTTTGATTTCATGCGTACCTAAGCAAGTTTCTGATAGTGGACCTTGATACTAGAAATGGAATTGCAAGACAGTAAAAATAAAATATATTCTAGGAACTGCCAAGATTTAAAGACTTTCCCTCAAATGCTTACAATCTAAAAATAAGAGAAAGTAGGATGCAAAAGTATACCCAGCATGATCCCCACACAAATACAGATGTCAAGTGTTATTATTGAAATTGTATAGATTATTTCCATGTTGTTCTTCATACTTTCCTGATTTCTTAAAATCTGTAATGAACACGCATCAACATCCTCATTATTTGTTTCAGAGAGAGGAAGGAAGAGAGGGACAAAAACATCAATGATGAGAGAATCATTGACTGACTGCCTCCTGTGAGCTCCACACTGGAAACTGAACCCTGACCTCCTGGTTCATAGGTCAATGCTCAACCACTGAACCCCTTCTAGCTGGGCTATTATTATTTTCAGAGAACGTTTATTAAAGCTGGGAACAAAGAAAGGTGCAGGACAGGAGAAGCAACAGGAGAGAGGCTGGGGGCTGCTTTGGCTCACTGCCAGCCATCACAGTGAAAGAAGTGAGCTGAGGCTGGGCTGCTGTCAGCTCCCTGGAAAGTCAGAGAAAAGGGGGCCTTGAAGACAGGTTCAGGGGGTTAGTCTGGAGAGCTGCCACTTCCCATTGTTCCCCTGGTGGCAAGTCTCGTGAGGTCCCGTGGAGTTTAGGGGATCCACACTTGTGGGGGAAGAGGACTGGGAGGGGAAAATGAGGCCATGCTCCCAGGAAGGAGAGTGTGCCTGAACATGTATTATTTTTATAATCAGAATCAAGCCAATAGGTTTTTAAAAACCACAAATAGACAAATCAATAAAGGCCTATCTGTTCCTATATATGAATAAATTAATTTTTCATTTACCACAAGCCTTTATAGATTTAGTTTATACAACTTGATTTTCTTTTGTTGTTGTTGTTGTTGATCTTTTAGAGAGTAGAAGGGAGGGGAAGAAACAGAAAGAGAGAGAAGCATAGATTGGTTGCATCCTGCACACATTTCAACTGGGCCAGGGAAAGAGCCTACAACTGAGGTACATGCCCTTGCCATAATAGAAGCTGGGATGACCCTCCAGTCCACAGGCCAGCACTCCACCCACTGAGCCAAACCAGCTAGGGCTGTACAAGATGATTTTCTACTGAGGCAAGATTGAAGAAATGGAGTCAATATAGTCAAGCTGCTACAAATTACTGTACTAAAATTAAGTAGGTTGAGCCATGATGAAATTATTCTATTCTTGCTTTCACTAGCCTGGGTACTTAAACATTTGAACTTTCCAGTCTTGTCCATGTGTGGATGTACAGAAGACCTCCAGGTAACTCTCTGATTACCCCCTGGACTAAGGAATGAATATTAACATATGCAGACCACCTGATTCAGACCAATACGGAGGCTAAAAATGAAGGACTGTTTCTTCTCAAGAATGTACTTTTTATTATAAGTACTCTTGGCTTTTCTTTCTTCTTCAAAGCACTCTGGGTTTTGACAAATTGTTATCATTTATTTCCAGCCAAAGCCTCCAGACTCTTTTTTTTTAAATATATTTTATTGATTTTTCACAGAGGGAGGGAGAGGGATAGAAAGTTAGAAACATCGATGAGAGAGAGAGACATCGATCAGCCGCCTCCTGCACGCCCCCCACTGGGGACGTGCCCACCACTAAGATACATGCCCCTGACCAGAATTGAACCTGGGACCCTTGAGTCCATAGGCTGACGCTCTATTCATTGAGCCAAACCGGTTTTGGCCTCCTGACTTTTTTCAAGTTCGTTCCACACTATTGCCTAATGGGGAGGAGGAGAATAGAGCACTGATATAACAGTTTCCAAAATTATGAACCTGAAAAAACAGACCCTGGTGGGTAAAGTCCAACTGCCAGTTTCCTTCCCCACCTGTGTTTGCAGCTGTGTACAAATACGTGCGTCTGGAGATCTGAATGTGGGAGTTGTCAGCATTGAGAAGGGATGAAAGAAGGAAGGCAAATAGAGATGAAAATGTCACCAGCAAAAGGCTTCTTGCTCCTCCTCAAGATAGAAATCAAGAGAGGAGGTGAAACATATTCAAAAGAAGAGGTTTCCTAAAAACAAGGTGGAGAGAAAGGAGAAAGGGAGAGAGCATGCTGCATCAAGGGAGCACACACTAATGAGGAATGTGGCTCCAGGGCTCTGGCAGGGTCGGCTAGCTGGGCTGGGTTCTTCAAGCAGGTGCAGAATGGAGCTCTTTGCTTTCCCAGGTTCCACCGGGGCAGGTACAGAGGAGCTCTTTGGGGAGTGCCTGAAGAGAAACTTTAATCTTCTGTAGGAGAGGCTTAAAAAATAACTGAAGAGCATCTCCATCTGTTTGAGAGGCTCAGCCTGACTCAAAAAGAATTCTCTGAAACACCCCAACACTGTGAATACAGTGAAGAGGAGGCATGAGCAGATCCTCTTCTCCTTGCAGATAGAGCCACACTCCCCAGCATGCATGGTTTGTCCTGAGCTGACACCTGCCCACCTGCTTGCCTTTGTGCCTTTTCCTCACTCTGGAAGCTCTTCCTCCTTGACTAAGGGCGTTGCCAACACACACACACACACACACACACACACACACACACACACACACACTCGAAGTTCACTGAGGAATTTGGTGCTTGGCTTAGGCCCCTTCTCCATCCCACTTCATGGCCTGTGAGTGGCCTTCCCATACTGAGTCTTGACCTCTGTGATTTCCTTGACCTTAGTCCTTTCCGTCCCTATGTTGCTCATTTCCTGGGCCAAATTGTAGACTTTCCTTTTCTGAACCCCCACTACTCCTGAGATTTCTCCCAGCTACAATCCTCTTTTCACCATCCCCATTTACCCTAAACTTGCTCCTTAACGATTCTTCCCTTGGGGCTGCGTTACTGTCCAAAGAGCGTGTAGTGAGGACAGTGCTGCCGACGCCTAAACAGCACCTATGCCTCCCTGCTCTCTGCTTCACCGGGGTGCAGTATTTGGATAAAATAAAAAATGAACTTGCTCCTTTACAGAGCTGCACTTTTCCCCTCCCTATTTTTTCTGAACAGAGCTGTCCTCTCCTGGTTTTTCAGCCTGAAAGCCACTCTTCCACCAATGCCCTGCAGCTCCCTGGGTCACCCCACTACTCCATAGCTTTCGTTCTGGAGCAAGTCTGCCTCCCCTTTTCTCTTCCTCACTAGCCAGCACCCACCTAACCCTGGGGAATCTTCTCCACCCCAGACCCCAAGCCTGCCCTGGGAATGAGATCGATGTCCTCTTTGTTGCTCTCAAATACAGGTACACAAACTCTATCTCTTCTCAGGGCTGACCTACCAGTAACCCTGCGGGAGAAAGGGGAAACCAAGCTAACAGATATGAGGAAGTTACCACGTTCCGACTCTCACGGGCTCTGGTCTATAGCTCGGCCTTTATTTTAAGCCTTTCCTCCAAGTAACTGTCAGAGGCCTTGCCTCAGCTACCACCTTCAGTGAACAGTTTGAAAACCTGAAGTGGCCTGGAGGGACTAATTCCTCCCTGCCCTGGAATAAGTCCCCCAGGGCATTTCCTCCTTTCTGCATAAGGCTTTCTCCAGCCTTTTTCATCTTTATTCTAGTTTTTCTCACTGAAGCAATTGACACAGGACCTCTTAAAACTCAGCAACATCCCAATAAAGCCCATGACAAGACCTATGCTTCCTGACTGCCCTGCACCCCACCCATAGGATTCCTGAGGGCTGGGAAGAGGACCACGCAGGAAGTACCTGAGAGAGACTCTGAGACTCCATCCAGAGTGCAGGCAGGGGCCTAAGGGAGGAGTACAAACTCTTGTGTGTAGAGTTGTCTTGAGTGAAGCATTCTTCCTCAATCATTCCCTCTGGGACAAATGTGAGCTCCTTGCAGAGGTAGATGAATTCTAAAGCTAAAAGTTTAAGCGTAGGGTCCTTCACGCACCAGAGCTTCTTCTAAGGCCCTAGGAGAGGTGCCAGGAAATGTTCACATGGTGTCCTGGATATCTCTGGCACCCTATGTCCTACATCCCCAGCAACCTCTGATTTCAGCCAGAGCTGAGTTCCCTGGAATCTCAGGCTCAGCCCCTGCTAACAGCCTCCCATTCCAGCAGGCTCTAAATTGCTAAATCCCGCTTCTTCAGTAGAGGTGAGAAATGGGTGGTGAAATGGGCATTAATAACCTAGATTCACCTCATCCAAAGGGATCCAAGAACCATCAGAGAAATGGCAATTCTGGGAAGACATGTCAAGGTGTGACCTTGATAATGCACTTTGATATTGGCTATTCCTTCTCCATTTTACTCTTCCTGCTACATATTCCTGGGATCACTTCCTGTGTCTAAAGGGTCTTTGTTGGAGAACCAAGATGGCGATATAAGGTATATACTGTATGTGTTGCCTCTCACAACCACACCAAAACTACAACTAAAAGACAAAACTACTATCCCTCAGAACCATGGGAAAGCTGGTAGAGTGGAAGTTCTAGAACTAGAAGGAAAGAAAAAGTGCATTGAGACCCAGTAGGACGTGCAGAGGCTCAGAATGGCAGAGTATGGAGATGGGCGAATTGGGCTGGCATTTGCTGTGTTTTTTTTTTTTTCAATTGGGAGGGAGTTACAAGTTCCCTACTGCTCTGAACTCTAGTTCCCGGCGAGATTCTGGGGACCCAGACTCATATAGGGAGAAACTGGACTGTCTGCCATTGGGTCGGAAAGAGAGGGTGGCTTTCTCGCAGAGGTGTGCACAGGAATCATTGTTTACTGTGCTGGGGCTCGGGATGCGGGACATGAAACAGAATGCGGAAACACAGAGATGCAGAGAGGGCTGACTGGCAGCCATCTCTATTTGCTACACCCTAGTGATTCCCTAAGATCCCGCCCCGCTCAATTTACAAACCTATCTAGCGGTGCACAGCAGCTTTTGCATATGAATGGCCTGCCTTCTAGCAGCTTACCTTAACAAATTGCAACTGGATCAGACAACTCCAACACTTCCAAACTCCAAGCAAAGAGGAGAAATCTGCAGATCTTCCTGTAGCTCCTGCTGGGTGGCCTTAGACAGTAACTGACTTGAACCTCTTTGGAGATCTAGGAACCAGTGTACCTAGAGGTCAGTGTGAGATGACACCAGATTTCAACTCCTCGCATACATAAGTAACACACTCAAGAGGCAGACTCAGTGAGCACCAAAGCCCCACTGAAGCAACTCCTGTCCCATAGGAGTATCTCCAGCACAGCAGTTCTTCCATTATAGACAAAGCTAATTCTCACATCAATTGGCCTGGAGGTCAATTCCTCCCAGTGTACCAATAGCAATCAAGAGCTTAACTACAATAAGACTGTGTACTCAGCCCACAAAGGAGTGCACCAAAAGTGTCCAACTCAGGTGATTGGGGAGGCGGAGTTACTGGGCCATAAAGAACAACTAGCACACAAAGCCACTCCATCAACACAGGGAAGCAGCCAAAATGTGGAGACAAAGAAACATGTCACAAATGAAAGAAATGGAGGAAAGCAAACTACTGGACATAGAGTTCAAAACCACATTTATAAGGTTACTCAAGAATCTTCTACAAACCGCTGAGAAACTTTGTGAGACCTCCAAGAAACTTAGTGAGACCTTCAAGGATCTTAATGAGAATTCCAAAAAAATGGAAAAGGACTAGCTAGAAATTAAGCATATATTGTCTGAAATAAAGAATAATATATAGCTGAAACCAGTTTGGCTCAGTGGATAGAGCATTGGCCTATGGACTGAGAGTTCCCAGGTTCGATTTCGGTTGAGGGCATGTACCTTGGTTGTGGGCATATCCCCAGTGGGGGGTGTGCAGGAGGCAGCTGATTGATGTTTCTCTCTCATCAACGTTTCTAACCCTCTATCCTCCCTTCCTCTCTGTAAAAACATCAATAAAATATATTAAAAATAATAATAATATATAGAAATCCAACAGCAGACTAGAGGACCCCACTCCAAGAATCAAACCAAAGATCTGAAATATGAGGAAGCAAAAACCACCCAACCAGAAAAACAAAAAGAAAAAAGAATAAAAAAATGTGAAGATAGTGTAAGGAACCTCTGGGACAACTTCAAGCATACCAACATCAGAATTATGGGGGTGCCAGAAGAAGAGAGAGAAAGATACTGAAAACCTATTTGAAGAAATAATGACTGAAAACTGTCCCTATCTGGTGAAAGAAATAGACTTACAAGTCCAGGAAGCACACAAAATTCCAAATAAAAGGAATCCAAAGACGACCACACCAAGATGCATCATCATTAAAATGCCAAGAGCAAAAGACAAAGAGAGAATCTTGAAAGCAGCAAGAGAAAAACAGTACCTACAAGAGAGTACCCATATGACTGTCAGCTGATTTCTCAACAGAAACTATGCAGGCCAGATGGCAGTGGCAAGAAATATTCAAAGGGATGAATAGCAAGAACCTACAACCAAGATTACCCAGCAAAGCTATCATTCAGAATTGAAGGTCAAATAGAGCTTCACAGACAAAAAATAGCTAAAGGAGCTCATCACTAACAAACCAGGATTATATGAAATGCTGAAGGGTTTTCTTTAAGAAGAGGAAGAAGAAAAAGGTAAAGATAAAAATTATAAACAACAAAGTGATAACAAATACATACCTATCAACAAGTGAATCTAAAAATCAAGTGAATAAAGAATCTGATGAACAGAATAAACTGGTGAATATAATAGAATCAGGAGCATAGAAAGGGAATGGAGTGACAATTCTCGGGGGGAAGGAGGTGTGAGGGGTGAAGATTGGACAAAAATCTTACATCTATGGATGAGTTCAATGGCAGGAGTAAGAGCATGGAGTGGGGGTTGTGGAATCAGGTGAAGGGGAGCTATTGGGTAGGGGAAGAGCAACATCTGTAATAAACTGAACAATAAAGATTTATTTTTTAAAAAAAGGGTCTTTGTCTTAGGGTCTGCATTCAGGAGATCCTAACTAGAAGCATCCCTAGAAAGTCACCCCTCAGAATGAGATTCTGGAACTAGTCAACCTTCCAGTTAGTCAACAACAAGGACCTGATTGTCAGGTTAGTAAGTACACGTATAGGGTGATGGCTCCTGGGGTGCTGTCGAATTATAATTACTAAGACTACTTATTACCTGTTGTGAATTGAGATAAGATACAGGTAGAAGGGGAAACATTGGGTTGTGCAATATAACTTGAATGAAATGTGAGTAAAGGTAATTATAAGGAATATGGAGTTAGCCAGTTTTGCTATGTGCCCAGAGAACCTTGAAGAAAAAGAATCACAGGCTCCAGCCGAAACCGGTTTGGCTCAGTGGATGGAGCGTCGGCCTGTGGACTGAAGGGTCCCGGGTTCGGTTCCAATCAGGGGCATGTATCTTGGTTTCGGGCACATCCCCAGTGGGGGGTGTGCAGGAGGCGGTTGATCGATGTCTCTCTCTCATCGATGTTTCTAACTCTCTATCCCTCTCCTTTCCTCTCTGTGAAAAATCAATAAAATATATTTAAAAAAAATAAAGAATCACAGGCTCCATTCAGCCAACTAACAATATCAGGCACAGTGTCAAAGCCAGAAGCCTCTTTGGAACTGGTGTTGTTGTTTTTTTCTTTTCTTTTTTTTTAATAGATTTTTTTTTTTATTGATTTCAGAGAGAAAGGGAGAGGGAGAGAGAAACATCAATAATGAGAATTACTGATCAGCTTGAGGATTGAGCCCGGAACGCCGGGCATGTGCCCTTGACTATAATTGAAGCTGGGACCCTTCAGTCCGCAATCTGATGATCTATCCACTGAGCCAAATCGGCTAGGGTTGTCTGTTTGTTTTTTTTAAAAAAGAACATTTATTGCATGACTAATCATTGAAATCCTTAAGATGAACATCAGGTGTAAGTGTTGTTCCTGCATGGAATCCATGCCTGAGTCTGCGGTGTACAATTTCTAGGTGCCTCATTTGACCAGTCCTGGTGGCATTTCATCTCTAGCCTTGGCATTCATAAGATAGTAGGAAAATCAAAAGCCTAGGGGAGTGTTGAGATGAACAACCAAATCCAAAGTTATACTTTCTCTTCTGCTTGGCAGGGTAGCCACTTTGGCACAGGGAGACTTCTGAAGGGAGTATGTCTTAGAGCCACAGCAGCAGCACAACACAGGTGTCTTATTGAGATGCTTTTTGAACGATGATGTTTCCTATCTTCTCTCGCTTCTGCAGCCAAAACCAAAGAGCTCCTTGGCGCTATTTAAAGAGATTCATATCCTGCAGTTGCAGGAGGTACATACTGAAAATTGGGCCACATACTTAACCTTAAGGTGCCAGTGCCGCTAGAGTTGGGGATCTGGGAACTGGGATGTAGACATTTGGATGATTCTACCTGAAATTTTTGAACTCCCAGATTTACCTGAATCCTCTGATCTGTTAAAGAAGCTCTCTCTCCTTGGATGTAGCCTCCTTTTGACAGAAACTACAGGTGAAGATGTCACCTGAGGGGGCTGACTCACAAAGATGTCCTCCTCCAGATCCAAAGGCGCCTCCTCAGCTCTCCTCCAGATTAAAAACTGGGCCAGGACTCAGCACAGCCTCACAGGGAACTGCAGGACCCCCTCTGAGGAAAGAGCTCACTCGACAAAAGAACCGCAGGGTCTGGACAACCTGCATTGACAGAAAGGGGAAAACATGTGAAGGAGCAGACTGAGTATGTCAGACCAGGGGAACAGAGAGGTGGGTAAGACATTCATTGTCATGAGGTGGGGTAACCTGGAATTTAATGTCCTGGAAAGGATATTTAGAATCAATCATATTTACATACCTGGAAGTTTCCTCCACTCTCTCTCTCTCTCTTTTTTTTTTTTTCAAATGTTCAATTACAGTTGACATGCATTGCTATATTAGTTTCAGGTGTACTCCCACTGATTAGACATATCTAAGTGATCATTCTGATAAATCTTATACCCATTTGATATCATACATCGTTATTAGAATCGCATTGACTATATTCCCATACTGTACTTTACATACCCCTGACTATTCTGTGACAATTTGTACTACTTAATCCCTTCACTTTTTACATCCATCTCCCAATACCCACCTCCCATTTGGCAGCCATCAAAATATTCTCCATAACTATGAGTATGTTTCTGTTCTGCATGTTCTTTTATTTTGTTTTTTAGATTCAATTGTTGATAGATATGTATTTATTGTCATTTTATTGTTAATATTTATCTTTTATTTTTGTTAACCACTTTTGCTTTTATTTATTTATTTTTAGAGAGAGTAGAAGGGGAAGAGAGAGAGAAAGAGAGAGAGAGGAACATTAATTTTTTTTCCCACCTATCCATGCATTCATTGGTTGATTCCTTCTGTCCCCAGATCAGGGACTGAACCCACAACTTTGGTGTATTAGATTGGCACTTTAACCAACTGAATGACCTGGCCAGGGCCTTCTTCTTCTTCTGAAAATGACATAATACTGGGTTGATGGTGATGAACGCCTTTTTTTCTTTTTTGGTCTGGGAAGCTCTTCATCTGTCCTTTGATTCTAATGGTAGCTTTGTTGGATAGAGTAATCTTAGTTGTTGGTCCTGCCTTTTCATCACTTTGAATATTTATTACCAATTCCTTTTGGCCTGCAAAGTTTCTGTTGAGAAATCAGCTGACAGTCTTATGGACACTCCCTTGTAGATAACTCTCTGGTTTTCTCTTGCTTGGCAAATGTATACACCTACATACTTACCACTTTTACCAAAATACTACAGAATTTTCCCAATATTTTGGGCAGTTCCCTCCTGAACCTTACCAGTCAATCCTACCCTCACTCCTGACCCCAGGCAACCACTGTTCTGCTTTGTGTAGCTATAGATTAGATTTGGCTTGTCTGGAATTTCCTAAATAGAATAATATAGGACACTTTTTTGTGCCCGGTTTTTCTCTTTTTCTTTCTTTCTTTTAAAATATTTTTATTGATTTCAGAGAGGAAAGGAAAGGGAGAGATAGAAACATAAATGATGAGAGAAAACCATTGATTGGCTGCTTCCTACACCGCCTCATCCTCCTAGGGATAGAGCCTGCAACCCGGGCTTGTGCCCTTGACTGAATTGAACCTGGGATGCTTCACAGATATTTGGTTGAAGTGTAATATGTTTTCATCTGGCTATAAAGCAAGTCGTATTCCTGGGCTGAAGAAACTCCAAGGAGGTAGTCACTAGTGAGAGAAAGCCAGGCGTTACTATGTGACATCATTACCCAGCATTCACAGCCACCGTTCTGGGCTGGACTGGGCTGGGGGCCACATTTTGCACTATGGGTTCTCTGCAGCATCAGCTACAATTGGTGGCAGGGCCTGTGTCCCACTGGGAAGAAGCTGAGTGTTGCTTTGTGGGCGCCAGATCCCCGGTGCCATTTCACTGTAAATGGCCAGTGCCATCATGGCAGCTCCTGTGTTGAGCATCTGCTCCCTGGTGGTCAGTGTGCATCATAGCACATGGTTGGACGGTCAATTTGGTGGCAGGGCCTGTGTCTTTATTAAATATCAATTTTAATTTTATTAAAGGTAACTTAATAAAAGGTTCATCTTTGCCTTAAGCAAGCCCTGTCCATTGATTTTGTGCATGTAGGTTAACACACCTTTGAAATAAGTATAACCACCCTCAAGAGAGCACATAATTGTTAATTATCCTGTCATCCAACCCCCTTTTTGCCTTCTCTCACCTTCATGTAATTTTCCTTATATTCCATCCTTAATTTCAAGTGCATAGAAGAAACTGCAAAGCTGTCATTCTCTGGAGCTTTGGGGATCTTGCTTCCTGGCAATTGTCATCCGTTTTGGTTCAAATTCTCTGCAGGTTTGGACATTCTTAATGTCAATATAAGTCTGTCTTAAGCTACTTTTCTATATACCTTCTCCATTCCTCAGGGGGGTTCTAACTGGTGCACCTGCTCCTCTAGCCCAGAAATACTTTCCCAGGCTTGTCTTGGAGGCTGCCGTGCTTTCTCCCGTTCTCTGAGTCATCTTTCTAAGCTTAGTTCAGATACCAGCTCTTTTGTTTCCTCAGTCAGAAGGAATCTCTCCCTTCTCCATCCTCCTGGTTCAGCAGCTGTTACTACATTTGTAGCAGAGGCCTGAGCTGGAGTCCTGGCTGCCTGGCCTGAGCCAAACTATAACTCTCTGGCACCAGGTCCACCACCTTGTTCTCTAACCACAATGACGTGGGCCCTGACCCCACAGGGTATCACTTGGGTAAAGGTGATCTGGGGCATGTGGGTGCACCAACTGAATTCTATTGCTTGATGACAATAATAACAGTAGCCCACATTAGCTGGCATCTAAATGACTAGACAAATTGAGTTATTCTTTCTCTGCTACAGATGAGGAAACTTAAAGAGGTGGTGTGACTTGCCTAAGGTAACACATGCAAAACTACATTTACCATTGTTTTTTTTAAATATATTTTTATTGATTTCAGAGAGGAAGGGAGAGGGATAGAAAGATAGAAACATCAATGATGAGAGAGATTCATTGATTGGTTGCCTCCTGCAGGCCCCCAACTGGGAACCAAATCCTCAAACTCGGCATGTGCCCTTGACCAGAATCAAACCCGGGACCCTTCAGTCTGCAGGTCGACGCTCTATCCACGGAGCCAAACCAGCTAGGGCACATTTACCATTGTTGATGGCACAACACTTCTTCCCCCAGATTGCCCTGCATTGAAAGGACCTTCTGATGTCTAGGACAGGAAATAATAGACTATGCTCCCCCTGCTGGAGGGATGCAGCAACACACAATGTCCCTGAAAAGATGGGAGGGTTACTGCCTTGCGCACAAGCATGTCACAGGACGCTCATCTGATCAGAAGACGAGTTTAGACTTCCTTTTACACTCTCCCCCAATAGATAAGTGTTATTGCACTTTTAAAATATGACTATTAGGTTTTGAGAGTCATCTACCATCTTTTTTTGCAGCTAGACAACTCTTAGATCTTATACATGGGCTAGCTGATTGTTTTTTTTTTTTCAGAGACATAGATAACATCTAACATTTTTCTGATATCCTTGGTGTTTAACTGCTGTGGCTTGCTGAATCTAAGCAGCTGAGTTCGAGACAAGTTCAATGCCACTAACTTTCTGGGTTGAAGATATTAAACGAACAATGCTTGACACTACAGGGAGATTTATTTTTTCCCCATAGATTCCTTTTTTTGTATACAAAAGTTATCAGATTTCAACAAGAGCCCCACTATACTGAACAGAGACATTGATAGGGAAGTGAGCATTCACTGACCTCATCCTGTCAAGGAGGCCCAGTGGAGCACCCTCAACCATGTGCCTTGACTACAGACTGTGTGAACTATGGCGTTTCTTTCTCTTCCCCACTTTTTGTCAACTCTGAGCCTCTTCCTGTTATTTCCAATGAGGCTGAGTCCCTTGCAGAATGACCTCATCAAGAAACTCTGTACTTGCCTAAGCCGGTACTCAGTGGTAGGAGCACCAACCCTTGAGGGCTGAGAGTTTGATCCCGTCAAGGGCATGTACATACCGCACGCCTCGGTTGCAGGTTCAATCCCAGGCCCTGGTCAGGGCACAAGTAACCAATGATGTCTCTCTTCCCCCACTTCTCCCTCCCTTCCCCTCTACAAAAAGCAATGAAAAAATATTCTCACTCCTCCATAAGGATAAAAAACAACTCTGTACCCATTTGCTATCTATCTTTCTATCCCTCACACGCAGTCCTAAGCAACCACTAATCTTATTGTCTGCATAAATTTGCCATTATGGATGTTTCACATAAATAAATTATATAATATGTGGTCTCTTACCTCTTAGATATTTTGAAATTGTGTACATTGTAATTTTGCTTTGTACCACCATTAGTTGGAATTGGTGTTTTTAGGCTTGTGATTTTACACATTTTTGAAGATTAGCAGAACATTACAGCAAATCCAGAGTTTAATGTTATCCTCCCTTCCCCAGAGAGAAGCCCAGAGGCTCTATTTCTCAAGGAAACAAAATGAAAAGGAGTACAAATAACTACAGAGGAGGTTAGGACATTTTTAACTTTTATTGAAGTTTTCACCATCTAGGCCCCTGATTTCCAGGTTTTGCCTACCCTGGGGTCTGACCTCACCTTTGAGACACAAAAGGCTGGGCAATGGGTGGGTCAGGGCTATCTCCTGCCCCATTTCCAGACTGCAGGGCTGCCCTGTCTGTAGGAAAGATGCCTGAGGACACCCAGAGATCACTCAAAGGGGCAAGAGTGAAGGAAAGAGAGGAATGTCCCATCTGCTAGAGGAAGCAGCAATTATTGGAGCAAGGACTAAAGATGAGGCATTTGCCTGGCTGCTGGGGCTCAGTGGTTGAGCATCGACCTATGAACCAGGTCATAGTTTGATTCCCTGTCAAGGCTGTCAAAGCACATGCCCAGGTTGCGGGCTCAATCCCCAGTGTGGTGTTCGCAGGAGGCATCCAATCAGTGATTCTCTATCATCATTGATATTTCTATCTCTCTCCTGTCCTCTCTGAAATCAACAAACACACACACACACACACACACACACACACGTGTTGTCTGCATAAAT